>JAIEZT010000107.1:19556492-19878992 GCA_019594935.1 Periophthalmus modestus | reverse complement strand
ACATTTGTACTGAAAATATTATAATATGTAAAGTTATACTGGAAATTTAAATATCCCTCTATAAAGGTTACATTTGTTTTTTTATATCTATATACAGCATGGCCCAAAAGTCACTGACAGTTGAAAAAACTTCATAACTCTTTTGTTTCTAAATATTTTTCTTTTATTTTTTCAGAGCGTTTAGAACGACCCTTCCGGCATTAATATGAGCAAATACAGCACCGAGGAACGACCCCTCATTGTGCAGTGGTACTTTGAGTCACATGGGTCAAATATAATAAGTGTTTTTCACAGACAGGGGGCAGTATGTGATCTCCACAGACCTGACTAGTCCTGATTTCTTCCTGTGGGTCTGTCTTAAAGAAAAGGTGTTTGTGAATAAACCTCAGACAATAAACGACTTAAAACATAATATCGAGGATCAAATAAGAGCCATAAGCCCAGAAATGCTTTAAATGTTCTGTAAAGTGTGTTGGATCAGGCTGTTCAGTGACAAACCCAAAATGGTGGACACTTAAAAAAACATTATTTTACTTCCCTTTGTTTAAGTAGTGATAAGTTCAAGTGTAAGTGAACAATTATAACCGTATATACTACCAAAAATCTGGGATGGTTCAGTTTATCTCCTGCTAAAGTTTGGTGAGTTTAACTTAAGAATTATAGGAGCTACTGAAGATTTAAAAGTGTCAGTGACTTTTGGGCCACGCAAAATATCTGCTGCCTAGATTAGTTTTATCTGTGTTGAGGCCCCTGAGGTACTTTTGAAAGGCTGTTTTACAAGTTAGATTAAAACATTTCAGTCTTTTGGTCTTAAAAATAGAAAGCAGGGTCATAATGTTGTAAAATGCGAGTCACAAATAGCTGAGCACAGGTACATCCACAGTCCAGGGGCCCAGAGACACATTCTCCTTAGGGCCCCCTGAAAGCTGGGGCCGGCCCTGCTCACACCAGCCAAAAAATGCAAAATAATGGAGAAAAAAAAAGTATATATTTCACAGTACCCCCGGCCAAACTATGAAAAAAGAGCGACTTATACTTCGGAAAATACAGTTTATTTATTGAAACAAAACAGGTGAGGTGGAAATTATTTAAAAAACGAGTAAGTGAGGTTCAAATAGACGCGAAGATGCGATTTTCTGAAGTGTTTGAAGTTGTTCCACATTTTAGGTTCTATTGAAAGACGGATTTGAAGTTGTTCCTCTTGTTTATCTCCCATTTAATTACGAGGGGATTTTCTTGACCTTTTGAAATAAATAACCGTGTGAGCCACTTTGAAAATGTCTCGCTCTCGTTTCGTGACATTACATCACTGTTGTTTTGTAAAAGGTGCATTATGTAACTTTTTCAGAGCTTTTCAGTGTCTCCATGGAGATGTACAACTCGGATACATGGATAAATTTAACTTTGACCACTGATTCGATGGTCGCCGGTTCGAATCCCGCTCTCGACGTGAACATCATTAGTTGAGGGCGTCAAATCGACTGACCCACACGTTGTCGGTGCGATTCCAGCTCCTACAGTTAAACGCTGTTGTTGTGTCCTTGGGCAAGACACTTAACCCAGTTTAGTGTTTTAGAACAAAATCACCTGTAACTAATAGATCTCTGTTGCTCTCTCTCTCTCTCTCTCTCTCTGTTGCTTTCTCTCTCTCTGTCTGCCTCTATTGCTCTCTCTCTCTCTCTGTTGCTCTCTTTCTCTCTCCCTCTGTTACTCTCCTCTCTGTGTTGCTCTTTCTCTCTCTGTTGCTCTCTCTCTCTCTCTCTCTCTCTCTCTCTCTGTTGCTCTCTCTCTCTCTCTCTTTCTCTCTCTGCTCTCTCTCTCTTTCTCTCTCTCTGTTGCTCTCTCTCTGTTGCTCTCTCTCTTTCTCTCTGTTGCTCTCTCTTTCTCTTTCTCTCTTTCTTTCTCTCTCTGTTGCTCTCTCTTTCTCTTTTTCTCTGTTGCTCTCCCAGTGTCTATACATAAAAAACATGACCTTTGAACATTTACATGTCACATTTGTTCAATTATAGATGTTTTTATCGCTCAAAATAAGCTTCAGAAACACTCATTCTTACTCAGAGTGGGGGTAGCCTCTCCACAGATCTGACCCGTAACCTGGTGGCGTCAGTTTCTGCATGAAGATGGATAAAAAGACATGTTTTTTGCCATACTTTGGAACATTTTAGACAATGCAATACCCTCTTCTTGGAGACAAACAGGTGGTGGAGCGTAGAAATGATCAGAAAAACCTTCAAATATTAATAATCGATCAACAGAATTCGTTTTACGCAAAAAAGAGCAGCCATTTTGTCATAGACGCAGAGGCTACACCTTCTCACATCGCAATTTTAAACATCTTCCAAGGATTTATTACAGTTAAAAGCATAAATCTCCTGGTTGCGTGTCTGTAATGAAAGTTTTCCCTGCGTGTTGTTTACAGGGAACCCCGGAGTTGGCCCGTGTGAGAGCAGATGGGAGGGCATCTGCAGTCCTGGGACACGTCTCTCCTTGGCTCTGTGCACTTGATGAAAAGAGGAGGAGGAAGAGAAGGAGGAGAAGGAGGAGGAGGAGGGGGCAGAGCTGGCATCTTCATCGCCGTCCTGCTTTATCCCAGTGACAAGGCCGGCAGCCAATCAGAGCACTCCCTCCGCCCCTGCGCTTCAGATGGACACTCAGGGACCAATCAGGGCCGAGCGCAGGGTGGAGCAGGGTGGTGTCATGGTGTAATCATTGCAGCAGTATGACTAAATGCATGTGGGCGGCTGTGGCTCGGTCGGTAGAGTCCACGGAGCAGGAGGTTGGCGGTTCGAATCCCGCTCAAGACGCAAAAAAAAAAAAAACACGTGGTAGGAAGAATACTACTACAACTGCTACTGCGACTATGACTAAACAAAACACATGGGGCAGAACGGGAAAATGTTTGCTCGTTTCCATGGAGACGCTATTACTGCAGTACCTCCGATGTTCCGCAGTGTCACAGCAAATTTATCCAGCTCCACAGAGACAAGCAGCAAGTTACAGGTCAGATCTGTGGAAACAACGCCACTGCCAGAATGTTTTTCAGCTAGTGTATGATTTTCTCAGCGATGAAAACACACGTAACTGATAAAACACACGATGGATATGTTTGTTGCCATAGAGACGGACCGCCATTAGAAAAGTTACATACTGCAGTTTTAACTACTAATACTACTACTTCTATTTCTGTTACAATATTACGCAAACCTGACTCTTGTGAACTTTTATCCATCTTATAATGTTGTTTCTCTCCTCAAAAACAGACCTGGAGTTGTGTTTTGTTTCATTCACACATGTTTATTATTAGCTCAAAATGCTCTGTTCCACCTTGTGATGTCATGAAGTGGTAGTTTTCAAGTTAACATCTCACTTTTACCTCAGGTTCAGTGGAGATTGGTAATTTCAGGTCTGAAATGATCCAAATGAATCTAGTGAAGGTGTGTGGAGGTTCAAAACACTGTTGAGCACTTCCTGTATCACCACATGATGACATCACAAGGTGGAACGGAGTGTTTTCTCAGCCTAAATCTGCAGGTTTGTGTGTTAAACATGTGAGAATGAAACAAAACACAACTCCAGGTCTGTTTGTGATGATGAAACATTAGAATATAGATAAAAAAACATCGTAATATGAGCTCTTTAACGTCAACTTATTATTTTTTTTACACAAATAAGATTCCTACAAACACGACTGCTGCTTAATACTTAATTTTTAATAATCTGGCAACCTTCACCAACACACATTTTCCTGTACTTGAACTACTACTTTTTATTCTACTCCAACTGTTACTTTAACTTCTACTCGTATGATGGTTTTGAAAAGCCACAAGCAAAATGTAATACCATATTTTCTGGAGTATAAGTCGCTCCCGAGTCAAAAAATGCATAATAATGAAGAAAAAAACGAGGTTGTCAGTGTGACCCTAATGAAGATGTGAAATTATATACTCAGATGCGAGTTATACTTTTGGAATATAAGTCCCACCCCCGGCAAAACTGTGAAAAGAAAAAAAAGTGCGATTTATAGTTCAGAAAATACGGTACTTCAGCTATTAAAAGGCGATATATAGACATTAAATCCTCCCCTAAATCGCCCAAATCGAACCTAAAATGTGCGACAGTATGGCATTAAACTCCCCATTCGCCACAAAGACAAGCAAGTGACGCCGCTACTAGGCCAAGTCACAGGTCAGATCTGTGGAGAGGCGACCCTTCTAACTGCTTAACAATGCAAGTTATGTTTTAGCAATAAAAAACAGCCATAGTGGAAGTGAAAATTAAAATACTGAAGTGATATTTTGAGAGGTCATAATGTTCTGCTTGATAAGTTGAGTTATTACAAACCCACTGAGCTGTATCGGGTTTCATGAGGGAGTCAATCTACCATCTCTGAATTGAGTTAGACAAAAAAGACTGAAACGGCATCTGTGCCAGTTAGCCTTTATGCTAACCCCAGCACCAGAGAGATGAGGATGCAGTGGTTGGCTTTGGTGGACCAGTCAATAAGGATGCAGTAAAAAACATTACTCTAATACAAAACCACAAGCAATCTCCAAGGAGCTACCACTCTACCAACTCTGTCTCTCCCTCGTCTCCTTCTCTCCGTCCAGTCCACACTCCACACAACAGTACAGTCCAATAGTGAAAACAAATCCAGATTTTTTCCTTTAACGTTTTTTTTTTTATGCTAGCGACCTCTGTATTGGTAATTTGCGGGATTCTTTACTTATAACTCTTGTTTTTCATGCTTTTTTCCCACTATATGAATGTGCATTGTGTTCTGTGTCCTGATTGGCTGAGGGACTGTAGACCATTGTATTCTGCGTCCTGATTGGCTGAGGGACTGTAGACCATTGTGTTCTGCGTCCTGATTGGCTGAGGGACTGTAGACCATTGTCCATCAGTCTCCTCCGTGTCTCCTGTACAGTACAGAATGTGTCAGACAAATTTACATAAATGTTGGATCGCAGTGTGACTCTGAAGTGCTGTATGTTTGCAAGTTTTCTCCCCGACAAAACCCACAATGTCGATGAAACGTTCTGCACCGACAAAGGCACCGACGAAGGTTTGAACTTAGAGAGTTTAAACAAGAGAGAAATGTGAGAAAATGTTAATGCCTGTGTGAGAAAAGTGTATAAAGTGTGTGGTGAGGAGTTTTACAGACAAGAAACATATAGAATAATTGTAAAAAAATAAAACTGACTACTGGATTTCGCCTAGTGACGGGTAAAAATACTTGGAGAGTTTGTACATTCCAATTAAATGAAAGACAAATTCCAAAATGTAAAAATATAATTAGTTCAGTGGCCTCTTTTCTAGGTAACTGCTATAAAAACACCTCATGGTCCAACCGGAGAAGCTGGAGGAAGTGTCTGGGGTGAGGGTAGTCCAGGAGTCCCTGCTTGACCTGCTCTCGCGACCCATCCCCAGATAAGTCGACAAAAATAGACGTAAGTGCCATATTAGAGCGTGATTAGTCATCATCACAGGTGTTTTTTTTCTTATTGCTCAAAAAATAAGCTTGAAAAACATCTATTCTTTCTGCGAGCGGGGACGCCTCTCCCCAGACGTGACCCGTAACTTGACCTGGTAGCATCAATTTCTTGTCTCCATGGAGATACGTAGATAATTAGGTGCGTTTATTGTCACGCTTTTGAACATTCCAGGGATTGTGGTACCATCTGTTCGGAGACGAGCAGGTGGTGGATCTCCATCACTAAACTGACATAATGAGCCTTAAACCTTAAATTTGTACTTTATAATTAAATGAAAAGCATGTTTTTGGAATTTAATTATTTCAGTGGCCTCTTAAGGTACTTACTATACGAGACATTCGTCACAAAGATCGTATGTGTCATATTATAGTGTGATTTTCATAAAGACGAAGCCTTAGTCATCATCACTGCAAACAGACCTGTCACTATAAACTATAAACACATTTTGAACAATAAAACTGAAACCAAACCATAAAACCAAATTAAAATCTACACTATCTCCATGTTTCAGACGACGTCACAACTTTCTACAGTCCAATAATATTTAATACAGATGGAAGCTGCTTAAATTATTATCGTTATAATGCCGTTTTTGGTTGTAATATAGAGAGTTCATGGCTCTAGTCACTGTTAGAAATGATCAGGGTCATTTTACCTTTTGGATATTTCACGGTTAAGTACAATGTAATAATATCAATAGGAAAAACTGACTCTTGCGCCCCCATCTGGGAGCATGACGTCATCAAACTCTGGAATCTGAAAAGCACCAGCTGGAAAAAAAAAATTGCCAAAAATGTCCGACTGCTACTAAGAAAAAGTACTCAAAAATTAAACTCCAAAAATTATTGTTCCATCATATTATATTATATATATTATATTATATTTAGTGTAGTATAGATATAATTATTGTGACAGGCCAAACTGCCAAAAAATATATATATATAATAAATAAATAAATAATAAATAAAAAATAAATAAATAAAAAAAAAAAAAAAAAAAAAAAAAAAAAAAAAAATAATAAAATAAAAATATAATAAATATTTTTTAAAAAAAAAAAAAAAAAGAAATAAGAAAAGAAATAAAAATCTCTAAATATATTTTGTTAAACCTTGTTACATGGAAAAAAAAATCTACAAAATTAAATAAATGATGTAAAAACTGCTAAGTCCCTGTTGTTCTATTGCAATTCATATTACTGCCTCTTTTCTGTATCCTCCGTTTTCTTTTTCCACGTCAAACAATAGACTTTGGGGTTCACCCTGACAGCACATCACCTACACGAGGCTATAACCCATAACTACACGTTTGCCTGGTGTCTGGTCTAAATAATCCACATATAGACGCTTCTCTTGCATGTTTTTAATGTTTAATCTGGCCAACTCCCTGAATTGGATTGATGGATTTAGCCGATGCCCCCGCCCTCCCCCTTTTGAAGATTTATGTGACCAGCGCATCGGCTATCAATCACCGGGCATGCTCAGTGCAGCACCGGGCCCGGGCGGAAAGGAACGATTCATTACATAGACTTCAAACCACACCCACATGAGTTATTAGCATTAGCTTCAATTGGACTAGTTAGCGGCAGACATTTATTTTAGTTGATCAAGGGAGCAAATATGAAGTAATGAGCATTAATTCGGTTTCAAATAAAGGCTAAGGGCAGGAAATATGGTCAGTGTGCGACAAATGATGCTATAAATGCTAAATAGGAAACAAAACTAAGCTAGAGGCAAACCAAGGGCTTTTAAGATTAATTGCAATCGTTTAAAGTACTGTAATTTCTTCCAAAAATGACAAAATATCCTGTCTCGTTCTGCATAAAAATGCCTGACTCTGTAATTCATGTTCTATGAGTCTTGTATCAGTTTGTCAGTTCATGTTTCAGTCTTTTTTATCAATTCCCTGGAATGAGTTTAGTAATTAGTATCAACACTTTATACCTGTTGCTTCTGAAAGTTCCTCCTTCTCTGTGATTGGCTGAATCCACCTGTCACTCACTCAGAGCTCAATAAAAACTTAAGCCTGACACACTACTCGGGATTTTTCAGTCTCAAATGAAAGAAGAAAGAACACACACACGAGGAGAATCAGATGAGATTTTAAATGTTACAATCCCCCAAAGACTGGAGCAAGATATGGCAACGAAGAGACGGCACACCACAAGCTAAAAGTTGTGAGCTCCCTTTAAAGAAGAAAGAACACATACACGAGGAGAATCGGGTGAGATTTTAAATGTTACGATTCCTGAGCACAAAGACTGGAGCGGGATATGGCAACGAAGAGACCATACACCACAAGCTAAAAGTTGTGAACTCACCCTGAAATCAGAAAGGACACATACACGAGGAGAATCGGATGAGATTTTAAATGTTCGCAAAGACTGGAACGGGATATGGTAACGAAGAGACCGCACACCACAAGCTAAACGTTGTGAACTCACCTCGAAAGAAGGAAGAACACACACACACACAAGGAGAATCAGATGAGTTTTTAAATGTTCGCAAAGACTGGAGCGGGATATGGTAACGAAGAGACCGCACACCACAAGCTAAAAGTTGTGAGCTCCATTGAAAGAAGAAAGAACACATACACACTGCCGAATCAGGTGAGCTTTTAAATGTTACGATACCCGAAAGACTGGAGCGGGATATGATAATGAAGAGACTGCACACCACAAGCTAAAAAATGTGAACTCACCTCAAAAGAAGGAAGAACACACACAAAAGGAGAATCAGATGAGATTTTAAATGTTCGCAAAGACTGGAGCGGGATATGGTAACGAAGAGACCGCACACCACAAGCTAAAAGTTGTGCGCTCACCTGCCGTCAGCTGTTTCCTGTGAGTAAAACGACTTTGAGACTCTAAAGTGTCCAAATACCAGAGCTTTGTGCTTCTACTTTAAATACAAGTCAATTTGTGTTACTATGAGTGAAGTGTGGTGCAGTGGTTCAGATAAATGTGTTAAATAAGCAGAAAGCTTGAGATAAACGACACAGGAAGTAGACTCGCTATCGCTAATCTGCAGCAGCTTCAGCCTGATCCTCTGTGTGTAGATACAAACAGAAATGTGACGAAATACTCTCACTTTTTCACTTTTAAAAACACTTCAAACTGGATAAAAGCTCTGTTTTGTGGTGGGTCATCACCTGCGAAGGACAAATTTTAATGGATGAAATGCTGCAGTTTAACTTTACAACTTAAGTAATAAAGTCGCCTCATTATTCGTCTGTTTTTCCCAAGTTTGTATCTTGCGTCTCTTCGCGTCTCTTCGTTCGCCCCTGACGCTAACGCCGGAGTGATGTTTTGTGGTTACGATACGACAGAGCAGCTAAGATTCGCTGAGAAACACTGAGAAAATCCCAAGTCAGGTCACGCCTCGGGGAAGTTGGGGAGAAGTAAATCAAGTCCTAAATCTGGCGAATGACCCTGTAGAAAGCGGCGGGATTAAACGGTACGAATATTTATGTTTGAGAGTGATCGCATTTTATCACAATGATCAGATCACAACACGATTTTTATTACTGTAGAGCATAATCAAAAATACAGGAAGTGTGAAGTACTCGAGTATTTGTTCTGTCCCGTAAGAGAAACATGGCTCAGATTTAGCACCAACTTTCTCTTAGTAAAAGAATAAAAGTCAAAACCCTGAAATCTACAAAAACTTATCACTTTTTTCTGTCTATTATGTTATTTTGAATAATTTAATGTATTATAGATAGAATTATGACAGAGCAAACTGCCAAAAAAATAAATGAAAGAAAGAATAAAAGAAAGAATGGAAGAAAGAAAGAACAAAAGAACAAAAGAAAGAAGGAACGAAACAAAGAAAGAACAAAAGAAAGAACGAACAAAAGAACAAAAGAAAGAACTACAGAAGGAACGAAAGAATGAAAGAAAGAAAGAACAAAAAACAAACGAAAGAAAGAACAAACAAACGAAAGAACGAAAAGAAAGAACGAAAGAAAGAACGAATGAAAGAAAGAACAAAAGAAAGAAAGAATGAAAGAAAGAAAGAACAAAAGAAAGAACGAAAGAAAGAACGAAAGAGAGAACGAACAAAAAAGCAAAAGAGAACAAACGAAAAAGCAAAGAGAACGAACGAAAAAGCAAAAGAGAACGAAAGAGAACAAACGAAAGAGCAAAAGAAAGAAAGAAAGAAAGAACGAAAGAACGAAAGAAAGAATAAACGAAAGAAAGAACGAAAGAATGAAAGAGAATGAAAGAAAGAATAAAAGAAAGAACGAACAAAAGAAAGAACGAAAGAACAAAAGAGAATGAAAGAAAGAATAAAATAAAGAATGAACGAAAGAACGAAAGAAAGAAGAAAGAGAACGAAAGAAAGAACGAAAACAGAAGAATCCATTTACTAAAGTGTTTGTTCTGTCCCGTTATAGAAACATGGCTCAGATTTAGCTTCAACTTTCTCTTAGTAAAAGGGCAAAAGCCAAAACCCTGAAATCTACAAAAAATAATCACTTTTTTCTGTCTTAAGTCCAATACAGCAAAAAAAATCAAATAACTTTCATAACACGGAGAACAGAACCTGGCATTGATTAAAGCGCTCTGGTAAACAGCATTTTCACACCTCGGCTCCCTCAGACATTTGGGCTGGATTTTCAAATGTCATAATCAGAAGTTGTTAAATCTCTGAAATGAAAAGTGACAATGAGACGACACGTAGCTGGAGGGGAGCCTCTCAGCTGTAGGTGAGTGTGATTCTCAAGTCAAATCCTGTCGCTGGAAAAACTGATTTGGAGGAAAATGTGGCTTTTGAAGCAGACAGTGACGGATGAGGCTGAGGGAACCTGCTCTGCTCCAGGTAAGATACAAATCAGCTCGTTCAGCTCGTTCGATGCCGTGTTCGATCGATAAAGCGGGGCTGTGATCGACTCGAGAAAACTCACAGACTGTATATAAATGGACAGCGCTAACCTGCTAGCCGCTACACGCTCCAAACAGGAAGTGATCAACTCAAACTCACTTTCTGTTCAGACTGTGGCTCCTCTGCTCAGACTCGTCGTTTTGGTCTTAAAATGTTCCGCTCTGCAATATCCTGCTGTTTTATTTCGCTATTTTGCCCATAAATCAAGATATGAACATTAATAACAGGCGGCTTCTTCCCCGATGTCACTCCCGCTAGTTACCTTCAACATCCTCGCTCCTGATTGGCTCTTTGGTTGCTATCGTGGACAATACACAAATGTAATACTGCTGATTTTCTCATAATGGTGTAAAATGTTCTGTTTTCCATGCAGTAGTGGCCATATATCACTCTACTCTGGGTATTATAGACACTGATGCAGTCACAAATTAGCCGCTATAACTGCTAGCCTCGATTAGCTTCGTTTAACTCCGGGGCGTCAAACTCAAATTCACAGAGGCTATAATTTAAAACTTTAAAATTTCAACAATATCTTCATGTTTTTCAGAAGGTTTGGGTTAAATTTGACTGAGGCGACAGGAGCAGATGCTAATAAGTGTCAACAGAAGTGGTGGGGGCGGCGCTAACACATTTGCAAAGCATTCTGGGATTCGTAGTATTAAAGGTTCATGCTCTATACTGGCGATTTAACTGCAGTATCTCAATTATCTAACATGCAACTTCACTACTAATACTACGAGCACATGTGTTCATACAAAAACTACGATTTACAGAGAAAAGTAGCATGAAAAACTGAATTTATGTGGAAATATAAAGATTAAAAGCGCAATTCACTCCCAAATTTTCAACAAATCCACTTCTAACCCTGTTGTTTCTGCTGTTGTGTATATAACTCCTTATAATCTTACAATAAAACCACTGATCGATTCATCTACTTCATGACTTTGGAACATTTCTGACAGAAGATCTGCCACCTGCTTGTTTTTATTACTAGCTAAGGATGTTCCATAGTGTGGCATTAACATCACTACATTTGAAGCTTTATTATAGATCTCAAAATAAAAAAAAAAAACACTTTTACGTTTTCTCCTCAAGTATGTATTTTTTTCATGTGATACTTTTACTTTTTTATGTTTTTGGCCCAGTATTTGTACTTTTACCCATGTGACAAACCTGAATACTTCTTCCACCGCTGCTCCTGACCAGAAACTCGTCAAAACAAATCCAGATTTTTACTGATACTAACAGTAGTGTCTAAACTGTAAAACTTACATGAGGCTCTATTCAAATGTAAATATAATAAAATTAGACAGGAAAAGTTCTCTCTGTGTCTCCAATACCAGCCCCAACATCTCCACTCAGATATTTCATCAGAACAATTACAGACAGCACAGCCCAGCTCCATCCCTCACTCCATCCCTCACTCCATCCCTCACTCCATCCCTCACTCCATCCATCCCTCCACTCCACTCCATCCTCACTCCATCCCTCACTCCATCCCTCACTCCAACACTCCATCCCTCACTCCATCCCTCACTCCATCCCTCACTCCATCCCTCACTCCATCCCTCACTCCATCCCTCACTCCATCCCTCACTCCTCTGTCTCAGGACCATTTCCTGAGTCCTGCCCCCCTCCTCAAACTGTCCCGCCACTGAGGCTGATCTACGCTCTGCCCCGAGGAGACTGCTGACTCACGGGCGTAAACACGATGGAGGGATGCTGCGTATTATCAAGCTGCTTAAATAGTAATAGTGTAAATTATTAGTTTACTTCAGTTTAACGACTCATAAACAGGTGGTTTGCATGAGCACTTGGACAGGAATTTTTTTTTTTTTTTTTTTAAATTATTATTATTATATGCCTGCTCAAATACAATATTCATTCATTCACTCACAGGAAAAATAATAATAATAGTATAAATAATAAAATAGATAAAAAGAAATAAAATTAATAAATGTAAAAAATAATATAATAGTATAAAAAAAATAAAAGAAATAAAAATAAAATAAAAATAATAATAATAATATAATAGTATAAATAAAAATTGATAAAAGAAATAAAAATAATACATGTAAAAAAAATAATAATATAATAATATAAATAATAAAAAATAGTTTAAAGAAATAAAAAATATAAAAAAAATACATGTAAAAAAAAATAATATAATAGTATAAATAATGAAAAATAGATAAAATAAATAAAAAAAATAAATAAATGTAAACAATACAATAGTACAAGTAAAAAATTCTAAAATAAATAAATAAAAATTAATAAATTAAATAAAAATAATATTATTTAGACAACCCAGTAATTAGATCTGATCATCACTGTGTTTATTTGCCCATCTGTCATCAAAAACAAGTCTGGGTTTTTAGACTAACTGTTGTATTTGGAAGAAAATTCATTATAATTAATTTGAAAATAACTTGTTCAATCAATTTTTTATCTTTTCCGGCTCATTAGTTTACGCTTTGTTCCATAATTTTCCTTTTTCAAAATGTGTCATCACTATTTACATGGCATTTCAGTTCTGATCACCCCAGAAATCAGATAATGATCAGATTTGCATGTAAACATAACTAATCATGTCTCTGTATCTGATCCACAGTAAAAGAAAAAAATCAAATCTGTAAGTGGACAAAAGTTGTAGGAGTGAAGACGTTTTGCTGCTCGTCTTCAGGTCTGGTTGGATTTCTGCTGGACACTGCCTTATATCTGTCTGAAGGAGGCGCTAACGACACTGAAGCTAACTCACCTGTTTGTTTGTTGGCTGGGTCTATTGAACTGGCGTAAACTGCGCCTGAGTCATATTTCGCATAATGGTTCAGGCCTCTAATGGCTGCGCTCACACCTGTTAGCATACTGGCTAGCACTATTGTTCTCCTTGTTCTGATTAGGTCTGAGGATGGAGTTATAAATAGGAGATAAACAATGTCTACGCCGTCCTTTCCTGTTCAAAGATGGATTGTCTTTCCTAATAAAAAGTGCCTGTAACTCTTCTCTAAATCATTTATTTTCTTTGGCTAAGACCTTGTGCAGAACATGACTCAGGCACAGTGCACACTTAGTGTAGCTCAATAGACCTAGATAATGTGGACAAAGGTGCAAAACGTTCTATTCTCCATGCAGCAGCGGACATATCTCACACTGAGAGAGGATAGCAGCTCTGTTCTGGTCATTTTGGTCACCCGTTTGGTTATCTGTACCCTTTCATCTCAGGACTCTGTAACCCCCACTCTGGGACGGTCTTAAAACACTCAGCTTTGCTTTAAAGTTCTTATAATGTGTAACCCTCACTCTTCTAGTAGTAAAAACCCTGGTACAATCTCACCCTGTTAGACTCTGCATCAGATTCTGCACCAAACTCTACAAGACGCTGTGAAGACTCTGCTCCAGACATCGCTTAAGACACGACTCACTTGACTCTGCTTGGACGCTGCCTTTAACCCGACAATAAAAAACTACAGAACGATCCCAGTGCCTCTGCGCCTGTTTATTATGCAACAACAGAAACCGACAATGACAAACAGAACTTTAAACAAACAGGTGTGTCAGCTTCAGTGTCGTTAGCGCCTCCTTCAGACAGATATAAGTCAGTGTCCAGCAGTGATCTGACCAGAACTGAAGAAGCGAAATGTCTTCACTCCTACAACTTTTTTGACAGAATTAAATTTTTCTTTTGCCATCTGCATCAGTTTTTGCAAGTGCTGGTTTCAAAATATTAACACTGTAATCAAGAAATACCAAAATATGTCACGTCTTCGTTATTTTTCCACATTTTGGTTGTGCAAAGACATAATTTCTGCACAACTTTGAGTAATTGCTACTGCTTTTAATAATGCTAATACGCTAATATGCTATGCTAATGACGCTATTGGTACTTTGCGCTGCTGAACGATCTCTTTACTTCTCTCCAACCAATACTATTTAGAAGTGGCACTGAATATTTGAAGCAGCAGCCCATCGAACCTATTTTAGACCACTTTAGTTCTACTTAAGGTTTTCAGCTCCGTGTGGTCAGAGAGTGTCTGGTCTTTGACGCCGGCTCCACGCCTGATGCTCTAAAGATTCATTCTCAGCTATAATCCATTAGAAAAATCGATGTTTATTTTTCTGGGGAACGACTTTCTTCAACACATGTGAACTTTCCGAGAGCGGGGGACGTGTGCGAGTCCAGCTTACCTTTGTTGTTGTAGACGTCTAGGTAGTTGGGTGCAGAGAAAATGGTGATAAGCGAAGGGAAGCCAGTGGTCTGACTCTTTCTGTACATGCGGTATCTGATAAAAGACACACAGACAAGTTACAGCGAAAGGATCATGTTAGGACTTGCCAAACAGTAAAACAGAAGTAGATTTTTACATTTGACACTCACGCAGACGTCAGAACTTCATATTAACTAATGCATATCTGCGTAAAGGCCCCATATTACGCTTTAATCTAAGTTATAATGTTGTTTCCTTGAGTTTTGTTTCATTCACACATGTTTAAGTTCTTCTCTCAAACTGAAAACCCTCCAAAAATCAGGTTCAACCAAGAAATAAAATGATGTTGACAGTAAGAATAAACTTTAACCACATTTGGCAAAAGGCAGAAAATAAAATACAACAATTATAATAATACATTTGATTTGTATAGTGATTTTTGGAGCGCTCAACGACGCTTAAGAAACAATAAGAAACAGTAGAAGAAATAGTCCCAGAGTCTTAAAGGGCCGGTGTTACGCTTTAATCTATGTTATAATGTCGTTTCATCATCACAAACAGACCTGGAGTCGTGTTTTGTTTCATTCACAAATGTTTAACGCACAAACCTGCAGATTTAGGCTGAGAAAACGCTCTGTTCCACTTTGTGATGTCATCATGTGGTGATACAGGAAGTGCTCCACTGTGTTTTAAACCTTCACTAGAATCATGCAAATAAATTCAGACCTAAAACTGCCAATTTCTACTGAACTTAAGGTAAAATGTCACTGTTAACTTGAAAACTACCACGTCATGACATCACAAGGTGGAACAGAGCGTTTTGAGCTTTGCAGATTAATCATTTTTCCATTAAGTTGACATAAATATAAACTTTCTTATGTACATTCCTATTGAATATGTTTGTTAAACTTTTTTTTTTTCCTTTTTAATTAATTTGTTTGTTTCATTTAGAACTTTTACTCTGTATTTTGAAAAATAAATATTACCTCATTGTTTAGCTCGTTATTTTGGAACAATTAACAGTTTCAAAAGGTCTTATATTACACAAAATTGACTCTCTTATGAGCTTTAAGACATGTTATAATGCTCCTCAAAAACAGATCTAGAGTTGTGTTTTGTGTTTGAGTAACACTTTATGATTAGTCTGTCCACATCCCTAAAGCTCAAAACGCTCTGTTCCACCTCGTGATGTCATGAAGTGGTAGTTTCCAACAGTTTTAACAGCTCCTTTTACCTTTAGTTTAGTAGAGATTGGAAACTCCAGGGCTGAAATCATGCAAATAATTGTAGTGAAGGTTTATGGAGTTTAAAGCACTTCCTGTATCACCACATGATGACATCACAAGGTGGAACAGAGTGTTTTCTCAGCTTAAATCTGCAGGTTTTGTGAGTTAAACATGTGTGAATGAAACAAAACACAACTCCAGGTCTGTTTTTGACGAGGAAACATTAGCGTAACATTTAGCCCTTTAACTCTGAACAGTTAAAATTGCACGAACCGAAACACTTCTGTCGGTGTATGTACAGCTGAAACAAACACCTACCGCTAATTTACAAGAAACGAAACCCCCCTGATGCTAGCCCCTTCGCACAGTGACCGGCGACTCCCTGGTTACCACACGACGCCTGGATCTCGTGCGCTCCCACCGAACCCACTGGGATATGATTAGCGTTAGCGATTAGCCTTATTTGCACAACCTGTAGGTCCACGGGGGAGCGCTCGTTCGGCCTCCGGAGAGTGAATCCCGGTGTTTTGGTGGTACCTGCGCAGAGGTACTCCCCATAAGTCACTGTCTTGTTTGTTACGGGCCGTAGTATGGGGCTGTGTGTCACCAAAATGGATGACCGCACACAAGTGACAACGAGCGGGATTTATGTGTGTACCTGCGCTTTCAGAAAGTTTCACGAGATAAATAAAATGGCACTGCAGGGGCTGGAAGATAAATTGGTAAAGAAGTGAAAGGGGGATTTTTGTATCGTTAGCGTAAGCAAATCTGACATTACTGAGGTACGATAATGATGAGAATATCCCCAATCTTGCAATTAAAACCAACAAAACGAACTAAAATGCAAGCGATTCCTTCATAGTGCCGCTTCCAAGTGTTTATGACCTTGGTTTAAAATGTGCCTCTTCATTTTTATTGCTATGAAAGTACCGTAAAAACAGATTGCAGCTTGGGTATTTTTCTAAAAGCTCTCAGTTCGTAAGTGGTGTGATTAAATGTTGTTGAAAGGCGACTTGGGACAGCGGCTCCGTCGGGGGCGAGGAGAAGGGTCCCGTGTGACCGTCCTGTGGGAGTACAGTGGTAAACAACATTGTATTGTGATATTGTGTTCTCCCACCGACCCGAGCGCTCGGGAGATAAGCCTCGCTCTCCCGCCCACCGGTACCACCTGAGCTTAGCGATCCATGTGGGTAAACTGCGGTGACGTGGACTGAAGCGCTGGTAAAGAATTCAGAATATGACACGCTTCAACAGGGAGAAGTTAAAACTACCTCGGTCACAGATGTCACAGACTGCAGCACGTTAGAAATGTGCATTTATATAGAGGGGATGGGCAAACTTTTTGACACTCGGGCCACAGTGGGTCTAAAATTTTTGACAGAAGGGCCGGGCCAGAATATATGTATGTTAATATGACATTAGAGATTTGGCCTATAACATGTAGCAAAGCGTAAATATGCAAGACTCATTGTACAAACTGTTTTCCAAATGCATCTTTTAAAAACTCGTCTTCAGAGAAAGGCTTGCTCGCGTTTGCTAATTTGAGTGCCATCAAAAAACTTGCCTTGGTACTTTGATGAAAAAATATGTTGTTGTCCACTCTGTATTAAACACTCGGCGCTCACTGTCCACTTTTCTTTTCTTTAATAAGTTCATTTTTGCAGAAGAGCTGATAAGAGAATAAGAGTAATACAAGGTTGATGTAGCTGAAGTGCTCCATTATTTGGTCATGTTTGGCGGCCCGGATTACTAAGCCCAACGGGCCGTATGTGGCCCCCGGGCCGTAGTTGCCCACCCCTGATATACACAGTCTATGTCACGGGGGCAAACTTTTTGACACTCGGGCCACAGTGGGTCTAAAATGTGACAGAGGGGCGGGGCCAGGATATATGTGTGTAAATATGACATTAGAGATTTGGCCTGTAACATGTAGCAAAGCCTGAATGTACAAGGATCATTGTGCAAATTGTTCTCCAAATGCATTAATTAAATGAATCATTAATCTATTAAATTTCAGTTAAATAAACAGAACAGAAAAACTCACATTCAGTTTTATCAAGAGCTAAAAGATCAACCACTTGTTCAAAAGGTAAACTGAAGGTAAAGTCACATTTGGAGGACCGGATTAATAAGACCAACGGGCCGTGTGTGGCCAATTAAAATATAGCAAAAATCTAATTCAACAGAAATATTCAATAGGAATGTACATAGGAAATGTCCACATCTCCAAAGCTCAAAACGCTCTGTTCCATTTTGTGATGTCATGAAGTGGTAGTTTTCAAGTTAACAGCTCCTTTTACCTTTAGTTCAGTCGAGATTGGCAACTCCAGGTCTAAATTTATCCATATAATTCTGATGAAGGTGTGTGGAGTTTAAAAACACAGTGAGGCACTTCCTGTATCACCACATGATGACATCACAAGGTGGAACAGAGCGTTTTCTCAGCCTAAATTTGCAGGTTTGTGTGTTAAACATGTGTGAATGAAACAAAACACGTCTCCAGGTCTGTTTGTGATGGGGAAACGACATTATAACATAGATTAAAGCGTAACACGGGCCCTTTAAGACTCTGGGACTATTTCTTCTACTGTTTCTTATTGTTTCTTAAGCGTCGTTGAGCGCTCCAAAAATCACTATACAAATCAAATGTATTATTATAATTTTTGTGTTTTATTTTCCGCCTTTTGCCAAATGTGGTTAAAGTTTATTCTTACTGTCAACATCATTTTATTTCTTGGTTGAACACGATTTTTCCTCAAAGTTCAAACTGCAGCGGACTGGCGGGGAAGCTTTTCATTTCATACCTTTGCTCTGAATCACTCGGCCGTGTGACAGACAGTGTAATGGGAGAGAGAGAAAAGAGGGGAAAAAAAAAACAGAAAAAAGCCAAAATGTCACCATACTCACCCTGCATCCTGTGCTTCATGGGCCCGGATGATAGATAGTAAGTTATTGTGTTGTAGAAAGTCACAGACCGCAGGGTAGCTGTGGAACAAACAGAAACGCATTAGCTTTAGCTGCACATCAAGAGAAATTGCAGTCAGATCATGAAGGACGATCAATAGAAATAAGTAAATAAGTCGGGGGCGAATCGATCCGGGCCAGAAAAGAGAGAGACGGAGGGAGGAAGGAAGAGAAAGAGTAGATCGGCAAAGCTCACTCGAGGCATGAAACGAAAATGCGTCATAAGAAGTCGCTTTGAGGCTGGGTTTGTGTGTAAAGTGACGATAACGGCGGAATCGCTTTAAGGAAACTGTAATAGAGCCGCAAAGACAGGTTATAGTTTTGAATCGATGTCGCAGAAAAGATTTATAGCTGAACATACGTCTGGAAAGAGAAGACAAAGTTTGGAAATGTTTAAGAAAGTGAGAGATATTGCTGTAAATGTGTCCAGAACGACAACTTCCACTCAAAAAAACGACTTTAGAGCAATAAAAAATTAGACCACGGTCCCCAAAACTGTGTACTTTTACTTCGTCTTGTCTCCAAACTAAAATTCATAGTAGTAGTCGTAGTAAAAAGTGAGAGATATTGCTGTAAATGTATTCAGAATACTACTTTTGCTCGAAAAAACTACTTTAGAAAAAGTAAAAAATTAGATTAAACTGTGTACTTTTACTTCGTCTTGTCTCCAAACTAAAATCCATAGTAGTAGTTGTAGTAAGTCGAAGTACAAGTAGTAGTAATTGTTTGTGAAAGTGAGAGATATTACTGTAAATGTATTCAAAAGCAATACTTCTACTCAAAAGAAACTGTATATTGCTTTAGAGCAGCAAAATATTAGACCGTGGTCCCAAAAACTGTACTTTTACTTCGTTTTGTCTCCAAACTACAACTATACTGGATTTATGTACTAGTACCAAAGTAGGACTATTACAGGGTGGCTCAAAAGTCACTGACACTTTTAAATCTTCAGTAGCTCCTATATTTCTTAAGTTATAACTCACCAAATTTTATCAGTAGATAAACTGAACCTTCCCAGATTTTTGGCAATATAAATGGTTATAATTGTTCACTTACACTTGAACTTATCACTACTTAAACTAGGGGAAGTAAAAACGACCTAAAAGTGTCCACCATTTTGGGTTTGTCTCTGAACAGCCTGATCCAACACACTTTACAGAATATTTAAAACATTTCTGGGCTTATGGCTCTTATTTGATCTTCGATATTATGTTTTAAGTCGTTTATTGTCTGAGGTTTATTCACAAACACCTTTTCTTTAAGATAGACCCACAGGAAGAAAGAAAGGACTAGTCAGGTCTGTGGAGATCACATACTGCCCCCTGTCTGATTATATTTGACCCATGTGACTCAAAGTACCACTGTACAATGAGGGTTTGTTCCTCGGTGCTGTATTTGCTCAGATTAATGTCGGAAGGGTCGTTCTAAAAGCTCTGAAAAAGTAAAAGTAAAATATTTAGAAACAAAAGAGTTATGAAGTTTTTTCAACTGTCAGTGACTTTTGGGCCACCCTGCACAAAATTCACAGTATTCATAGCTGTCGTAGTAAGTCACAGTACAAGTAGTCGTAATTGTATCAGTAAAGTGATTTCTTTTGTACTTGGTTTAGTCATTTACTCACGTGACATTCCTTCAAATGATTTAATTTTGAGTTTTGAGTTTTATATTTGAGTTTTACTTCCATCCTCGAGCCAAACCAACGACCAATAAAACTACATCAGAGTTTCACAATTTTCCATTCCATAACCTTCATCTTCTTCTGGCGTTTACTGGAAAATTTTCAACAAAATCTGCCAAACTTTGAAGCGAGCGATCCTTTCACAAACACTAAAACACCGAGCTCAAACACGCAGTCGGAATAGCCAAAGTGAAAAACATAATTAAATCTAAAGTGGATTCATGTGGAGCTGTGCGATAGACTTGAATGACAATGAACGGCGGAGACCGGTGGACTGCAGCAGGAATGTGCCGAGAATGTGGGAAGAATCCAAAATATTGAAAGTTGGATTTTTTATTTCCAAATCTAGTTAGAAAATCTGGAGGTGCAGCCAGCACGGATCAGACCTGGTCTGTTTGTGATTCAGTTTGGTGTGAAAACAAAATTGAAATAAATCACTAGATAAGTTTAATGTCGGCCTGAGAAAAAGTCCAGGCAAAGAAATGACGCTGTGTATTTCCACGGATGCACAGATATGATACCGGTCAATAACATCTGCAGCTTTTACCATCTAAAACATGTCAAAAATCAAAGGTTACTGTCAAAACCAGAGTTAGAGAGACTTATCCTGCATTTGTCTCCAGTTGGTCAGATACTGTCACGTCCTGCTCATTGGTCTCTCCAAATGAGCCTTAAGACAGAACAGTACATCCAGATAGAACACTGCTGCGAGAGTCTGACTAGAACCAGGAAGTACTTCACACATGTGTCCTGTGCTCAGGTGAAGTACTTCACAGATATGTCCTGTGCTCAGGTGAAGTACTTCACACATGTGTCCTGTGTCTCTGGCTCCTGTGGCTCAGAGACTTTAAAGCAGCTCAGAACAAGTGTCTCCATGAACCAAAGAACATCTCCCACATGTGAGAGCCACAAGAACATCTCACCCTCATGACTAAACCAGACTAAACCAGGACTAAACCAGGACTAAACCAGGACTAAACCAGGACTCACACTCTAAACCAGGACTAAACCAGGACTAAACCAGGACTAAACCAGGACTAAACCAGGACCAAAGAAAAAACTAAAGCAGGACTTAACTAGCGAAAGGCTAAACCAGGACCAAACCAGGACTAAACCAGGACTAAACCAGGACTAAACCAGGACTAAACCAGGGCTAAACCAGGCTAAACCAGGGCTAAACCAGGCTAAACAAGGACTAAAGAAGGACTAAAGAAGGACTAAACTAGGGCTAAACCAGGACTAAACCAGAACTCAACCAGGACTAAACCAGGACTAAACCGGGATTAAAACCAGGACGTTTGGCTGCTCATCCAAGCCGCTTCAAGAAGTGTCTTGGACGAACAGCCAAACATCTTCACTCCTTCAACGATTTGTCCAGTTTACAGACTTAAATTTAGTCTTTTGGGGTCGATATCAGAACTGAAAAAGCTGGATCGGTGCGTCCCCAACCATGAAGACAAACAGATACAGTTTAGTTCAAAGATTAAACTTTTATCTCCTGTGTGAATATTTAGGTCATAGCTGCCGCCGTGTTGTGGACTCAGAATCCTTTGGAGGGAAAACCATCGTTTTTTTACTCGTCCGCCTGCAGCAGATGTAGACATGAGCCATATGGAGAGTTTCACTCAGCAAAATACATTTCGGTCTGGTTTATTTTTTGGTAGTTTTGACTTTGGAGGCATTTACCATCTGCTCAGCTGCAGGATACAGATGTGAACAAATCCAGAGAAGAAAGGAAAAAAAACAACTTTATTTTGCGTTTTTTCTACATTGAATTTGGCAGATAGATTTCATTTTTTGGGGACAACAGCGCCTCCTTCAGACACCAGAGCTCAAAATCCTGTCTCCTCACTGTCCTGTGTGTTTGCATGTGGGAATCCATGAAGCTCCTCTGTGTTTTTAAAGTTCATTAGACGCTTCTCTGGACTCGTTTTGACCACGTCCATGGACTAGACGCCCTCATTGTGCAATTTAGCCTTTTTCACAACAGCTACATTCGTTTTTTTAGGCGCTGGCTAATGCAGGAGCTGTGTAAAGATGAATTTCAAGCCAACTAAAGCTTTGAGGTATTTCCAAGACGCACAATTTTTCAGGTTTTACTACAGGAAATACCAAGGTGCCAGTCTTCAAAAGATATAGGTTGTTTGAAGGCCCTATATTACGCAAAATTGACTCTTGTGAGCTTGTTATAATGCGGTTACCTCCCCAAAAACAGACCTGGAGTTGTGTTTTCTACTTGAGAGAAGAACTAAATCTGCAGAGTTTGTGCGTTAAACATGTGTGAATCAAGCAAAACACAACTTCAGGTTTGTTTGTGACGATGAAACATTATAACATCAGAAAACAGCGTAATCTGGGCTCATTCAACAAGTCGTTTCATTTTACATTATTATTAAGCTAAAACAGACACCAGCCCTCTTCGAAATAGTTATCTTTGTTGATCCATTTTCCAGCCGACGAAGCCCAACGTGATCATTTAAAAACGCCACTATTTCACGCTCGAGTTGCGTTTGTTAACATCTTACGAGCGCGACTACGGTGTCAGAAGGAAATAATTGGTCTCTGCAAGACACAAGCAACCAACAGAGTTTAAAGGGAGGGGTCCTGAGCAATGGCCCCGGTTTAAACTGTCATAAAACATCCGAGCCGGTGTGACGCCAATTAGCCGCTGTGTCCTGGACAGATGGAGTGGACGACGGAGAGAAAAAAGGCTCCAAAGGAATTCAAACCAAGCAGGAGAGGTGAACGGGGGCAGTACAAGTGTGTAGCTACGCACTGTTACTGGAATGAAAAAACACATTCAAAGAAAAAAAAAAAAATAAATTTAGTTAACTTAGTGAAAGACTGAACGATTTGGGAAATATGGATGTAGATATTGGCTAAAGGACTGTAGACCATTGTGTTCTGCTGAAGGGACTGTAGACCATTGTGTTCTGCGTCTGATTGGCTGAGGGACTGTAGACCATTGTGTTCTGCGTCCTGATTGGCTAAAGGACTGTAGACCATTGTGTTCTGCATCCTGATTGGCTGAGGGACTGTAGACCATTGTATTCTGCGTCCTGATTGGCTAAGGGACTCTAGACCATTGTGTTCTGCGTCCTGATTGGCTGAGGGACTGTAGACCATTGTGTTCTGTGTCCTGATTGGCTGAGGGACTGTAGACCATTGTGTTCTGCGTCCTGATTGGCTGAGGGACTGTAGACCATTGTGTTCTGCGTCCTGTGGCTGAGGGACTGTAGACCATTGTGTTCTGCTTCCTGATTGGCTGAGGGACTGTAGACCATTGTGTTCTGCGTCCTGATTGGCTGAGGGACTGTAGACCATTGTGTTCTGCGTCCTGATTGGCTGAGGGACTGTAGACCATTGTGTTCTGCGTCCTGATTGGCTGAGGGACTGTAGACCATTGTCCATCAGTCTCCTCCGTGTCTCCTGTACAGTACAGAATGTGTCAGACAAATTTACATAAATGTTGGATCAGTGTGACTCTGAAGTGCTGTTTGTTTGCAAGTTTTCTCCCCGACAAAACCCACAATGTCGATGAAACGTTCTGCACCGACAAAGGCACCGACGAAGGTTTGAACTTTGTGTTTAAACAACAAGAGAGAAATGTGAGAAAATGTTAATGCCTGTGTGAGAAAAGTGTATAAAGTGTGTGGTGAGGGGGTTTAACAGACAAGAAACATAAAATAATTGTAAAAAATTAAGCTGATACTTCGCGGATTTCGCCTATTGCGGGTTATTTTTAAAACATAACCCCGAGATAAACGAGGGACCACTGTATTGTAGGTTTGAACAATTTGGGAAAAAACAATTGTGATTCTTTTCAGACAGGAGTGAGATTGAGATTAGATTTGCGATTTATGTTTTAATAATGGGATTCTGTTCAAATTTCACAGAAGGGCTGGAAAACTGACAAAAAGACTGAAATATAAACTGTCAAACTAACACGAGAATCACATTTCAGAACATGTTTGCACAGATCTAAACTGAGGATACTGGTGTCAGATCTTATGTCGTATCTTAGAGGACAGTTGTACATATGTATAAACTGATTTTGCAGCTCTATTAAGTTAAATGCGAGTGTGGGCGACAGTAGCTCAACTAGTGGAGCGTTTGTCCACTGATCCAAAGATTCGACATAAACATCATTGGTTGAGCGATCAGATCCACAGAGCCACTGGTTGAATGCTGTTGTTGTGTCCTTGGGCAAGACACTTAACCCACCTCACCCCCAGTGTCTGCGCACACTAGTGTATGAATGTTTGAGTGAATCGCTGAGTGTTTCCTTGATGTAAAGAACTTTTAGTGCCTTGAAGACGGAAAAACGATGTATAAAAATGTGACGAAATATGTGATTTGCTGCCACTTCAGTAACTCTACAATATTTAACACAGAATATTAAATGGCCAAACTATTTTTCATCTCATTCTATAAAAAAAATGTAATAATTTAGTCTTGGCTTGAGTTTAGTTACTTTAGGGTCTGAAATTAGAGATGTCTTTTGTCAGAAATAGATGGTAACAGAATATCCAACTCGGTATGGGACGATATTGAAATATGGAGTGATGATTATCATGGCTAATTAGCATTTTTATGGTAAATAGTCGCATTTTTACATAGTGTTTTTCCATCTTTAAGGCTCTCAAAGCACTTTACATCAAGGAACCATTCACACATTCATACAGCAGTGCACACAGACACTGGGGTGGGTCAACTCTGTAGCGTCAGATGCTATCGCTGCCGACAGACTCGCGGTTGTGGACTTTCCATTACCGTAGCTCCGCCTCTAATTGTGCTTCATGTAAATTCAGACGTAGAGGCATGGGGCCCTTTAAGGACTGAGCACATTATAGACCATTATACCTCGTCTAGACTTTTTAAAACATTTTTTAGAAAATCACGTTACAGGAAGTATCAGCATGTACTTTTGCCTTTTTTTCACACAACTACCTCTATTTTACACCTCTATCCATCCTTATTTTTTCTTTGTTGCATCAAATAAATGACTGGGAGAATCCTGGCGGCACCTGCGCTCTGATTGGTCGTCTTCACCTGTGCTCTGATTGGTCGTCTTCACCTGCGCTCTGATTGGTCGTCTTCACCTGTGCTCTGATTGGTCGTCTTCGAGAAACAACATAAGCACATTACCGTAATGACAGTAACATATTTAAAGAGCCTCATGCCTCTGCTTTGAGACGCCGTTTGAGTTTACACGAAGCACGATTGGTTGCGGAGTTACGCCGATGGAAAGTCCGCAACCGTGAGTTTAGCGATTCAGCGATAGCATCCGGCGCTATAGAGTTAAGTCTTTAGCCCAAGACCCAAGGACTTTCATCTACACATTAATGGATCTGACGACTCAACCAATGATGTTTATCTGTCGAGAGCGAGATTCGATTTGCCAGAACCAATGACAAACGCTCTACCAACTGAACTCCTGTCTCCCCTTATTAGCCGTTTTACAGCGATCCCTACATCCTTACTACTTATCTTCCTTCAGATTTCATGCATCCTGAAATTTAGCAGTGGCTTAGCTCGTTAAGTGACCCAAAGCTGAACGATTCACTCCCTCAAAACTCCCAGCACCTCACATCCAACATCCAACATCCATGCACCCAGTTACAACTTTTCATTAATTTCATTCAGGCAAATATTTGGATAATTCTCAGACTTGACTATAAATCCACTAATGAAAACAAAACAACATGAGGCATCTCCTAATTCTAGTGGGTTCCGTCTGGAGCCTTGGGACCAAATGCTTACAGCGCAGGCTAATGAACGCAGGGAGCTATGAAGGCGTTTACAGAGCAGCCCTCCTCGCGGTAATGTGCCACTTCATTACATTTTGTGACAGAGGAGGCTGCAGGCGCTACGCATTTCTTCTGCTCGTCGACTCACTCAGCGCAATTTGAGGGAATAAGGGTTACATAAATACTGGCTCTGGTCTTCATACGTTTGAGCACAAAGTGTTCTGACTACAGAGCTCTCCCACTCAGCAGCAACTCATCACAGAGAAGCAAAGAGGACGGAATAAAGTGGTACACCTCAGCAAGGCAACGGACGTTTATTTGTAAGCGCTTTACAGAGCAAGAACGACCATAAAATCAGAATACAACAGATCAAAACCTAAATAATCATCATAAAATTAACATTAAAATAGAAGAAGGGTGCAGAATAAACCCCTTAAAGTCATATTTACAGCTAAAAAGAACCGTTTGAGCCTGGATTTGTCAAAGTAGAGGCCTGTCTCACATCTTCAGGAAGAATGTTCTAGGTTTAGCTGAACAAAACTCAAACGCTCACAGGTCACACACTGTAATATTTGGTTGTTCCGCCTTTAGCTTTGGCATTCACTGTGGCATTGCTTCGATTTCGCTTCTGCAATGTCACAAGATTTATCTCCATCCAGTGTTGCTTCATTTTTCACCAAAATCTTGCACAGATGATGGTCGAGTCTTCAAAGATTTTCAATGGGGTTAAGGTCTGGTGTCTGTGGAGGCTGATGTCTCATGCTCCTGAACCTCTTTCACAATTTGAGCCCCGTGAATCCTGGTATTATCATCTTGGAATATGCCCGTGACCATCAGGGAAGAAAAAATCCACTGATGGAATAACCTGGTTGTTCAGTATATTCAGGTGGCCTCATTCTTTGAGCACAGACTGTTGCTGAACCTAGATCTGAACAACTGCAGCAACACCAACCTATTTGCTTAGTTAAATCCAGGTGGCGACTTTTTTTTTTGGTTTAAGGGGCATCAAACCCGGGACGGTCCAACCACAGCTGCTGATTTCAAGCACCTGTCAAATGTGGAAGACGTCTCCTCTTGATAATTCTTGTTCATTCAGAAGCAAATGTATAACTTGATCTTTGCTAAACATGTTAAAAAAAAGTTTTTCTGTCACATTTAAAATTATTGTCAAATAAGACCTCAAGGTTCCTTACAGTTGATTTTAACTTGGACGGTACGCAACCAAAATCTGAAAATGCAGAATCCAAATAAAATGTTATCAGTTTTATTGTGATTTAAGTGAAGGAAATTCTGCCCCAACCATTTTTACGTCTGCAGTAGAGTCACTGAGAGTTTGAAGAGCACCACTTTTATCAGAAAATACCAGTGAAAAACTCGCTGGTTCTTGCAATAACTGACCCCAAGCAGCAAGTACAGTGAAAAGAGCATGGGCCCCAAAATGGAGCCCTGGGGTACGCCACAGAAAAAGTGAGGAAGCTGAAGAAAAGAGGGCACCAATCCTGATAGAAAAGGTTATTTTTTGACCCAAATGTGTTTCCCTGATTGGTTAATCCACCTGCCAATCAAAACCATCAGAAATCAGGGCGATCGGATACGCTTCAGACTCATCTTTGTAAAGTTTTGACCAGGTAAGAGATCATCTGTTTGTCTAGTATCATCTATATCAGTGTCTCTGTATCTGATCACAGCAAACTCACTGAAAAAACAAAATTACTCCTGTTCAGTGATGTACAAGCAGTAAAATACTGTACTTTAAGTAGAATTTCACAGTGGATAGTTTTTACTTTTACTTCACTACATTTGAGAGCAGTGTCTGTACTTTTCAGTCCAGTTCATGTACTGTAGTAGAAAGTAAAAAGTACTTTCCATATGATTTGACAAGTTACTTTTAAGTTCGTGGAAACATCCTGACTAAAGTTTTCGAGTTCAAGCTTCGGATTTGAGCAAAACAAAAATAAATACACAAAATTCATGAGAAAAAATTAAAAAATGCAATATTTAAGATCTGTATTGCTACTGTTGACCAAAATATGTATAATTTTTTATTCAATATCACTACATTTCACACTAACATAAATAACACTTATGTGGGATACTTTTACTTTTTACTCGGGCACTTAAATACTTGAGAATAAATAAATGAGAATCAGAATACGTTTTATTGCCATCGTCACTGAACAAAACTCACAAACTATAATAAAATGAAACACATTTGAATTGGGGGCGGGGCTTTTTCAGGCAGGTTTTTATCGTGTTTTGCTCGATGCTCGGAGTTTAAAAAGTGTTGATTTGACTAAGTGGTTCAGGATGAATGCAGTTGGAGCTGCGGCGAAGTTGTAAGTGGGTGAGTTTAAAGTTTGGTGACAGCAAAAAGCCTAATTAGCAACACTTGTTAGCAACATACCGTCATGCTAGGTCCAAACTTTGTACCTCAGTTCTTTTCGCTGCCTGTAACACTCTAATATTTGTATTTGTTCGTAGTTTGACAAAGTAAAAATACGAGAAAACAGACGCTAGAGGCAAGAAAGGTGAAGTGTCTTGCTCAAGGACACAACAGCAGTACATAATGGGATAGAAACGCTAAACAGAACCAAAAAACGTGACTTTTTACTGTCTTTTTTTGCGTAATAACATGTAGTGGAAAAGGTGCTGACCTGTAGAAGTAGGAGCATCCTCGGACTGTGTTGTGTGTGAAATGCTCTTGGCTCTTCTCGTTGCCGAAGTCCTCGAGGGGGTCGGACCACAGCAGGTCGCACATCGGGCCGTACGCCGGGGGCTCTTTGAATCTGTCCAACTGTGGAGACACGAACAAACCGCCGTCAGACCAAGAGACGACGACTACGACGTCTGATTTTTGTTTAAAACCAACAAATTCAGCTTCGATACTAAGAAATACTCGATACTACAATGATAATGAAAGGACTATCTGCTCAGTGCACAACAGCGCCCTCTACCGCACTGTTAGCGTCACTACTTCCTGTCCAGTTTTATCTGTATGAGGTTTTTCCTGAGTGACGCTAAAATGAATAAATATTTAAAGATCAGGCAGTGGACAGAGAGCTGCAGGTGGGTTTGGAGTCAAGGGTCAGGGGTCAGAGGTCAGGGGGTTAGAGATCTGTGGGTGGGTTAGGGGTCAGGGGTCAGAGGTCAGGAGGTTAGGGTCAGACAGTGGACAGGGAGCTGCAGGTGTCACATGTTAAACACAAATAAAATGACAACTTCACCAGAGCAAGAGACATGTTTGCTAATGCTAATGCCATGTTTGCTAATGCTAATGCTAACGCTAATATAAAACGACATGCAAACGCTAAGTATAAAACAACACCATAAAACTGAAGTGTTCTTTATTTTAATTCATTTGAGCGTTTTTGAGCGTGACTTTGTTGACTTAGCTTTGAGACGACGCGACCTAGCTAGCGCGCTAATGTGCAACTTAGCTTTGACTGATTTCGCGGGCGTTTAGCGTGTCTATGTGTCTTATACTTGTTCTGATGCAGCTCAAGATCATTTTTAAGCATGAAAAGCTCAATGACAGTGACTTTTTTCGTACAGATACAAAACTCAGACAGTGTCTGAGCAGGTATCGATTAATATTCGATTTTTGACAACCCTATAACCAACTATTTTTACTTCAATGATGATTCTCAGCTGTAATTATTAAAACAAAGTCATTATTACCGACCACATTACCAACTTTCAATTTAATTTAAGGTTCTTTATAAGGCAAATGTCAGTATGGGATCTTTCCTTTAAGCAGATGGCCAAACAAAACCAGCCTGTTTTTGAGACTTAAGACATTAAAATAAGGCCAATGTCAAAAAAAAATCTTTCCTTTGATCTATCGTCCAACCCATACATCTGTCCATCTTTATTATTTTTTATTAAAAAAATAAGAGTTAAATTTTTCCTTAAAAAAATATTGGTTTGATCTATCGTGTAATACCCATACTTTAATAGTGTATCGTGGGCCCTTCTTTAATAGTATTATATTATGGGCCCTTATTTTAATAGTCCTAACGTGGGCCCTTCTTTAATAGTGTAACGTGGGCCCTTCTTTAATAGTGTAACGTGGGCCCTTCTTTAATAGTGTAACGTGGGCCCTTCTTTAATAGTGTAACGTGGGCCCTTCTTTAATAGTGTAACGTGGGCCCTTCTTAATATAGTGTAACGCGGGCCCTTCTTTAATAGTGTAACGTGGGCCCTTCTTTAATAGTGTAACGTGGGCCCTTCTTTAATAGTGTAACGTGGGCCCTTCTTTAATAGTGTAATGTGGGCCCTTCTTTAATAGTGTAACGTGGGCCCTTCTTTAATAGTGTAACGTGGGCCCTTCTTTAATAGTGTAACGTGGGCCCTTCTTTAATAGTGTAACGTGGGCCCTCAAGCTTCTTTTTTTTTTTTTTTTTTTTTCCGTGTCCAGATGAGGTGTCAAAAATAGTATTTGTTCATTGTTTATTAAAAAAAACCTCTTACACCTTCCTTTTGGCGTAAAATGTCCGAGCGTCCTGCCAACTCGAGCCGCATCTCGAACAAAAGCCGCTGAAATACAGGACGCGGCGTGTGACGGACACTTCGATGGAGCCGTTTCTATTCCGCTCGGAGTCTGATTGCAAACCACAAAATCCAATTGGAATTATTGAATTATTCCGAACGCGGGATCCCACCCTCCATGTTTTTAATCAGATCCACAGAACAGACACAAACCACAAAACACTGCTATGGTGAAGCTCACGAAGAGTTATAAAGTCAAATCTCTTCCTAAAGATCCACCATGTAGCTTTTCTGCTCGTCGCCATGGAGATGTCTTATTGTTTTTCCTGGAATATTTCACAGTATGGCATTAAAACTAAAGCATTTGCTCAATTCCAGGTCTTTTTATGGCTAAACAAGACCATGGAAACTATGTATTCTTGCTCTTACTGTGAGCGGGTTTGCTTCTCCACAGATCTGACTAAGAACTTGGCGTTGGTGATGTCATCTGCTCGTCTCCATGGAAACGGTTAAATGTAATGCCTTGCTGTGGGACATCCCATTGAAAGTAATACACAATAAAGTAAAGTCATGCATTGTGTATTCTGATCCCCAAGTCTGAAAACCAGCAAAAACTTCCTAAAGATGCACTATGTAACTTTTCTGCTCGTCTCCATGGAGATCGCTTATAGTTTTGCCTGGAATATCTCACAATATGGCATTAAAACTAGTGGATTTACAGGTATTTTTATGGCTAAATACCATGGAAACTACGTATTCTTGCTCTTACTGTGAGCGGGTTTGTTTCTCCACAGATCTGACTAATAACTTGGTGCTGGTGATGTCATCTGCTCGTCTCCATGGAGATAGTTAACAGTAATGCCTTGCTGTGGGACATTCCAATCAAAATAGTACAATATAAAGTAAAGTCCTGCATCGTGTATTCTGATGTCTAAAAACCAGCATAAACTTCCTAAAGATGCACTGTGTAACTTTTCTGCTCGTCGCCATGGAGATCTCTTATTGCTTTGCCTGGAATATTCCACAGTATGGCATTAAAACTATGGTGCGTTTATTAAGGTCTTTTTATGGCTAAACTAGACTCTCCATGGAAAGATGCATTCATCCTCTTACTGTGAGCAGGGTCGTTTCTCCACAGATCAGACCTGTAACTTCAGCCCTGGTGGTGTCATCTGCTCGTCTCCATGGAGATAGTTAACAGTAATGCCTTGCTGTGGGACATTCCAATCAAAATAATACAAAAAAAGTAAAGTAAAGTCCTTTATCGTGAGACTGAGTCAGAAAACCAGCCTGCAGCACCAAAGATCACTGGGTAACTTTTCTGCTGTCGCCATGGAGATTTTCTTCTTTTTTTGCTTTAAAACTACGGTGCGTTTATTTACACCTTTTTCACAGCTAGACTCTCCATGGAAAGATTATTCTTCCTGTACTGTGAAAGCTCAAGATGACCTCCGTTCCCCTTGTGGTGTCAGTGAAGTGTCGGTAGTTTTCAAGTCTCGCCACATCCTACTTCGAAACAATAAAAGTTTTATGTAACGATAAGTGGTGAACCTGCAGCACCAAAGTTTCACAATAGTTTAACGTTTTGCCCTTTTTTTAATAGTGTAACGTGGGCCCTTCTTTAATAGTGTAATGTGGGCCCTTCTTTAACAGTGTAACGTGGGCCTTTCTTTGATAGTATAACGTGGGCCCTTCTTTAATAGTGTAACGTGGGCCCTTCTTCCATAGTGTAAAGTGGGCCCTTCTTTAAAGGTATAACGTGGGCCCTTCTTTAATAGTGTAACGTGGGCCCTTCTTTGATAGTGTAACGTGGGCCCTTCTTTAATAGTGTAACGTGGGCCCTTCTTTAATAGCCTAACGTGGGCCCTTCTTTAATAGTGTAACGTGGGCCCTTCTTTGATAGTGTAACGTGGGCCCTTCTTTAAATAGTGTAACGTGGGCCCTTCTTTCTTTAATAGTGTAACGTGGCCTTTCTTTGATAGTGTAACGTGGGCCCTTCTCCATAGTGTAACGTGGGCCCTTCTTTAATAGTGTAACGTGGGCCCTTCTTCCATAGTGTAACGTGGGCCCTTCTTTAATAGTGTAACGTGGGCCCTTCTTTGATAGTGTAACGTGGGCCCTTCTTTGATAGTGTAACGTGGGCCCTTCTTTGATAGTGTAACGTGGGCCTTTCTTTGATAGTGTAACGTGGGCCCTTCTTTGATAGTGTAACGTGGGCCTTTCTTTGATAGTGTAACGTGGGCCCTTCTTCCATAGTGTAACGTGGGCCCTTCTTTAATAGTGTAACGTGGGCCCTTCTTTAATAGTGTAACGTGGGCCTTTCTTTAATAGTGTAACGTGGGCCCTTCTTTGATAGTGTAACGTGGGCCCTTCTTTAATAGTGTAATGTGGGCCCTTCTTCCACAGTGTAACGTGGGCCCTTTCACAGTGTCATATTTCAGGTCGTCCTTTCAGCTCGTGTCCAGCTCCAGTTACGACGCAGATGGGGTGAAAAAGGTTGGACTGGTTTTGTGAAATGACGGTGAAAAAAGGCCCACATACTTTCCTGATGTCGTCGAGGTTTGTGATTTCTGGAGACAGGCCTCCGTGGACACACAGGAACTGCTGGTTCATGAGAGCAGCCAGAGGAAGGCAGTCGAACGCATCCATGCACGCATCATACACCTGCTCCGAATACTTGATTCTACCTGAGAGAGGGAACAGACGGAGGACAGAGGGAGAGGGGGAGAGAGGGAGAGAGAGAGAGAGGAAGAGGGGGAGGAGAGAGGGAGAGAGAGGACGGAGGGAAGAGGGGGAGGGAGAGAGAGAGAGAGAGAGAGAGAGAGAGAGGAGGAGGGAGAGGGAGAGGGGGAGGAGAGAGGACAGAGGGGAGGGGGAGGAGAGACAGCAGCAGAGAGAGAGAAAGAGACAAAGGACAGAGGGGGAGGAGAGAGGAGAGAGGGAAGAGGGGGAGAGGGGGAGGAGAGAGGAGAGAGAGGGAGAGGGGAGGAGGAGAGGGAGGAGAGAGAGAAAGAGACAAAGGACAGAGGGAGAGGGGGAGGAGAGAGAGAGAGAGAGAGAGAGAGGAAAGAGACGGAGGACAGAGGGAGAGGGGGGAGGAGAGACAGGGAGAGAGAGAGAGGGAAGAGGGGGAGGAGAGAGGGAGAGAGAGAGAGACAGAGGACAGAGGGAGAGGGGGAGGAAGAGAGGAGGAGAGAGGGAAGAGGGGGAGGAAGAGAGGAGAGACGGGGGGAGAGGGGGAGGAGAGAGGGGAGACGGAGAGAGAGAGAGAGAGGGAGAGAGGGGGAGGAGAGAGGAGGAGAGAGAGAAAGACGGACGGAGGACAGAGGGAGAGGGGAGGAGAGAGAGGAGAGAGGAAAGAGGGGGAGGAGAGAGGGAGGAGAGAGAGAGAAAGAGACGGAGGACAGAGGGAGACGGGGGGAGAGAGGAGAGACAGAGAGAGAGAGAGAGAGGGAAGAAGGGGAGGAGAGGGAGGAGAGAGAGAGAGAGGGAAAGAGAGGGAGGACAGAGGGAGAGGGGGAGGAGAGACGGGGAGAGAGAGAGAGGGAAGAGGGGGAGGAGAGAGGGAAAGAAGAGAGGGGGAGGAGAGGGGGGTGAGAGGGAGGAGAGAGAGTGAGGAGAGAGACAGCAGGGGAGAGGAGAGAGAGAAAGAGAAGAGATGGAGAGAGAGAGGAAATGTAGAGAGAAGAGATGGAGGGAGGGAGAGAGATGGAGAGAGAGAGGAGATGGAGAGAGGAGATGGAGAGAGGAAATGGGAGAGAGAGGAGATGGAGAGAGAGAGGAGATGGAGGGAGAGAGAGAGGAAATAGAGAGAGAGGAAACAGAGAGAGAGGAGATGGAGAGAGGAGATGGAGGGAGGAGATGGAGAGAGAGGGCGGGTCCGTGGTCAGTGCCAAATCAAACAGTCTCATGAGCTGGACTAAAGCTACAGGACGAGGTCAGAAAATATCCCACATGCATCTGACCAGAAACATTTCACACGGTTTGACTTCCACCTCAGCTCAAACTAAACAAACGAGCAGAGCTGGGTGGAGGAGGGGTGGAGGGGCGGGTGGAGGAGGGGTAGAGGAGGGGTGGAGGGGCGGGTGGAGGAGGGGTGGAGGAGGGGTGGAGGGGCGGGTGGAGGAGGGGTGGGTGGTGGGAGGGGTGGAGGGGCAGATGGAGGAGTGGTCAGTGTGGATGGACAGAGCTGTGTGTGGGATAAACTTAAGTGTTATTGTAAAAACTCGTCCAAAGAAAATTCTGTCTCCTCCAAATGTTTTTACTGAAGTAAAATGTTTCAAGTCGGTCAAATGTTTTACTCAAGAAAAACTCTCAAAAGTATCACTGACAAAAAGAAAAAAAAGAGGGCTATAATTTTCAGGAAAGTGGGAATTAAAGGTAAAAAGTGCAAATTTTTATATATTCAGCTTCTGTCACTTTAAGAGACCTGAGCACAAGGTGTTCTGGGACGTCCTGTACAGTACAGTCTAGTCCCAGTCTGGTCCCGGTCTAGTCCCGGTCTAGTCCCGGTCTAGTCCCGGTCTAGTCCCGGTCTAGTCCAGGTCTAGTCCCCCTCTAGTCTACCTCTAGTCTACCTCTAGTCCACCTCTAGTCCACCTCTAGTCCCACCTCTAGTCCCACCTCTAGTCCCACCTCTAGTCCCACCTCTAGTCCCACCTCTGGTCCCACCTCTGGTCCCACCTCTGGTCCAACTCTAGTCCACCTCTAGTCCACCTCTAGTCCTCCTCTAGTCCTCCTCTAGTCCCTCACTGGTCCACCTCTTGTCCACCTCTTGTCCACCTCTTGTCCACCTCTAGTCCACCTCTAGCCCCATCTCTAGCCCCATCTCTAGTCCCCCGTCTAGTCCCCCGTCTAGTCCACCTCTAGTCCACCTCTAGTCCACCTCTAGTCCACCTCTAGTCCACCTCTAGTCCACCTCTAGTCCCACAGGTGCACTAGGGGGCGCTGTTCTATGTCTGTACATTATTATCCAGTACAGTACGGTTCAGTCCCGCCCTAGTCCTGGTCTAGTCCTGGTCTACTCCTGGTCTAGTCCTGGTCTAGTCCCACATGTGCTCTAGGGGGCGCTGCTCTATATCTGTACAGTCTTCTCCTGCACATCAGGGATGATCTTTATTTTACTTTCAAAAGAAAAAAACATAAATATCTTTAGGATAAAGTGAAGCCGCAGTGAAAAAAACAGGATCAGTAAAAAGTAAAAACCTTTGGACTGTGTTTTCTGTGTAAAAATCTGAGGGACAAAAACGTGTCTTGTTAGCGGCACTTCTCAATAGATCAGAATGAAACGATTTTACAGAGAATAACTCGATTCAAAATGTCACAGACTTCATTTGTGTGAAAAATCAAAGACACAGGAGGCAGAGAACTCAAAGCAAAACGGATACTTACATTCTTGCTTAAATGTGAAATACTCTGTTAAATGTCTACATTCATGGTTCCCACGCAGCAAAAACAGTGTTTTGGGGTAAAGGATCTTTAAGGCCCACAAGTACAGCACACACTGCAACACAGAACAGAGCAACGTCAAAGAACAGCACGACGTGGAAGAAAAGTCACTGTTTTACAATAAAAAACAGACTCAAACCATCATTTTATGTCGCAACAAAGATAAATGACTAAATAATTAAAGGTACTATTTGTAGCATTTCTAGTAGAGGGTCTGCCACCTGCTCATCTCCATGGATTATTTATTCATTTAATTTACTTTGCTTACATTTTTTTACCGTATTTTCTGGAGAATAAGTCGCACCAGCCAAAAAAATGCATAATAATGAAGAAAAAAAACATATTTCACATATAAATCGCATCTGAGTGAGTCGCACCCCCGGAAAACTATGACAAAAAGTGATATTTATATAGTTCAAAAATCCCTGCAAAAACAAGGATTTTCACGGGGTTGACCTTCCACTGATCTGACTTGGCTGCTAGTGTCTCCTTGGAAACACAAATTTAATACCATACTGTGGAACATTGTAGCAAAACACACAAACTGTATAAAGAAGTGGACTAAGCTCTAGTCAAAAGAAGCTAATCAAGGCTAGCAGTTATAGCGGCTAATTTGGAGCGGATTCCTCATTTGGAATTCCGACCACGAGTACCATAGCAACCAAAGAGCCAATCAGGAGCGAGGTTGTCGAAGGTAACACCCCTTCCTGCCCGCACCACTGGTTTAGCAGGGAGCGAGCACTTAGCAACGCTGTCAATCAAACCTGTTGCTAACGCTAGCTGGAGTGACCTCGGGGAACGAAGGCGCCTGATTCGTCTGTTATTAATGTTCATATCTTGATTTAGGGACAAAATAGTGAAATAAAAACCTGAAAAATCATGTAAAGTGGGTTAATACGAACATTTACGACCAAAATGGCAAGTCTGACAGCAGCAGCTACAGAGAGAGGGGCCAGTTTTTCAATAGAAAGTGAATTGGAGCCAGAGTCGATGGAGCCGGAAGTGCGCCCACGCTCACTTCCTGTTTGGAGCGTAGCAGCTAGCAGGTTAGCTACATCCTTTTATATATACAGTCTATGGCAAAACAGTAACATCTGGATGGAGACAAACAGGCGGCAGATGCTCCTCTAGAAAAGTTACACAGTGAAGCTTTAACAGAGACACATTTCCGTCAATTTGGTCTCGTTTTAGTCCGATCGTCCTACTTTTCTGCAGCCCGTGGATATGCTTTTCAATAGACTTTCTCCTGTTAAATAGTTAATTAACAAAAGTATCATATTTCCGCACATAGATTACTCAAATTAGGAATAAATCTGGCTGCAGCCTAGTTTCCAGGCGAGTTCTTATGCTAATATTAAAACACACTCTCTACATAACCCCGGGCTCCACTGTGACATTTTCTAGGCTACATTTCGAGTTATTACAAAAGCCCATTACCTCTACGATAGTTCTCTCCCTGATTTAGTCGAAGCTCAGAGAAAGAATCTATTAATAAACTCTGCTTTGGCACATGTCACAGTGGATCAGGCTCAAAAGACACAAAACAAAATGGACTTACTTCAATACTGAAATACCCTCGATCTACATAGTCCCCGAGGAAAAGGTAGCGCGTGGATGCTGGCGATCCTCCCACTTCAAACAGCTTCATCAAGTCAAAGAACTGCCCATGGATGTCTCCACACACTGCGGAATAAGACAAGCATGTTAGCGCCGTGTGGACTGTTTCAAAGCAGAGGAGACAGTGAAAGAGGCTGAGAGGTTTAGAGCTGCAAAAGAAAAACTCAATTACTTTACGACGGATCACACCTGGACGACTGAGGGACACACACGTGGTTTTAGTGGTTTAGAAGAAGTTTTTTCATACAAATTATAAACCTTTTTAGTCCAGGTTAAGTTACGGTTAAAGTTTAGATCATGATGAGGCATAAACTGGTTGGTTCTTAGGTCATTATTTAATTAGAACTTTAGACCTTAAATAGTCCCGGTTTGGTCCACGTTTGGTCCACGTTTGGTCTACATTTGGTCCACATTTGGTCTACATTTGGTCTACAATTGGTCTACAATTGGTCCACATTTGCTCCAGGTTTAGTCTATGTTTGGTCCACGTTTGGTCTACATTTGGTCCACGTTTGGTCCAGGTTTTGTCTACATTTGGTCCACATTTGGTCCATGTTTGGTCTACATTTGGTCCATGTTTGGTCCATGTTTGGTCCATGTTTGGTCTACATTTGGTCCAGGTTTGGTCCATGTTTGGTCCATGTTTGGTCTACATTTGGTCCACATTTGGTCCAGGTTTTGTCTACATTTAGCCCACATTTGGTCCATGTTTGGTCTACATTTGGTCCATGTTTGGTCTATGTTTGGTCTATGTTTGGTCCATGTTTGGTCCATGTTTGGTCCATGTTTGGTCCATGTTTGGTCCATGTTTGGTCCATGTTTGGTCCATGTTTGGTCTACATTTGGTCCATGTTTGGTCCATGTTTGGTCCATGTTTGGTCCATGTTTGGTCCATGTTTGGTCCATGTTTGGTCCATGTTTGGTCCATGTTTGGTCTACATTTGGTCCAGGTTTGGTCCATGTTTGGTCTATGTTTGGTCCATGTTTGGTCCATGTTTGGTCCAGGTTTGGTCTATGTTTGGTCCATGTTTGGTCCATGTTTGGTCCTGTTTGGTCCATTTGGTCCATGTTTGGTCCAGTTTGGTGTTTGGTTCCAACATTTGGTCCAGGTTTGGTCCAGGTTTGGTCCACGTTTGGTCCACGTTTGGTCCACTTTGGTCTACATTTGGGCTATGTTTGGTCCTGGCCCGGTCCTGGCCCGGTCCTGGCCCGGTCCACTCAATCATGTTCTGTCAGTTTTGTCTCATCTGGTTAAAAAGGGGGTATTTTTCTTCTATGAAGCATTAACTGCTCACACATAACATATTTCGATCACCACGTTCGCTTTAATCGCTTTGAAAATGCAATATTCACTGAAATGAACGTCTCCACACACTGGGAAATAAGACAAGCACCATGTTAGCGCCATATAGACTATTTCAGAGCAGAAGAGACAATGAAAGAGTTTGAGTGGTTCAGAGCTGCAGCAAAAGAAAAACTCAATTATTTTGCGATGAATCATACGACTGAGGGATTACTTAATTGTTTTGTAGTTTGTTTAGAAGTCGTCCTTTTTCATACAAATTGTAGAGCGTTTTAGTCCAGGTTTAGACCATGATGAGGCATAAACTGGTCTGTGTATATGACTATTACATGACTGACTTTTAGACGTGGAATAGTCCAGGTTTGGTCCCGGTTTGGTTCAGGTTTAGTCCAGGTTTAGTCCACTCTTAGTCCAGGTTTGGTCCACTCTTAGTCCAGGTTTGGTCCACTCCTAGTCCAGGTTTGGTCCACTCCTAGTCCAGGTTTGGTCCACTCCTAGTCCAGGTTTGGTCCACTCCTAGTCCACTCCTAGTCCACTCTTAGTCCACTCTTAGTCCACTCTTAGTCCACTCTTAGTCCACTCCTAGTCCACTCCTAGTCCACTCCTAGTCCACTCCTAGTCCACTCTTAGTCCACTCTTAGTCCACTCTTAGTCCACTCTTAGTCCACTCCTAGTCCACTCCTAGTCCACTCCTAGTCCACTCCTAGTCCAGTCTTAGACCACTCCTAGCCCACTCCTAGCCCACTCTTAGTCCACTCTTAGTCCACTCTTAGTCCACTCTTAGTCCACTCTTAGTCCACTCTTAGTCCACTCTTAGTCCACTCTTAGTCCACTCTTAGTCCACTCTTAGTCCACTCCTAGTCCACTCCTAGTCCACTCCTAGTCCACTCCTAGTCCACTCTTAGTCCACTCATAGTCCACTCCTAGTCCACTCCTAGTCCACTCCTAGTCCACTCCTAGTCCACTCTTAGTCCACTCTTAGTCCACTCTTAGTCCACTCCTAGTCCACTCCTAGTCCACTCCTAGTCCACTCCTAGTCCACTCTTAGTCCACTCCTAGTCCACTCCTAGTCCACTCCTAGTCCACTCTTAGTCCACTCTTAGTCCACTCTTAGTCCACTCCTAGTCCACTCCTAGTCCACTCTTAGTCCACTCTTAGTCCACTCATAGTCCAGTCGAGGCTCCACTCCTGGTCCAAACTTGTTTAAATCCTGGTTCAGTTCTGATGTCAATCTTGGTTTAGTCCTGGTATGATATGAACATTTAAGACCAAAATGACGAGTCTGACAGCAGCAGTTACAGAGAGAGCGGACAGTTTTTCAATGTAAAGCGAACTGGGGCCAGAGTCTGCTTTAAATTCAATGAGATCTTGTTCTTATAAACCACTATGATACTGAAGCCTTGGACATCACATACATAAACTTTTACTTATGGCAAGTAATGAATCTTTCCCATTTTATCCACACTTGAGTTGTCTTTCTTTTCTCACATCTGTACATGTATTTAGCACCTTCATCAATATGTGCAGGTCCGTGTGCAGTGAACATGGTAATAAATAACACTGTAAACCGCATTAGAGCCAGTCTCACGGCATGATTTCTATTCCCTGGAGAACCTGAGACAGCTGCTTCTTCACTTCATTTCACAACAGTGACACTATAAGCACATTATATATGCGTGGGACTCCTATTGAACACCAGCCGCACAGATACAAGGGAAAGATGTAACGCCGACTGATAAATTAAATAAATATATATAGGAAAATTACAACAGTGGGGGGTTATGCAAAATACATTTTCATACAATTTTAATGGAATAACTAGAGTTACCTTGATCGGTATGTTCGCTACATGTTGTTAATGCTCAAAAATACCTTAAAAACACACCACAACTTGGCCTGGCTGTACAGGTAGGTGGGTTTAATGCCTTACTATGGGACAAAGCAATAACATCACTATGGAGACCAGCAAGCGGGCAGAGCCTCCACCAGAAAAGTTACATAGTGTAGCTTTAATTTAGTCACAATCGGTTCGGTGGTCTGCTTCATGTTATAAAAGTGTAATGGAAAATCACATGGGCAGTCGACTTGAGTTCTGGTTGAGGCCCCGCTGAGTCCGACTTGAGTCCAAACTTGGGTCCAGCTTGGGTCCAGCTTGGGTCCAGCTTGAGTCGACTTGGGTCCGACTTGAGTCCGACTTGAGTCCGACTTGGGTCCCAACTTGAGTCCGACTTGAGTCCGACCAACTCGAGTCCGACTTGAGTCCGACTTGAGTCCGACTTGAGTCCGACTTGAGTCCGACTTGAGTCCGACTTGAGTCCGACTTGAGTCCGACTTGAGTCCGACTTGAGTCCGACTTGAGTCCGACTTGAGTCCGACTTGAGTCCGACTTTAGTCCGACTTTAGTCCGACTTTAGTCCGACTTTAGTCCGACTTTAGTCCGACTTTAGTCCGACTTTAGTCCGACTTTAGTCCGACTTTAGTCCGACTTTAGTCCGACTTTAGTCCGACTTTAGTCCAACTTTAGTCCGACTTTAGTCCGACTTTAGTCCAACTTTAGTCCAACTTTAGTCCAACTTTAGTCCAACTTTAGTCCAACTTTAGTCCAACTTTAGTCCAACTTTAGTCCAACTTCAGTCCAACTTCAGTCCAACTTCAGTCCAACTTTAGTCCAACTTCAGTCCAACTTTAGTCCAACTTCAGTCCAACTTTAGACCTGTTTAGTCCACTTCCCCGTTTTGCCATGGTTTTGCCCCAGTTTAGTCCCAGTTTAATCACCGTTTCGTCCTGTTTCGTCCACTTCTGGTTCACTCTTTGTTTTTAGTCAGTCAAACAAAGCAATAACCACGGAGCCAAGCAAGCAAACAGAACCTCCTCCACCAGAAAAGTTACGTAGTACAGTTTTAACTTAGTCCCAATCCATTCAGTGGTCTGCTTAATATTATAAAAATACAGTAATGGAAAATCACATGGGCCGTCATCATTTTGAGGTCTCCGCTAAAGCCCAGTTTCATGCTTCACAAAGGGCATTTTTTGAGCAGAGCCGAGGTAACAGCTCCACCTTCTTTCAGCGGAGCGGAGCTAAAGCTGCAGACTTGTAATAAAGAGTTTAAACAGAGGCTTGTGTGTCCACGCCTACTGTCAGGTGTCTCAACAAAACGGCCTTAAAACTCCAGAAAAGGCCAAAAGTCAAAGCTAACAGTGCCACGCCATATCTGCACCTCTTTATAATAAAACAACACTTAAGCTAGCCTTGATTTAGCATGAGCAGAGAGTGAAATCAAGGTTTTTTTTTTTTCTCATGGCCGATGTTAATATTAATTGAGTAGAATCCAGAGCAGTTTCCCCCCAAAAATATATATGATTTGACATTATAACTATATAAATATTGCAGTTTCATAGTTTTTACTGCTCTGTATAATTTAACTATAGTAAAGAAAAATGATCTCCATAGATATTTTTTAGATCTACAACCCTGTTTTTACTACTAACCCAAATGAAGCTGTGCCTCATTTTATGAATGCCGTCGTCGTACTAAAGTGTTAAAATAAAGCTTTATGCGGAAATAGCTGAGCCCAAACCAAGTATTGACTTAGGCAGGAGTTACGATCCAGAGAAAAAAAATAAAATAAATTGCAAATATTGGCCTGATATATCGGTGAACTAATTTATCGGTCTATCTCTAGTCACTAAGCCTGAAGCATTCTTAATAAAGTCTTAATTCAGGCCAATTAAGTTCTATTTTATTCAATACTAATATAATATACCATAAACAACTGTAGGTTAGTTGAGATTAAATAGATCCATCCATCCATTTTCTTCCTCTTATTCGGGGCGGGGTCACAGGGCAGCAGCCTAAGCAGGGACGCCCAGACTTCCCTCACCCCAGACACATGTCCTCCAGCTCCTCTGGCGGGACCCCAAGGTGTTCCCCGGCCAGTGAGACATAAACCCTCCAGTGTGTCCCAGGGTCTCCTCCCGGTGGGACATGCCCGGAAACCTCTGTAAGGAGGCGTCCTGAACAGATGCCTGAGCCACCTCAGCTGCTCCTCTCGACGTGAAGGAGCAGCGGCTCTACTCCGAGCTCCTCCTGTGTGACTGAGCTGACCGAGAAATTATATAAAATTGTGTATAAATTGTATTGCACTTAGATTAATGCTGGTTTAGATCATAGACTGTGGAAAGAAGTGGACTAAGCGAGTGTGACGTCAACCACAGTGTTCGGTTTCAGTCAAATGAAGCTCATCGTGGCTAGAGCAGTTATATCGGCCAATTTGGAGCAGAGTTTCATATTTGGGCCAATATTCCAAACGCGAATATCATAGCAACTAAAGGCCAATCTGAAGCAAGGCTGTTGGTGGTAGCTTAGGAACGTCCACCCTGTTGCTAACGCCGGTGGGAAACAAGGTCAGCAGCTTAGCCATGTCCATTTATCTGTACATTCTATGGTTTAAACCCATTTTGTTCAGCTCTGTTTAGACCTTGGTTTAGTCCTGTTCTTTCCTTACACTCACTACAAACAGATAAACAGTGAGGATGGAACCTCTGATCTCTGCAGCGCCTGTGTGGCCTTAGCTCTTATCTTATACAGCTCATACAAAAGGGGCTGATGGGAACTGGACTGCAGAAGGGCTTCTTCGCTCACCACATCCTCTGCACAGATGTGTCCTTGCCAAGTGCACTAAAAGTTCATGGACTCGCACTACTGGAGCGCTCTCAGCTGCACCGTTTGTACACTGCGAGCAACACATCTGGTTTTTTATAGTCATTTCAAACAGATAATTGCTAACAAGCTGCACTGGACTGAAACGATTACGTCATGCTATTGTTTTAGTGCAAGCTAGTTATGGGATGAGGTACTCCGAAGTCAAAAACGCTGTATAAAAATATTTAAAAAGTGCAGGTGAGATTTACTACACCTATAGGGACTCCGTTGGTGCGATCTTCCAAAAGATATAAATACCATATGCGGTTAGAGTTATAATTTATTGTGAAAAAGTATTTGTTCCAGTTTCAAAACCACGATTTGCCTGGGATTCAGAACACACACTTCTTCAATACTTTACGAAGGTGGAAGGTGAATCTCCGTGTTTGAAATGGGCGTGATTGACAGGTGGAGTAGCCAATCGTGGACACAGATGGTCCGTCCATATCCACAAAAGTAAAGGAAAAAAAACAATCAAAGTGAACGCTGTGGGTACAGTCCTGCCTCTTTGTCCCACACATTTTGGGAATATCCCTCTTTACTGGACAAGGATTTTCGAAGCCGTAACTGTGATCCTCAAAATTCCGCTTCCAATGGCCCCAATAATGTCACTTTTTGCACTGCCTACTGTCAATCTGAGCCTTAATAACAAGTAAACTATATCTTGAGTTACGTTACATTGTTGGCACTTTTTGTTGAAGTGGAAAAGCCAAAACCCCCAACTCAACAAAACCTTCAAAGACATAATATAATACATCACTGAGAAACAAACAAGAGCTTTTTTATATCATTTGGCACCATTTTTATTGATTATTTTAATAATAGATCAATATTGAGACGGTCCTCCTATGTGTATAAATGCATAAATATAAATATGTGTATAGATTTGTATGTGTATGTGCAGGTATTCAGTTCTGTTCTATTATCTTCTGTTATTTATTATTATTACTATTTCTATTATCTTATTTTTGTTCATTCTATATTTCAAAAACATAATAAAAAGAGTAAAACCAAAAAAACTACCAAAAGAGGCTGAAAAACATGGCAGATTTCAATAGAATCCACGACGAAAGCACTACACTTTTACTTATAAATCACAGGTGACCAATGAGCTGCTTCGTTTTACATGTGTCACTGAAAAAAAATGAATCTGATTGGACGATCACGGTCGACCGAGCTTAAGACGCAACATCGGAGGCGACTCAGTCTGTTTTAAAAAAAAATTCAGTAAGATATTAGTCGGGATTTCGCTATAACATTCACTATTTAAATTCAAAATAGACACATCTTTTTTAAGAAATTGTAAAATAACCGAAAAACTTGCCTTACACGACCTGATAAGCCTCGCGGGAGTTGAAAGGTCAAAGTGCACTGCTGTAAGCGCCATTCAGCTATTAGCATACACATGGGGTTAGCCTGATTAAATGCCTTTTAGTCAATTTTGTTTTATCTGTAAAGGTTAGTTCAAGAGGTCATGTGTCTCTGTCTGTCTGTCTTTCTCCCTGCATTTATTTGCTTACATAAAATGTGCTAAATCCGAGTGAAATCTGAGGTTACGCCGCTCGAAGGTCCGTAAATACCAACTGCCATTAGAGCGTAATTAATGTGTGCGTCTTTGTTCTTGTCTTACAGCGTTTCCAGCTTCAGTAAACAAGCTGGAAAATTCACATTAGCCGAGATAGCCATCAGCTTTGTACAACTGCATCAGAGTGACACGACGATAAGCGGCAATGTGGGATTCATCAAGAGTCATTAACAACGCAATGATTAAAATTGTCAAAGGAGAATGGCTGTTTCCTCTCTGTGGTATTATTACATGTTTGTATGAAGCACAATAAAAGTCGGTGTAGATCGTAGATATAAAAAGTGCTTTACAAAGAGATAGCCAATTAGCGCTAGCGAGAGGACAGCACTGGAAGAGCAATTAAGTGGAGTTACGAGCCTCGGGAGACGGCTCGGCTCACTACGGCTGCCTGGGTGTGTGTAAAACTCACGTTAGCGTTTGTCTTTTATTAAATCCACACTCTTGTGACTGTTTGGACTCACAGCAGGAGGAGACACTTCAAAAAGCTCGACTCGTTATGACCGTTCGATCTCCAAGCAACCGTCACTCCCCTTGAGCTAACGCACCTCGCTCGGTCCTCAGTCTGCGGACTTCTCCAAATCAACTCGTTTTCCACGTGTTTCGGAATGATGAAAAGCTCCGACTGTAGTCTGTATGTCCGTTTCCCACAGCGTTCGGCTCCAGTCAAGTGAAGCTCATCCAGGCTAACAGTTATAGCGCCGAATTTGCAGCCGAGTTCCATGTTTGGACATCCGAGCGCAAGTATCATAGCAACGAAAGAGCCAATCCGGAGCGAGGCTGTTGAAGGTAACACTCTTTACCGCCTGCACCAATGGTTTGGCAGAGAGCGGGCGCTTAGCAATGCTGTCAATCAAACGTGTTGCTAACGCTAGCGGGAGCGACCTCAGGGAAAGAAGGACCTGATGTGTCTGTTATTAATGTTCATATCTTAATTTACAGACATAATAGTAAAATAAAAACCCCAGGATCATTTGGAGGATTAATACGAACATTTAAGACCAAAATGACGAGTCTGACAGCAGCAGTTACAGAGAGGAGCCACAGTTTTTCAATAGAATTGGAGCCAGAGTCAATGGAGCCAAAAGCGCGCCAATGCTGAGTTACTATTTAGAACGGCTAGCAGGTTAGCTATATCCATTTATGTACACAGTCTATGGCTAGGACTGTTGCCATAGCAATTAACAATTCAAAACTATCTGGAGTGCCTTAAAAATGTCTTTAATTTCAACTCAACAGCTACTTTTTTGCACAGAAATATTGAATAATGGACTGAATCCCAAGGAGAACCAGGTTTTTACAGTCTAAACCCAAACGAACCAAAGAACATTATGTTAAGTCAAATCCGTGTCCTAAATTTGCGTCTTTTCTTTTGTATAAATCTCTCAGCGATCGGGGGCTTACCTCACCTGGTCATTACTGCTGTGGCTATTCATCCCGGCGTCCTTGGAAAGCTACATCCCGGGGTAACCTTGAATTCATCTTTTGAAAACCTCACTCTGTTGCGTCACCGTTTTCTTGGCTTGTGTTTATTTCACCATTTCAACAAAGCCTCTGGAAGATTTGATAGTTCGAGACCGGACGGAAGAGAAAAAGACGCTGAACCTGGTTTGTGGTGCGGCGTCTTTTATTGCAAATGTGAGCTGGTTCTTTGTGTTTTTATGTTTTATGTCAAATCAATTTTTATGAATAGTTTAAAGTAAAGTTTACACAAGACACACAGCGATTCAAAGTAAATTGTACTTGTTAAATCGTGTTTGTTTCATGGCAACACTTTGTACTTTTAAACTTAACAGACTTAATTTCCAAACCTTTCAACATAGATTTAGACTAAACTATTGAAGTCAGTTCTTGTAATTTCAAGACTTTTTGTAAATTATTCCACATCGAAGGTGCAGAATATTGAAATGCGTCTTTACCAGTCTGTGTGTGACACTTGGGACAGAAAAAAGCAGTTTTGTGATGGCAGAGCATTAAGTCCATCTGTTTTATGTTGAATATAGGTCCATCGATCTGGAGCAGACCCATAATCCCTCTAGAAATGAACATGTAGCAGCGACACAGCCCGAGTGTCCAGTGCTGCCCAGTAATTATATCGTCTAAAAAAAGAGCTTTAAAATGATCGTTTGGGCATCAAAATCTGTATCAAGTGTCGAGTCTGTTCTTTAGTATCGAAATGAGTTTGAAATCTTCGTATTGTGACCACACTAGTGAGCAGTTGGGGCTCTTCAACCAGAGGGTACGCAGTTCAACTCCCTCTCAATCCGGTGTCTTACGCTTCAAATAACTTCAGACTAAATTGCTATTAAAAATCCATCAGTCTAAATAATCAAAATTCATGTCGTTTCTAACTTCACAATGAAATAACTGAAGAAAACATGACAAAAGGCTCAAGGCGCCGCACGCTCCTCGCTGGTTATCGCTATGGAAACGCCCCGCTGGCACGCCACTGTTAACGATGTCGTCTTAAATCGGAGAGAAAAGACATATCTGCCGCTGACCTGATAAGCACCTCGCCCCGTCTCCAATGGCAACAACGCAACGCTACCTTTGTGTGCTTCTACAAAGAGTGACGCAGGAGGAGCGATTGGGCTGTGATGGTTTTAACTACATGTTTTAAAGCACAAAGGCCACTGCTTCCAGCTTTACATCTACGTCTTTTCATTCAGTTATGTTTAAACTGAGTGATAAACGGCCAAAAAACACACTTGGGTAATGAGTTGTTGGCGTGTTTGGCTTCCAACAGGGCAGAGCACGTGTTACAAACAACCCCAGGAGGATTCACGTTAGAGAGAAGACTGAAATCTGAAGATCTGCAGAGGTACAACAAGAACAGTCTATTAAAAAAAAGAGGCAGGTTTTAAGGTATTAAGAGGTGACAGTTGCGCAAAATATTCGACAAATTCAAATGAAGACGTTGTTTTTCCTCCCCCACGCTCCCCATTCCCCCTCAGATCTTCATCGTCTTTTATGGACAAGTGGTCTGAAGGTTGGCGGTTCAAATCCTGCTCTAAACATCCAGTGTATGAGCCTGCATTGTGTTCTGCGTCCTGATTGGCTGAGGGACTGTAGACCATTGTCTTCTGCGTCCTGATTGGCTAAGGGACTGTAGACCATTGTGTTCTGCGTCCTGATTGGCTGAGGGACTGTAGACCATTGTGTTCTGCGTCCTGATTGGCTGAGGGACTGTAGACCATTGTGTTCTGCGTCCTGATTGGCTGAGGGACTGTAGACCATTGTCCATCAGTCTCCTCCGTGTCTCCTGTACAGTACAGAATGTGTCAGACAAATTTACATAAATGTTGGATCGCAGTGTGACTCTGAAGTGCTGTATGTTTGCAAGTTTTCTCCCCGACAAAACCCACAATGTCGATGAAACGTTCTGCACCGACAAAGGCACCGACAAAGGCACCGACGAAGGTTTGAACTTTGTGTTTAAACAAGAGAGAAATGTGAGAAAATGTTAATGCCTGTGTGAGAAAAGTGTATAAAGTGTGTGGTGAGGGGTTTTACAGACAAGAATAATTGTTAAAAATAAAGCTACTTTCATTCATCTATTGTGGGTTATTTTTAGAACATAACCCCCACGATAAACGAGGGGCCACTGTACAACAAGAACTTACTTTTAAAAAAACCCAAGGTATTTTGGATCAACAGTGGCTCAGTTGGTAGAAATTGGTTGAAGGTGGGCGGTTCAAATCCCACTCTTGACATAAACAAGCTCCTACAGTTGAGTTTTGAGTGTCTAACCTTAACATTTTTTGTTCTTCGCCAACTCAAATTGTGATTTTGACTGCGCTAAACTGAAGGACAATCATAAATCTTGAAACAAAACATGAACCAAGCAATTTTATGTGTTTTTTTCTACAAATCGCCTCTTTTAAGGTTTTGTTATCCAATTATTTGTAAAAAAAAAAAAAAAAAAAAAGAAGTAAATCTGACATCTCCAAAGACTTTAAAACCTGCTCTTGGATGTACTTAGCACTGTTCCGGGCTCTTTTCTCTCTGCGCCCTCGATGCTCGCCCAGCGGGAGAGCCGGCCGTGAGGGAGCACCTTTAACACCTGTCAAACACACTCCACGTCGGCGGTCCTCTGCATCACCCGACCTTTGAGAAAACGGTCACAGCGCGAGATGAGGAGAGGCAGAGTTTATGTGGCAAAGGTAACGCTTTAATTACCAGACAAAACATTTAAAAGGACAGTCAGGAGCCGTGGAGACCTTCAGCGGCTTCAGGAAGTTTAAAAGGGTCTCCTCTCCTTTAAAGAGCGTCTTTTATGCCAAATCGATTTTTTTTTTAGCTTTTGGCCATGTTATAAAGCTGTTCCCTCAGCAAAAACATGTCTGAAGAGGTTTTAGATGTCATCCGTGCAGGTTTGAGTAATCCAGCGATCTCTCCCATCCCTATTCGAACCTTGCTTATGTTTAGCTGTGAGATTCTGTACGAGGCTCCGCCCACACGTGTACATCTCCCATGCTCCCACACGACTCCATAAATGTACAAAAACATGAAACGACTGCACGTCACATCAGGTTTGTGAAGTTTCTGTACAGTTTTGTATGATTAGCTCTGAAGGGGGAGTAACTCAGCACGAAGAGCAAAAGGAGGCGGAACTCAGAGCGTCAAAAACGAAACTGAAACTTATCACGGTGATTATAGCATTTTCAAAACAATAAAACACGGTGATCTAAAAATGTTGTGTTGACAGTAAATAGAAGTAAAATACTCCCTCTTTAATACCCCACAGACGTAAAATACTGCGTCTTTAATACCCCACAGACGTAAAATACTGCGTCTTTAATACCCAGCAGAAGTAAAATACTGAGTCTTTAATACCCCACAGAAGTAAAATACTCTCTTTAATACCCCAGAAAGGTAAATACTCCCTCTTTAATACCACATCAACGTAAAATACTGCGTCTTTAATACCCCATAGAAGTAAAATACTGCGTCTTTAATACCCCATAGAAGTAAAAACGCCCTCTTTAATACCCCAGAGAAGTAAATACCCCCTCTTTAATACCCCATAGAAGTAAAATACTGCGTCTTTAATACCCCATAGAAGTAAAATACTGCGTCTTTAATACCCCATAGAAGTAAAATACTGCGTCTTAATACCCCATAGAAGTAAAAACGCCCTCTTTAATACCCCAGAGAAGTAAATACCCCCTCTTTAATACCCCATAGAAGTAAAATACTGCGTCTTTAATACCCCAGAGAAGTAAATACTCCTTCTTTAATACCCCATAGAAGTAAAATACTGCGTCTTTTTAAAGCTTAGACATAGATTACACATGAAATATCTTTAATTACACTAAAAATACACGTCTATTTATGTAAAAATCCAATAAAGAATCTGATATTTCCACAACTGCAGCAAACCAGCTTCAGACCCGTGATATTTTTCCAGTGGAGCCTGCCTCCTTGTCACAGCACATGGAGGTGAGAAGCAAAGAGCCCACATAAGAAGAGAAGGTGGGAGTGTTTTACCACAGTCCGTCCTGGCTGTGCTTTGTGTGTGCGATTCGAGTGGTCTCCCCCGGTAACAGCCGCCGCAGACCAGCAGGACCGCAGCTACAGTGAGTGGGCAGTGGCATTACACAACCCAGCCTCAGAACCAAGCCAGGCCACTCCAAAAGACAGCATCCTTTCAGAGGGGGAGCCAGGGCTTGAGAGACGGCAGTTTAATAATAAAATATATGTACAGTTTGGAGGTATAGGTACGAGGAGGAGTCGAGGATATGTCAGAGTTTAAGGAGGGTCAGGGCAATCAATGTAAGGAGCGCTTGCCCAGGGAAATCGAAAATCATTGTGTGTTAAAGTAAGAAGTAAAATACCTCGTCTTTAATACCCCAGAGAAGTAAAAACCTCGTCTTTAATACCCGATATATGTAAAATACCTCTTCTTTAATATGACATATAAGTAAAATACCTCCTCTTTAATACCCCATATGAGTAAAATACCTCCTCTTTAATACCCCATAGAAGTAAATACCTCCTCTTTAATACCCCATAGAAGTAAATATCTCCTCTTTAATACCCCATATAAGTAAAATACCTCTACTTTAATCCCAATATACGGAAAATACCTCCTCTTTAATACTTTATAGAAGTAAATGCCTCCTCTTTAATACCCCAGAGAAGTAAATACCTCGTCTTTAATACCACATATAAGTAAAATACCTCCTCTTTAATACTTTATAGAAGTAAATGCCTCCTCTTTAATACCCCAGAGAAGTAAATACCCGTCTTTAATATAACATATAAGTAAAAATACCTCCTCTTTAATACTTTATAGAAGTAAATACCCCTCTTTAATACCCCATAGAAGTAAATACCTCCTCTTTAATACCCCATAGAAGTAAATACCTCTCTTTAATACCCATATAAGTAAAATACCTCTTCTTTAATACCACATACAAGTAAAATACCTCCTCTTTAATACTTTATAGAAGTAAATACCCCCTCTTTAATACCCCATAGAAGTAAATACCTCCTCTTTAATACCCCATAGAAGTAAATACCTCCTCTTTAATACCCCATATAAGTAAAATACCTCTTCTTTAATACCACATACAAGTAAAATACCTCCTCTTTAATACTTTATAGAAGTAAATACCCCCTCTTTAACACCCCATAGAAGTAAAAACACCCTCTTGGAAAGGATTATTTGGATATATTGGAAATATATCCAAATAATGCCTGTTTGAGGTGCTCTTTGGTACACCCTACTGGACACTGATCAGACTGCAGCAGCTGCGGTTCCAACGTCTTATTAAATAGTAAATGGTAAATACAGTGTTTCCTCGTTTATCTTGGAGGTTATGTTCTAAAATTACAATTATTCTACATGTTTTTGTCTGTAAAACCCCTCACCTCACACTTTATACACTTTTCTCACACAGGCATTAACATTTTGTCACATTTCTTTCTTGTTTAACACACTTCGTAGATTTAAAAAACCTTCGTATTATAGAATGAAACCAAAGATCAACACCAGACATTTGTGAGAAATAAAAATATAAAAGTATAGTACAGTATATTTGTAGAAATACTGTAGCTAATTAAATGTTGGACACATAAGAAATGATTAATATTGACTCCGCACTACACACTGTTTAATGTTAACTTTGAATTTGAGTTATTTTATTTTTTATATGCAAATTTGTGGAGGAAAAACATTATATTTTACCTTGAGACATAAGAATCGGGTCATGATGATGTATAAACTTTGTGAATGGCTGTTTTAACGTCCATTTAACATTACACTTACAACATTCAGCTCCGGAAAAATAAATAATTGGGTTGTGACGCGCAACAATTGTCCAACTCTCATTAGTAAAATCAAAATTCAGATACAAAAATGACCGACTGACCCATTCCCTGAAAAACTGCAAATAGAAAAACAAACCAACCCACTGCCCTGACGCCGTGAGCCTCTCGTGTTGTAATAATTAGCTCGTTCTTCCTCTTGTGAACCGCTGGCCCACGCCGTCGCCGTTGGTGACAGCTCGCGCTCGTTCTGTCGCTGTGGCACGTATCTATAAGCTCGATGTGTTTTCTCTCGTTGAGGCGGCGTCGTAAGAGGAAAAGGGTCGGACGTTCAAACACTTTAACTCATTAAATAAGTCTCAAGGACCAGGCAGCAGCACCTCGCCAAGATGGAGTCCAGAAACGCCACTTTAAACGCACTTCGACGAGGCCAAAGCACAAAACACACAGACTGTTAAAGGTGGATTATGGAGCTTTACTCGTGGAGGGAACGACACTCGCCACATGTCACTGAAGATGTCACTGCTTTGGGTTTAATGTTACAAATTTGGCTAAAAAGGTGCCACCAGGTCAAGTTACAGGGCACATCTGCGGACAGGCGAGCCGTCTCACTGCAAGAATGTATGAATTAAAAGAGGAGGAGTGGAGGAGGAGCAGAGGTGGTAAGAGGAGGAGTAGAGGTGGTAAGAGGAGGAGCAGAGGTGGTAAGAGGAGGAGCAGAGGTGGTAAGAGGAGGCGCAAAGGTGGTAAGAGGAGGAGCAGAGGTGGTAAGAGGAGGAGCAGAGGTGGTAAGAGGAGGCGCAAAGGTGGTAAGAGGAGGAGCAGAGGTGGTAAGAGGAGGAGCAGAGGTGGTAAGAGGAGCACAGATGGGGAAAAAAAGAGTCTTACTACTGTCTGAAGTATGTGTATTTTCATTTTCACTGTGGTATCGGTATCAAGTATCGAGTCTATTCCTCAGTATCAAAATAAAGTCTGAAATTTCAGTCACCATCAGCAAACACGTGTATCCTGCTTGATAAACCCCGTCTATATAAACTGCGTCTATTAAAATGCCGTCGACTAAAACCCCGTCTATATAAACCCCGTCGACTAAAACTCCGTATACTAAAACCTCATCTACTAAAAACGCCGTCTACTAAAACCCCGTCGACTAAAACGCCGTCGACTAAAACCCCGTCGACTAAAACCCCGTCGACTAAAACCCCGTCGACTAAAACCTCCGTCTACTAAAACCCCGTCGACTAAACCCCCCGTCGACTAAAACCTCCGTCTACTAAAACCCCCCGTCGACTAAAACCCCGTCGACTAAAACCCCGTCGACTAAAACGCCGTCGACTAAAACCCCGTCGACTAAAACCTCCGTCGACTAAAACCCCGTCGACTAAAACCCCGTCGACTAAAACCTCTGTCTACTAAAACCCCGTCGACTAAAACCCCGTCGACTAAAACCTCCGTCTACTAAAACCCCGTCGACTAAAACCCCGTCGACTAAAACCTCCGTCTACTAAAACCCCGTCGACTAAAACCCCGTCGACTAAAACCTCTGTCTACTAAAACCCCGTCGACTAAAACCCCGTCGACTAAAACCTCCGTCTACTAAAACGCCATCTACTAAAACCCCGTATATATAAACCCCATCTACTAAAACCTCCATCTACATAAACCCCATCTATATAAACCCCGTCTGTTAAACCCCGTCTATATAAAACCCCGTCTGTTAAACCCCGTCTGTTAAACCCCGTCTGTTAAACCCCGTCTATTAAACCCCGTCTAGTTAAACCCCGTCTGTTGAAAGTCTCTCGCTGCCGCCGCTGTAACGACCATGTGCTGTGCTGAAGTGAGCAGGAGCGGCGTGAAGCTTCGCTGTTGCCCGGCGATGTTCACAATATGGCGACTGCGACTTGTTCGGAGGCCACGGGAGCAGCTTGTCCTCAGCGGCCCCCTCCCGGCCCCCTCCCGGCCCCCTCCCGGCCCCCTCCCGGCCCCCTCCCGGCCCCCTCCCGGCCCCCTCCCGGCCATCTGCCCCGACCAGGAAGTGCGCGGGCCAGAGCGCTGACGAGCCACTGCGCTTTTTGCATGTATGATAAATATTTACATACTAATTTGTTGACCATGTGCTGTGAAACGGGGGTGTGCTCCGAGGAGGAGGTGGAGGAGGAGGTGGAGGAAGAGAGGGAAGGCCGAGGGAGGCGGAGGGACGGGGGAGAGTGTCTGACATGGAAAGATAAAAAAAAAAAATGTCACAAAGAGATGCATTATGGGAGTGAAGGGGAAATGCAGCAGGTTTTACAGAAGCAGAGGAAACGGTGAAGCTACAGCAGCGTCATGTCGATGTTTGGAGTCTGCACAACTATTACGGAACATTTCTGCTGTTTTGGGTCGTCTAGGTCACAGAGCGAATTTTAGAGCAGCAACGATGCAAAAATGTTTAATTTAAAATATTTTTAAGAGTTTAAAATGTTCAGAATATATTTTTTATTATTTATCTTTTTATCTTTATTTTTTTATTTGATCTTTCTTTTTATTCTTTCTTTCTCTTTTTATTCATTTTCTCTCTTTATTCTTTCTTTTTATTCTTTCTTTTTTATTCTTTTTTTATTCTTTCTTTTTCCTTTTATTCTTTCTTTCTCTCTCTTTTTATTCTTTTTTTTATTCTTTCTTTTTATTCTTTCTTTTTTTATTCTTTCTTTCTCTCTCCTTTAATTCTTTTCTCTCTTTTTTATTCTTTCTTTCTCTCTTTTTATTCTTTTTCTTTTTATTCTCTTTCTCTCTTTTTATTCTTTCATTTCATTCTTTCCTTCCCTCCTTTCTTTCTTTCTTTCTTTCTAAAGGATGAAATAATGAAGAGAAATGAATAAAGTCACGAAGCTTCAGCAAATATTCAAAACTGTGGATCGAAAATATTGTGTTTTTTTTTTTTATTATTATGGTAAATCGTCAAATGTTATATCGCAATTTTCCACCTTCACGTCCCTAAAAATCTCTGGATCTGATATTTCGATTGGATCAGGATCAGGTTCAAGACAGTTATTTATTTTTTGCTAAAATATATTTTTCAAAAACACCAAAAAGTTCATGTTTCGCATTAAGTTGTTGCTTCTATTCACAAAAACACCGTGGAGCACTTCCTGTATTACCACATGATGACATCACAAGGTGGAACAGAGCGTTTTCAGTTCGAGAGAAGAAAAAATCTGCAGGTTTGAGAAAAAAACACAACTCCAGGTTTATGTTTGTGACGAGGAAACATTAGAACAGATCAGAAAATTGAGTTTTTATCGGATTTTTTTACACTTTTGAGTTTTGTCTGTGCTTCAAGAAGCCGAATAAATATAAATGTGTTATGTTAGCGACTCATATATGTTTTTTTCTTAATTATTTTGCATTTTTTCGGTGTGACTTACACTCCAGAGCGATGTATAGTCTGGAAAATACCGTACTTTTTATCGGGGTGGAGAGCGGGTAGAGACATTAAGCTAATTTACTTAACACTGAGGATCCTGATGCATCCAAACCCACTGCAGCCGCTGTTTTAAACCAGAAGAAAATACTTTTGACTCGTGTATTTTCATGATTAGCTGCTAAACTAACCCGACGTCGCCCGTCCGCTCACCACCGTTTGAGAAGCGACGGCGTATTTCGCACTCGTTTTGTGGGTAGACGGGCGGAGCGAGCAGAGCGGTGGAGGTCTGAAAGGGCGCCGTGTGTGGGAGTGGGAGGGAGGAGAGGGGTAGAGTTGAGACAGGGGTGTTGAGTGGGAGGATGGAGAGAGGGAGGAGAGATAGAAAGAAGGAGAGAGGGAGGAGAGATGGAAAGAAGGAGAGAGAGAAAGAGACAGAAGCAGTGAGTCGTTTCCATGTAGAGCCACAAAAGAGCAGGTTTACTGTCTCATCACAGAGAAACATTAATGAAATAGTTATATTTATCAAAAAAAAATGTACTATAAAGTTATTTTCTATTTAACTTTGCAATTTTATTCTGTTTTCTACTCAAAAAAATCGCTGAATCTTTACATTTATCGTTGAAATCCTGAGAAGAGACGTGAGGTGAGGCACCGGCCGTTCGTGCCTCACCTGGACTGACTGAGCTGTGAGATGAGAGAAAGAGAGGGCGGAGGAGAGAGAGAAAGGGGAGGGATAGTGGGAGAGGAAGGAGGTAAAAGAATGGGGAGAAAGAGGAGAGAGAGGGAGAGAAAAGAGAGAAGAACAGAGGTGGAGAGAGACAGAGAGGGAGTTGAAGAGAGAAGAGGGGGTAGAGAAAGCGAGGGAAAGAGGAGAGAGAGGAGGAGAGAGAGGGAGAGAAAAGAGAGAAGAACAGAGGAGGACACAGACAGAGAGGGAGTTGAAGACAGAAGAGGGGGTAGAGAAAGAGAGGGAAAGAGGAGAGACAGAGGAAGAGGAGATGAGGGGGGAGAGAGGGCAGAGAGGGTGAGAGAGAGAAGACGACAGAGAAAGAGGGAAAGACAGGAGAGAAAGATGAGGAGGAGGAGGGAGAGAGGAGAGAAGAACAGAGGAGGAGGAGAGAGAAAGACAGGAAAGAGAGAGAGGAGGAGGAGGAGAGAGAGAAGAACAGTGGAGGAGAGAGAAAGAGAGAAAGAGACAGAGAAGATTAGGTAAAGAAAGAGGGAAGAAGTTGAGAAGTTGGTACCGGGAGAGGGAAAGACAAGAGAGAAAGAAGAGGAGGGAGAGAGAGAAGAACAGAGGAGGAGAGACAAAGACAGGAGAGAGAGAGGAGGAAGGAGAGAGGAGAGAAAGAAGAACAGAGAAGGAGGAGAGAGAGAGAGAGAGAGAGAGAGAGAGGAGGAAAGGTGAGAGGAAAGAGGAGATGAGAGAGAGGGAGGGTGGAGGAGAGAGAGAAAGTGGACAGATAGTGGGAGAGGAAGGATGTAAAAGAATGGGGAGAAAGAGGGGAGGAGAGAGGGAGAGAAAAGAGAGAAGAGGGCAGTGACAGTAGGTTCCATAAAGGTCCTACAGATCCAGATCCTTCTAAAGCTTCAGGAAAAGTTCATTTCTGTCGTGTGAATGTGACTTTTCAGTATCGATACCTGCGAAAAATCAAGCTTCGATACTAGTTTTAGTATCGATTAGTCTCTGATTTTCGATACTTTTGACGGGGAAGGTTGTTCATCTGCTGTGTTTCCTGTGGCTGGATTAATCATCAGGTTAAAGGTTAAACATTTGTGGGTTTTTCTTCTGGAGATTCCACATGAGAGAAAAAAAAAAAACAGATGCGGCGACACATCCAAAGTGCACGAGATAAGAGATCGTTAATATTAGACCAAAGTCCATTCACACCGTTATTACAGTCACATACCTAATTTTAGACCTGGTTTAGTCCTAGATTAGACCTGGTTTAGTCCTGTCATAGACCTGGTTTAGTCCTAGATTAGACCTGGTTTAGTCCTGTCATAGACCTGGTTTAGTCCTAGATTAGACCTGGTTTAGTCCTGTCATAGACCTGGTTTAGTCCTAGATTAGACCTGGAATAGTCCTGTTATAGACCTGGTTTATTCCTAGATTAGACCTGGTTTAGTCCTAAATTAGACCTGGTTTAGCGCTAGATTAGACCTGGTTTAGTCCTAGATTAGACCTGGTTTAGTCCTAGATTAGACCTGGTTTAGTCCTAGATTAGACCTGGTTTAGCGCTAGATTAGACCTGGTTTAGTCCTGTCATAGACCTGGTTTAGTCCTGTCATAGACCTGGTTTAGTCCTAGATTAGACCTGGTTTAGTCCTGTTATAGACCTGGTTTAGTCCTAGATTAGACCTGGTTTAGTCCTGTCATAGACCTGGTTTAGTCCTGTCATAGACCTGGTTTAGTCCTGTCATAGACCTGGTTTAGTCCTAGATTAGACCTGGTTCAGTCGTAGATTAGACCTGGTTTAGTCCTAGATTAGACCTGGTTTAGTCCTAAATTAGACCTGGTTTAGCGCTAGATTAGACCTGGTTTAGTCCTAGATTAGACCTGGTTTAGTCCTGTCATGGACCTGGTTTAGTCCTAGATTAGACCTGGTTTAGCGCTAGATTAGACCTGGTTTAGTCCTAGATTAGACCTGGTTTAGTCCTGTCATAGACCTGGTTTAGTCCTGTCATAGACCTGGTTTAGTCCTAGATTAGACCTGGTTTAGTCCTAGATTAGACCTGGTTTAGTCCTGTTATAGACCTGGTTTAGTCCTAGATTAGACCTGGTTTAGTCCTAGATTAGACCTGGAATAGTCCTGTTATAGACCTGGTTTAGTCCTAGATTATTCCTGGTTTTGTCGTAGATTATCCCTGGAAAAGTCCTGTTATAGCCCTGGTTTAGTCCTAGATTATTCCTGGTTTAGTCCTAGATTAGACCTGGTTTAGTCCTAGATTAGACCTGGTTTAGTCCTAGATTATCCCTGGAATAGTCCTGTTATAGACCTGGTTTAGATCTGGTGGCGCTCTGAAAGCCAAACCCTTTCGTTGGTAGTTCTAGGTGTGAAGTTCGAGAGCCACTGGTCTATAAAATAAACTTTGTCTGTAATAAAAACAGAAACACTGGCTCCGACTTCAAACGAGCCTTATCTCTGCGGCCGAGCGGCTCATTGTAATCGGCTCATTCCAGGTGGTTATTTGGCCTCGGCGAATTGTTACGGAGATAAAAGATAAAAACTCAGGACATGAACTTTATGGAGGTAAATTTAGAAGACGACTAAGGTCAGACAAAGGTCAAACGAGACACGGAGTCCACTGGAACTTCAATACTCAAAATTGTCAATAAAGTTACAATAGTTTGAATAGTTTCAGCTACAGTTTACACACGTTCCCATGGAAACAAAGTTAAAACAACGCTCCATGGAAATACGTTTCATATCAGACCGTGGATTACACATTAGATTATCGCCAAAGGAACAACAAACCAACAAAATGCAGCTCCTACAGGCGAAGAAAGAGTCAGGTTTGTGGAGATGCAAGCCCGCTAACAGTAAGGATGCATGTTTTTCCATTTTTCAGTGCAATAAATGTATCTTTCTCGCTTAAAAGTTACATGCTAACACTTTAAATCAACCCTAAAAACCTTGAGACATGTTGTATTTTCCATCTCGTCCTGATCAGCAGGTCGGTGGAGGTCCGTCTCCTCGTAAACACGCTGCATTAATTATCTAAACCAGGGACGAGCGTTGGCTGTGTGGATGAGATTTGGGGAGTAATTAGTAAACGATGGGTTGCCATAGACGCGAGGAGGAGGGCCCGACCTGAGATTACAACATCAAACGGCCTCATCACAAAGTCTAATGGAGGGACGGCCTCTCGACCAACAGGAAACACGACAGGAGGAGGAGTGCTAATGCGTCACGAGCGTCGGACCAGCTTTATATTTACATGAACTTATTTCATCATGGTTTTCATCAACGGGATATTTTTGTGAACGAAAACTACACAAAAGCGACATAAAAGGTCATTAAAACTATACAAATCATACGGCAACTCTACTAATTTATTGTGATTAATCATTTTACAAAGTTTGAATGTGCATTGTGTTCTGTGTCCTGATTGGCTAAAGGACTGTAGACCATTGTGTTCTGTGTCCTGATTGGCTGAGGGACTGTAGACCATTGTGTTCTGCGTCCTGATTGGCTGAGGGACTGTAGACCATTGTGTTCTGCGTCCTGATTGGCTGAGGGACTGTAGACCATTGTGTTCTGCGTCCTGATTGGCTGAGGGACTGTAGACCATTGTCCATCAGTCTCCTCCGTGTCTCCTGTACAGTACAGAATGTGTCAGACAAATTTACATAAATGTTGGATCAGTGTGACTCTGAAGTGCTGTATCTTTGCAAGTTTTCTCCCCGACAAAACCCACAATGTCGATGAAACGTTCTGCACCGACAAAGGCACCGACGAAGGTTTGAACTTTGTGTTTAAACAAGAGAGAAATGTGAGAAAATGTTAATGCCTGTGTGAGAAAAGTGTATAAAGTGTGTGGTGAGGGGTTTTACAGACAAGAAACAGAGAATAATTGTAAAAAATAAAGCTGATACTATAACTTAACACGATAAACCAGGGACTATTGTATATAAATGGACATAGCTAACCTGCTAGCCACCGTGCTCCAAACAGGAAGTGATCATGAGCGCACTTCCAGCTCCATCGACTCTGGCTCCAATTCACTTTACATACAAAATAGTCGCCCTTCTCTCTGTAGCTGCTGCTGTCAGACTCGTCATTTTGGTCTTGAAAAATGTCGCTCCCACTAGCGTTAGCAACAGGTTTGATTGACACTGTTGCTAAGCGCCCAGTTCTTGCTAGATCAGCAATGCAGGCGGGAAAGGGCCGTTACTTTCAACATCCTCGCTCCAGATTGGCTCGTTGGTTGCTATGACGCTCGCGCTCGGAATTCCAAATGTGAAACTCGCCTCTAAATTCGCCGCTATAACTGCTAGCATTGACGAGACTCAAAAAGGTCAAGCAGGGACTTTTAAATGAAACCTGCCTCTTACTACAACTGAATTTTCCTTTAGGTGGACCAGGAATGAGCGAGCTTCCACACGCAGGGAATTTTGTGAAAGATCTTGGCATCCCATAACGGAATCCCAGAGCATCCGGCTTTAATCCAGCTTTTGTAGTATTCACCAAAATGGTTTCCTTAAGAGTTTCAAAAGGTCAGAAGTCATTTTTTTTTTGTTCAAAGATCCTCCTGTCGTCGCAGTCGTTTCCCAAATTGGCCCAAGTCGAGCTCGGAGTTTCTTAAAATACGCCGGGCTGTGATCCGTGCGAGCGCTGGAAGGCACAGTGACTCACTTAATTAACAAAATTTACTTCAATAACACAGCACTCTTTGAACGAGCGTTTCCGACAGCCCACACAAAAACCTCAAAGTCCACTACGACTACAGTTTTTCAAAGCCGGGGTCATAAACAACACAGGGAATTCGGATCCGGGCGGAGACGAACGCTGTTGATTTGTTACTTGGACGTCCAGACACAAAGAAAAGCCTGTTGTTTACCGTCGGCTTTAAACAGACGGAGCATCAGAGCCAGTTATGTAAACGCAATTACTGCTCGTTACCTCGGACGAAACTACAGCGTCCAGGAGGAAATACACCAACTACATCACTTCAAAGTATTAAAAATGTATCGTCAGCGGCGGTTTGTTCAGTTTTTGTTGCATTTGTGACACTTAAAATGTGTTTTACTGCGTCAGTAGAAGATGGAGTAGATGTGGTAGAAGTAGATCTAATAGTAGTAGTAGTAGTAGTAGTAGTAGTAGTAGATGTGTAGTAGTAGATGTAGTAGAAGAAGTAGAAGTAGATCTAATAGTAGATGTAGTAGTAGATGTAGCAGTAGTAAATGTAGTAGTAGTAAATGTGGTAGTAGTAGATGTAATAGTAGATGTGGTAGTAGATGTGGTGGTAGATGTAGTAGTAGATGATGTAGTAGATGATGTAGTAGATGTGGTAGTAGTAGACGTGGTAGTAGACGTGGTAGTAGTAGATGTGGTAGTAGTAGATGTGGTAGTAGATGTGGTAGTAGTAGATGTGGTAGTAGTAGATGTGGTAGTAGATGCAGTAGTAGTAGATGTGGTAGTAGTAGATGTGGTAGTAGATGCAGTAGTAGTAGATGTGGTAGTAGTAGATGTGGTAGTAGTAGATGCGGTAGTAGTAGATGTGGTAGTAGATGCAGTAGTAGTAGATGTGGTAGTAGTAGATGTGGTAGTAGATGCAGTAGTAGTAGTAGATGTGGTAGTAGATGTAGTAGTAGATGCAGTAGTAGTAGTAGTAGATGTGGTAGTAGTAGTAGATGTGGTAGTAGATGTGATAGTAGTAGATGTGGTAGTAGATGTAGTAGTAGTAGATGTAGTAGTAGTAGATCTATAGAAGATGTAGTAGTAGAGGTATTAGTAGATGTAGTAGTAGATGTAGTAGTAGTAGTAGTAGTAAAAGATGTAGTACTAGACGTGGTAGTAGTAGATGTGGTAGTAGATGTAGTAGTAGTAGTAGATGTAGTAGAAGTAGATCTATAGAAGATGTAGTAGTAGAGATAGTAGTAGAAGATGCAGTAGTATCCACTTTAAAATGTACTCACGTAAACTACATACACCTAAAAAGTACTTAAATACAGTACTTTCCTACTTTTACTTGGTTTATGTTCCACCGCTGCCTGTAGATGGAATTAAAGTCTGAAACTGAACCAACAAATATATAAAACATTTTGATAACTGCTCTTTACCTTGGACGCTCAAATACAACATCGTCCAGGAGAAAATACACGAACTAAATCACTTCAAACGATTAAAAATGTATCGTCAGCGTCGGTTTGTTTAGTTTTGTTGCGTCGGAGGCTTTTAGTGAACAGCTGCGTTTAAGAACTGATAAAACGTTTAAACAAAGGAGATTTTCAACGTTTGGTGAGTTCAGTCGCTCAGATCAGAGCCGAGGCAGTAGATCTATAAATATTTAGCCTTTATACATGTAGCGTAGAAGCTAAAGGTCAAACAGCAGCGCGCAGTGATGGAGAGCGCAGTACAGTACACAAGTCATCATGAATACTTCGAATATATAACCTTAAGACAGTGGTGGAAGTAGAAGTATTCAGTTTTGTGACTTACTGGAGCAAAAAAGTTCTCTAGTAATTTTACATGAGTTGATTTTTTCATGTGATACTTTTAGTACCTGTTTAAAAAGTACAGTATTTTGTTGCGTGGAGAAGATTAGATGTTCCAAGAGGGATATTGTAAACTAATTTTACAAAAAGTGGCAACTATTTACTGACTTTTTTGAAACTGTCTAAGCCGACCTCCACCCCCCTCTTTATTTTAGATTTATGTATAATATTATTACTATTATTTATTTTGTTATGATTTATTATAGTTTTAATTATTTATTGTGTGATGCTCTTTTTCATCTAATTTACTCAAAATTAGTGTGATGAATTAATTTATTTATGTATTTATTTATTATTATGTATTACTTTATTAATTAATCTATTATTACGTATAATTAATTAATTAATTTATTATTACATATTAATTAATTAATTAATTTATTTATTATTGCGTATTAATTAATTAATTTATTTATTATTACGTATTAAGTAATTAATTAATTTATTATTACGTATTAATTAATTAATTAATTATTATATATTATTTATTATTTGTATTTATTGTTTTTTTTTATTTTTTAAGTTTTAGTTCTTGTTATATAAAAATGATTTATGATTAGTAGTAGAAGTAGTAGAAGTAGCTCTAATAGAAGATGTAGTAGTAGAGGTAGTAGTAGAAGATGCAGTAGTATCCACTTTAAAATATACTTAAGTAAACCACATACACCTAAAATGTACTTAAATACAGTACTTTACTACTTTTATTTCATTATGTTTCATCACTGCCTCTAGATGGAATTAAAGTCTGAAACTGTTTTGAAATGAACAAAAAGCAAAACATTTACTAAAAAAAAGCTAAAAAAAAAGACACTTAACGAATAATGTCATAATTTTAAAACTGTCAGATTTGTTACGTCATGTGCAAAAAGTCTCACACGTCCTGTATGTTGTTGTACTTGGACAGTATTAACTCTACAGGGAGGAAGTTTCGAGCGTTTCTATTGTTGGAAACTTCTCTTTAAACGTGGCTCGTGTGGGATGAACGACTCAAACACGTCGTACCTGTGACCGGAGCCTCGATGTCCAGCAGGTTTTTCTCTGCTCTCAAAATGGCTGCCCCCTCCCCGATGAGCCTCAGCGCCACCGACTCCTCCACGCGGCCCTCCTTCGTCAGATGGGCTTTGAGCACGTCCACTTTGGGCTTCCCGTCGCTGTCGAACACTTCTTTGGCCGTGAGCCGGTGACTGGGGGGAAACGGGACGGCTGCAGAAACACAGAAGAAGAAGTATTATTATCTCTGATCAACAGGAAAGTACTTTTACACGGGCGAAGTCAGTGCAGAACTCGGGAGAGAAACGGCAATGTTCACAGTTTTATGACGCAGCAGAATAGATGTAGTAGTACTAGTAGATGTAGTAGAAGATGATGTGGTAAAAGATGTGGTAGTAGTTGTAGTAACAGTACATGTAATAACAGTTTATGTGGTGGTAGTAGTATATGTAGTAGTAGATGTAGTATTAACAGATATAATAGAAGTAGTAGTAGTAGTAATAATAGTAGCAGTGGTTGAAGTAGTTTGTAGAAGAAGTAGCAACAGAGTACATAGTAGTAGATGTAGTAGTAGATGTAGTATTAGCAGATGTAGTGGTAGTAGTAGTAGTTGAAATGGTAGTAGTAGTTTGTAGAAGAAGTAGCAACAGAAGTAGTAGCAGCAGTAGAGCAGTAGAAGAAGTAAAAGAAGTAGTAGTAGAACTACCAACAGAGTACATATTAGTAGATGTAGTAGTAGTAGATATAGTAGTAGTAACAGTAGTAGTAGCAGTAGTTGAAGTAGCAAAGTAGTAGTAGTAGTAGTAGTAGTAGTAGTAGTAGTAGTAGTAGTAGTAGTAGTAGTAGTAGTAGAAGTAGTAGTAGTAGTAGCAGTAGTAGTAGTAGTAGTAGTAGCAGCAGTAGTAGTAGTAGAAGTGGTAGAAGTAGTTTGTAGAAGTAGTAGCAACAGAAGTAGTAGCAGCAGTAGAAGTAGTAGAAGAAGTAGTAGTAGAAGTGCCAACAGAGTACATAGTAGTAGATGTAGGAGTAGTAAATATAGTAGTAATAGTAGTAATGGTAGAAGTGGTAGTAGTTTGTAGAAGAAGTAGCAACAGAGTACATAGTAATAGATGTAGTAGTAGTAGTAGCAACAGAAGTAGTAGCAAAAGAAGTAGTAGCAGAAGTAGTAGCAGAAGTAATAAAAGTATTATATCCGACGTATACAGAGCTTTTCTGGACTCACTGTGTTACTCTTCCCACTGTGAATAACGCTGTACTTTTACATAAAAACTTTTCTGACAATATGAAACGACTTGAACATTTAAGATCAAAGTTTTACTCTGTCCTCTGCATTTGACCCAACACCTCGCAGCCAGTGTAGCATGTTTTAGCTTCACGTCGCTAACACAAAGTACAGACCCAGACGCAGGGATCACGACCCACCGAAGAACTGAACCGCTTGAGTAATTCTGGCCCTTCTCGCTACCCTTACCACTGAGCACATTTTCATTTGCTAATACTGAAAGAGCCGTGGTTGACACAGGGCTTAGGAGCACGCATGGCTAGCTCCGCAGCAGTGAGCACGAGCGTTTTAGCGGTTTGATTAGCAGGTACTTCAGGGGAGCAGCACCCGCGGGAGCCGTGTTAAGACCGCCCTCTGAGACCATTCACATGCTAACTGCTACGATCCCAGCGATTCCTCAGCAATATTCATAACTAACGCAACACTTCTGGGGAAGCTTTTCTTGTAAATGAAGCTCTGTTATGCTAATAGCTTTTATTAAACACTATTTTTACCAAAAACAATATGGCTGCAAGATTAATCGGCGTCAACGCAATTAGCAAATCGCTATTTTTGGACCATAATTTCCGCTGCAAATGTTGAAAATATCCAGTTTTCTCAGATAAAAAGATGCTAACCTTGTAGTTTAGATTAGCTAAGAAACAGAAAACAACATTTATTTCCATTAAACAACAATAAATCAAGACAAAACTGATCCAAACGGAGACTCTGCGCCAAGTACGACCAGGAAATAGTCTTATTACATCAGTTTACAGGATATCGACTGAAATGATATTTGGAAGTCGATATCTGACACCAGTATCTGCAGTTTAGATCTGCGCGAACATGTTCTGAAATGTGATGCTCGTGTTAGTTTGACGGTTCATACTTTAGTCTTTTAGTCAATTTTTGAGTCGTTCTGTGAAATTTGAACAGAATCCCATTATTAAGACATAAATCGCAAAACTAATCTCAATTTTTTACAGTTATTCTATATGTTTCTTGGCTGTAAAACCCCTCACCACACACTTTACACTACACTTCTCACACAGACATTAACATTTTCTCACATTTCTCTCTTGTTTAAAACAAAGTCTCAAACCTTTCAAACCTTTGTCGGTGCAGAACGTTTCATCGACATTGTGGGTTTTGTCGGGGAGAAAACTTGCAAACATACAGCACTTCAGAGTCACACTGATCCAACATTTATGTAAATTTGTCTGACACATTCTGTACTGTACAGGAGACACGGAGGAGACTGATGGACAATGGTCTACAGTCCCTCAGCCAATCAGGACGCAGAACACAATGGTCTACAGTCCCTCAGCCAATCAGGACGCAGAACACAATGGTCTACAGTCTCTTAGCCAATCAGGACACAGAACACAATGGTCTAGTCCCTCAGCCAATCAGGACGCAGAACACAATGGTCTACAGTCTCTTAGCCAATCAGGACGCAGAACACAATGGTCTACAGTCTCTTAGCCAATCAGGACACAGAACACAATGTTCTACAGTCCCTCAGCCAATCAGGACACAGAACACAATGGTCTACAGTCTCTTAGCCAATCAGGACGCAGAACACAATGCACACTGTAAAAAAATTTTAAAAAAGCATGCAAAATTGCCCCAAAAAAATCTGCAAAAAACAGCAACGCCGCGAAATGTGAACCACAATATAGCGAGAGTCAACTGTATTTTGAATAACACTGGATCAGATCCGTGAAATTTGGCTCAATTAGGGTCTTTAACACAAGCAAAACCATTAAAAATCTCCCTGTTAATGTTATTCGCTTCACGACTTCACGATTACATAACCCACGATATTACATAACGACTCAAAAACGAAACACAGATGTATAGAAAACTGTCTGTGTCTTTTATCTATGTGCAAACGCTCACCTTACACAGCGGCTTGTGGGCACACCACCGATGAAACTAATCAAACCCACAACAAAGCCATGTTTCTCTGAATTTCTATAATTATCTTTATATAAAAGTACCTTTCAGCAGGACTCACCACAGCCCTGTATACAAACTAATTGGAGAGTAAAATAACAGACCATTTCTATGCAAATAACCCAAGACTCTTTACATGGGCTAAAATGAAAGAGCCGTGTAGCAGAATTTCAATGTTTTCAAAGGACCCCATGTCAACGCCATTATCCCAGCCGACGCTAGCTGCATAAAAAGAGGCTGAAGTTTGAAATTGACAGGATTATTAGCATTCGCTCTTGTTAATATGTTGTTCCTCTGACACATCGCAGGTACAAAATAGAACAGAGGGACTTTTCAACTGCTCAAATTGCGTTAGTGCTTTTAATTAACATGTACTTGCAGACCGGGCACGTCGCATGGACCCGCTGAGCCCCGCTGCGGTAATATTGATGGGTGAAAGGATCCCAAAGGTGATATCAGCTGAAATCAGAGCAGAGATTTAGACGCGAGATGCTTTCAGTGAACGGGAGGGTTTAAAATGAAGCGACAGGTGGGATTTTAAGGGTAGCATTACAACCACAGACTGCAGAAAGAAGTGGATTAAGTGAGAGCGACGTCACCCACAGCGTCAAACGAAGCTAATCGAGGCTACGCGAGTATCGTAGCAACCAAAGAACCAATCTAGCTTTTATTAAACACTATTATTACCGAATTTCAAACTACAAAACAATACGGCCGCAAGATTAATCGCCATCAACGCAATTAGCAATTTCGCCACAGACGCTGAAAATATCCAGTTTTTTCTGCATAAAAGATGCTAACCTTGTAGTTTAGATTAGCCTGATACCAGCCGATACTAGCCCACAACAGAAAACATCATTTATTTCCATTAAACAACAATAAATCAAGACAAAACTGATCCAAATGGAGACTTTCGGAGACTTTCTGCGCCAAGTACGACCAGGAAATAGTCTTATTACATCAGTTTACAGGATATCGACTGAAATGATATTTGGAAGTCGATATCTGACACCAGTACCTTCTGAAATGTGATTCTCGTGTTAGTTTGACGATTCATACTTCAGTTTTTTGGTCAATTCAGCCGTTTTGTGAAATTAAAACAGAATCCCATTATTAAAACATAAATCGCAAATCTAATCTCAGTCTCATTCTAGCAGGTGCTTAGCAACAGTGTCAATCAAACCTGTTGCTAACGCTAGCGGGAGCAGCCTTTTTTAGATGACGAGTCTGACAGCAGCGGTTACAGACAGAGGGGCCACAGTTTTTTAATAGAAACTGAATTGGAGCCAGAGTTGATGGAGACGGAAGCGTGCCCATGATTACTTCCTGTTTGGAGCGTGCCGGCTAGCGTGTTAGCTATGTCCATTTACATACACAGTCTAAGTTTCGTTCAGAATGAGGATAAATGGAGACAACTGCCAGACACAATAGACACAAGAAGGACCTGATTTGTCTGTTATTAATGTTCATATCTTGGTTTACGGACACAAAAGCGAAATAAAAACCCCAGGATCACGTAGAGCAGGTTAAGATGAACATTTAAGAACAAAACGACGAGTCTGACAGCAGCAGTTACAGAGAGAGGGGCCACAGTTTTTCAATAGAAAGTGAATTGGAGCCAGAGTCGATGGAGCCGGAAGTGCAGCCCATGATCACTTCCTGTTTGGGACCAGCTAGCGGGTTAGCCATGTCCATTTATATAAACAGTCTATGATTATACCAGTGAAAAAGTGGACGTAATGGGCTTCAGTTGGACATAATTTAGACAAATAAGATAATTTTGTTGTTGTTCCTGCTCTGCATCGGTCAGAGAAATGAAGGAGCAGCTGTGTCCCAACGAAATAAATCAAGACGACATCGGAACATCTCATTAAAACTAGAATCCAGGCAAAAAAATAACAAAAAAAAACAAACTCGATGTTTCAAATCCATCCAGAGACTCGTCTTAAAACAGATTCAAACGTTACGAGACCCTGTTTATCTTCAAAACAAGTTTTTCATTAAAATGTTTTGGGGATTTTTGTTGTTTGTTCGACATAATAAATTAAATAAAGGAAAAACTAATTTGTGCGATTCAAGTCAAAAATAAATAAACAAAATCAAATCCAAACAAAACCATTTTTAAATTCTCAAATCCTCTGCAGAAACAAGGTTAAAAAGGGTTTTTGTCTCGACTAAAATCAAACTTTTAAAAGTACAAAATAAACACGTGGATTGTCTCTCTGCTAATTCTCAACCTTCATATAAACGATCATAGAAATATACAAAATAATGCACATTTTAGCACAAAATAATAGACTTTAAATCCAAAATATATTTAAAATACAACTTGAGGCGCCAAAACTGCTTCACACAAAAGTCAAACAGTCAAGTAAAAACAGATAGAACAATACAACAAAAAAACACCAAGATATCATGTGTAGCAAGAATTAAATGCCAGGGCGAAGAGGTGGGTTTAGCGTCACAATACGAACATTTTAAACTTGTTTCATAATCCTTTTGTCTGTTAGGCATGATTTTGTATGTTTGTTGCTACCATTATTACCATTTGTATTTATTTATTTATTTATTTATTCTATTAAAATTATTATTTTTATTAAGATTATTATATTATTATCATTATTATTTAAATTATTAGCGAAATTATTATCATTATTTAAATTATTATTATTATTTATTATTATTATTTAAATTATTATTATTACTATATGTATATTTTTTAATCCTTATTGTGTATTTATTCATTTATTTATTTTTTCTTTTTTGCATATGTCCATCAAAAGGAGATCTTGGGAGGTGTGGGCGTTAAAAAGGGTGAAAAAATGTAATAAAACTGTAACTTTTATTACTACAGATGACGTCAACGCTTGATTAAAAAAAATCACAAAAAATGTATCAAAAAAAAAAAAAAAAAAATTATCACAAAAAAATGTGTTTCAATACTAACGAAAAGACTTGATACTCGACTTGATACTGATACCAGGTTTTATAATGATAATAATGAAAAGAAATGTATGAATTAACGCTTATCTCTTTGTAGAATGAATTTTAAGCACAAAATAATAGTAGTTTATTAATATCGTGGCCTTGTACTAGTAAATGAATACATGTACCAGAATATGGAGTCAGAATACTGATTTTGAGTATCCTAGTACAGTTACTTCTTCATGTGGTAGTATTCAGAGTTCAGTTACTTTCCGAGAATCAAAAAAATACATTGCAGTACTTGAAACTGCATGTAACTAATGCACTGAAACAGATATAAAGCTGTTTTATGTTGCGTCTTTACACTTTACTTTAAACGCAACTCAGAGTAAAAGTATTCCACGTACTCAGAATACAGCTCTCTGACTGGACCATGTATCAGGTTCAGTATCGTGTAACTAAATCCATTTTCAAATTATTGTTCCTAACACTTTGTCGACATCAGTGTAGTTAATTTGTTCTGTTTCACTGTGAAAACCTGCACAAAATGATTTTTTAAATTGGTTTGGACTGTGCAAAACATACTGTACTGCACACGGGGACATTTTATTGTGTTTTACTGCTAATTTTAATGATGAAATGTGTATTTTTATGGTGTTCACCTGTCCAGGGTCTGCACATGAAAAGCTAAATCTGGTACAAATCATCTTTTTCTTTTGTAAGATTAACACATTTGTACACGGCCCCTGACAAATAAAAAATACAGAAAGAAAAACTGCTGATGTTTCTGTCAGAATCAACACTTTGCAGTACTTTATAACAGCGTAATACTTAAAAAGAACAAGATAAGTATGAAGTTTTATAGACAGACCGGGCTTTTACATGGGCTTTTAAGTATTCGAGGGTTTTTACACATCTCCATCCCAGATAGAGTTACCACGGCCCCAGCGCGGCCCCCACAGAAGCACCTGCCATGACACTCTAACCCCAGACCAGGGACTACAGGGGCCTTGGACTCACCACCGAGGGGCCACCGTAGCTAAATTCACATCAACCAGTCTGGGACATTTTGCACCTCCTCAGAAAGACGGGTCTGAACTTGGACTCTCGGACTGAACATACTGTACAGAGCAAACGTCCACGAGGGTCTGAAGGAGGTTTATATGGACGAACGAGAGGGAAGCAGAGCGGAAAAGGCAAAGAAGACAAATAACAACTAGGTGTAGGCAAGTTAATAGTCGTCAAAGCTGCAGAACGACTAGATGTAGAGACTCTGATGTAATGTATCGGCGATATCGATAGCAACGTCGTGGTCTTTTTTTAGGAATTAAACATCCATTTGTGTGCAAGATAATAGTTTTGAGTTTGTGCAAGTGGGAAAAAATCCAAATATGAGTACTGTGGTCCCTCGTTTATCGCAGGGGTTATGTTCTAAAAATAACCTGCAACAGTATCAGCTTTATTTTTTACAATTATTCTATATGTTTCTTGTCTGTAAAACCCCTCACCACACACTTTATACACTTTTCTCACACAGGCATTAACATTTTCTCACATTTCTCTCTTGTTTAAACTCAAAGTTCAAACCTTCGTCTTGCCTTTGTCGGTGCAGAACGTTTCATCGACATTGTGGGTTTTGTCGGGGAGAAAAACTTGCAAACATACAGCACTTAAGAGTCACACTGCGATCCAACATTTATGTAAATTTGTCTGACACATTCTGAACTGTACAGGAGACACGGAGGAGACTGATGGACAATGGTCCTCAGTCCCTCAGCCAATCAGGACGCAGAACACAATGGTCTACAGTCCCTCAGCCAATCAGGACGCAGAACACGATGGTCCACAGTCCTTTAGCCAATCAGGACGCAGAACACAATGGTCTACAGTCCCTCACCCAATCAGGACGCAGAACACAATGGTCTACAGTCCCTCAGCCATCAGGACACGGAACACAATGGTCTACAGTCCCTCAGCCAATCAGGACGCAGAACACAATGGTCTACAGTCCCTCAGCCAATCAGGACGCAGAACACAATGGTCTACAGTCCCTCAGCCAATCAGCAGAACACAATGGTCTACAGTCCCTCAGCCAATCAGGATGGTCTACAGAACACAATGGACGCTACAGTCCTTCACCTGTCAGATCTCCGGTTTGAACCAGTAAAATCTCGTTAACAACAATAAAAACAACAGATATGAGGATGGCGGTGTTTGGAGGGAGACTGGATAAAGAGGGCAGCAGAACAGAGATGGTACATGCCCCTGATGCCCCCATGATGCCACCACTGCTTTTAAGTCCCAGATTCATTCCCAGAACTGCTAAAAGGAGAAAAAGAGACAGAACAACACAACACAGCAGCAGCAGTTCTAGCGTTAGCTCTTCGGAGACACAGCGTATCTGTCCTCGGGAAATACAAGCACCAAGAGAACTCGGCACAAAATGACACTCAGAAAAGGTCCCAAAATTCATCAAAACTAAAGTCCGGTCCAGGCTAAAAGACGCCAGAGAAACAGCGCAACAGATTCATGCGTTTTCTGAAGTTGACCACAAAAAAATAGACTAAAAAGTGTAGTTTTATTGGGTAGGCAAAGGAAATGTGTTTGTAGAGCGCAACACAAACCTTATTCAGAGCAAAGAACAAGTGTTAAAACTATAAAACTGCAACAGAGTTTAGTTTGGACACTGTTTTACTGCTGCACCAGGCTCTTCACTCTCACTATGCAGTCGTTGGTATTTTATTGAAAAATGACACTAATACATGGTAAGTATAAGCCCGATATCATGAGCCCCTCTGGAAATATCACCCCCGAGAAGGTTCAGACTGAAATAGTGTCGTACTGTGAGATCTGGATATCGTTACATCCCGAGTTGAGAGTCGTTTCCACTGGCTAATGATCATCTTGGGTCTTTTAATCGACACGTCCACAGCCAAATCCTCTCGAAAAAACTGTGGTCTGGAGCAGAGTTAAGTCCGTGGAGGAATAAATGTGACTGTTTATTAGAACTGAAAAGGATTTGAATAGTATTTGGACCTAAAATGTTCTTAGAAATACTTTTTACATGCTTAATAATGTTTCTGTGGGGTAATTTTGACATAAATATCATTAAAACAAGGAAATTTAACAGTTATTATTGGCTTTAAGAGTAAAAAAAATACAAAAAACACTGTTACTGTTAAAATCTGGAGGCAAAAAGGTTAGAAATCCTTGAAATATAATATTGAAAGCAATTTATTTTTCAGATATATGGAAAAATATATATACACAGACACGCATTTATAAAAAAATTGCTTTATTTTTTATTTTGGTGTAATATGGCACAAAAAATAATATCATTTATCGTGATAAAAAGGGTCGACAATAATCATTCGTGGGACATTTTATATAATCTCCGACAAAGATAATCGGCATTAAATTAGATAAATGTGCAGAAAAAAACTACTTAACCACATGGGAGTGAACAGGGGGGACTCTCTTCCTATTCATTTGTATTAGGGGGGCCCATGTGAGTGTTATTGCCCCTGGGCCCCCAATTTTCAGTCGACGGCCCTGCTCATCCATAATATTCTCTGTTTAAGTTAGAATTATTCATATATAATCGTTAATCGTAATTATTTGACCGTGATAATCGTCAAACAAAACAGGCGACTTGACAAACGTGATGGCACAACATTTAAAAATAAAATGTCGTGCTCGTTAACGAAGCTGAATCTGGCTCCAGCGTCTGCTCAGGGCTCGTGGATCCACAGCTTAGTCTTAATGAATGACTCATGTGAATTTGTCAGAGCAAAACTTTCTTATCATCAAACAAACTTGCGGTTGCTAACACCACCTCACGCTGTGCTATCTAATTAAACATCGGACTGGTTGACATGCAAACCCCAAAGGTGCGCTCATACACCAGAACAGTTTTCGAAATCAGATCTGCTCAACCACAAAACGAACCAACGTTTTATCTGGTGACTCTAAACGTCTCGTATTTTCTGATCTGTGTTATAATGTTTCCTCGTCACAAACAGACCTGGAGTTGTGTTTTTTTTTCACATTCAAACAGTTTAAAAGCCTGAATATTTAGACTGTTCTTCGCTCATACAGAAAACACTCTGTTCCACCTTGTGATGTCATCAAGTGGTAATACAGGAAGTCTAAACCAGGTCTAAACCAGGACTAAACCAGGACTAAACCAGGACTAAACCAGGTCTAAACCAGGACTAAACCAGGTCTAAACCAGGACTAAACCAGGTCGAAACCAGGACTAAACCGGGACTAAACCAGGACTAAACTGGGTCTAAACCAGGACTAAACTAGGTCTAAACCAGGTCTAAATCGGGTCTAAACCAGGTCTAAACCAGGACAAAACTAGGACTAAACCAGGTCTAAACCAGAACTAAACCAGGTCTAAACCAGGACTAAACCAGGACTAAAGCAGGACTAAACCAGGATTAAACCAGGACTAAAGCAGGACTAAAGCAGGACTAAACCAGGACTAAAGCAGGACTAAAGCAGGACTAAACCAGGACTAAAGCAGGACTAAACAAGGTCTAAACAAGGTCCACCTTGTGATGTCACGATGTGGTAATACAAGAAGTGCTCCGCTGTGTTTTTAAACTCCAAACACCTTAATTTCTTGAATCATTTCAGACCTTGAATTGCCAATCGTTGCCGATCTAAAAAGGTAAAAACGAGCTGTTAACTTGAAAACTACCACTTCATGACATCACAAGGTGGAACGGAGCATTTTTGGAGATTTAAACAGACTAATAATACAGTGTTACTCAAACATGTGTGAATGAAACAAAACACAACTCCAGGTCTGTTTTTGATGCAGTAACAGCATTAGCATTAAGACTTAAATCTCAAAAAGTTAATTTCGTGTAATATAGGACCTTTAAAAAACAAGCTCAACACGACAGCTTCCCCGACGCTCAGAGATATTTTAACACAACTTTTGGTTTGGTTAATGGATTTGGTCGTGTACCGCAGCTTTGAAAATACTATTCAAGAGCAGAAAAGCTAAAACGGTTTCTAGTGACAGGAAACAAAAGGTTAGTAACACAGAAACTTGCAACTAGCACCACACCATGTCACTAGCTTTAGCGCTGCTAGCATGGCTGAGTTCACACCTCACTGTCACTTTTCTCTGCAAAGAGCTAAAAATGTTTCAGCAAATTGGCCTTTCGCTTAATAATGGAGGTGATTATCCACAGCCCCAGGTCGGCTCAATTTTAAAAAGGCCATTCATGTCCCAGTAACTTGATCATATTTTAGCAATTTGAACAGATATTTTTGACCAGTGGTGCTAGCTTTAGAGTTATTTCTTTCTTTGTTAATAACTTATATGCTACAGAAAGTCTTACAGAAGTTGTTTTAATGCGTATTTTTATAAGTATTACATCGGCAAAATGTTGTAGCCTTTTAGCGTAATATAGAATACCATTATTTATGCTAGCTACTGTTGGCATGTTAGCATAAAAGCTTTTTCCACCTCAAAGTCAATTGATTTCATCTACAATTCTGAGCTGTACTGCCATTGGCTAATTACATTTAGCAGCTCAAATCATCACTACTTATTAATTATATTCTTTTAAACAGACGTTAGCCAAAAGGACGATTCTACTAGCCCTGACAACAAGTAAAAATAAAACTAGTGTTGTACTGATACTTTCTTTTTAATCAGATTCGACACCAATACTTGGCCTTAATGTACTCGTCGATACTGATACCAATCTGATACTGCGTAGTGTGAAGAGGTGACTAAAGCGACTCAGTTTTGTTTCAGTGCGAGAGTAAAAAGACATGTTAGTGCGATGCCGTGTTAGCACTGTCGTTGGGTTAGCACTGTCGTTGGGTTAGCGCTGTCATCTTTCTAGCGCGGTCGTCGTGCTAGCACTGTAATCGTGTTAGCACTGTTGCCGTGTCAGCACTGTCGTTGTGTTGCCATTGTCATCGTATTAGCTCTGCCGTTGCATTAGCACTGTCATTGTGTTAGCTCTATTGTCATGCTAGCTCTATTCTCGTGCTAGCTCCATTCTCGTGCTAGCTCTATTCTCGTGCTAGCTCTATCCTCGTGCTAGCTCTATCCTCGTGCTAGCTCTATCCTCGTGTTAGCTCTATCCTCGTGTTAGCTCTATCCTCGTGTTAGCTCTATAGGTGTGTGTTAGCTCTATTGTCGTGTTAACTCTATCGTCGTGTTAGCTCTATCGTCGTGTTAGCTCTATCGTCGTGTTAGCTTTATAGTCGTGTTAGCTCTATAGTCGTGTTAGCTCCATTGTCGTGTTAGCTCCATTGTCGTGTTAGCTCCATTGTCGTGTTAGCTCCATTGTCGTGTTAGCGCTGTCGTTGTGTTGCCACTATCATCGTATTAGCTCTGCCGTTGCATTAGTACTGTCATTGTGTTGCCGCCGTCGCCGTGTTTGCGCTGTCGTCGTATTAGCGCTGTCGTCGTATTAGCGCTGTCGTCGTATTAGCGCTGTCGTCGTATTAGCGCTGATGTCGTATTAGCGCTGATGTCGTATTAGCGCTGTCATCAGGCTGCACTCTCTGTAGCATAATCATTTTTACCAAGTTCAACGTCCACACCAAAGGCTAAATGAAAGTATCAAGGCGCTAAAACAAATGTGTGTCATTTAAATTTAAACTGCTCTGAGCATTAGCGTTAGCATTAGCCACAGACGTCAACAGCACTTGCTCACATCTATGGATCCTCATTCTTAAAAATATACAGTTGAATTAGATGAAACCGTCACCTTCAACCCTTTATTTACACACCACGGTTGTCGCTAGCTAACGAAGTCTGAGCTCACCAAAACTATTACCACTGAGGTCACAAAATATCCTTAAATTTGAGCAGGAAGAATAACATTTTTATAATATGGAGTAGGCCGTGTCAAAGCTTCGGTTGTTGGCGCTTTGGCAAACTCTCAACACATCTTCCCTGCATTTCCTCGTCCTGACAATGGAAACAGTGTGAACTTTTCCTCCTGTGGAATTTCTAACAGCCCTCTCATTATTAACAAGAGTAACACCCGGCGCTGCCAAAACATTACACGGCACTATGTAATAACGACTTGTACAGTGTAAAAGTCAAAGTCGTTTCTTTTCTTTAGCAACAAATGTAAAGTAGAGCGAACAGAGGAAAGATTTAGGTTATCGTGATGTTCTATGTATCATTACAGTTAAATACAGAGATAAACGATGATATTGAAATTATTTTTTTAAAGATTTAAATAATGCGAGATAACCCCACCAAACCATTTTTAAATAGACTGTTACCATTTCTATTTTTTCTAATATTAATTCAGTCATGTACAGCTCAAATCTTACCGTATTACACCAAAAATACCCCAAATTTTTGCAAAAAATTTCTCAAAAAAAAACTTTAGTTCCCTAAATATACTCTTCCAGCTTCTGTGTACTGAATAATAACTAGACACGATATTGAAGTTTTGTGTGACGATTATCATGGAAAAAATTATTCCAATTAATGATTATATCACGAAAATTATTAAAGTTGTTATGGATGAGAATAATTATGACTTAAGCAGGGCCATCAAGTGAAATTTGGAGGCTTACATGGCCCCTGTAATACAAATTAATAGAAGAGAGTCCAATTCTGGGCCCCCTAAGACTCTGGGGCCCCGGACAACAGACCCTTTTGCCCCCCCTGTTGACTCCCCCATGGATAAGTCGTTTTTTTTGTTTTCTGCATAGTTAGATGATATAACGGCGATTATCTTTGTTGCCGATTATATAAAATGTTGCACGAACGATTATTTTCGACCCTTTTTATCACGATAAATGATATAATTGTTTATTGTCCCATCCCGACTCGAGCGAGACAGGAATTATCATGACAGGCCGATGTATAGAGACAAATATATGTTCATTTAGCAACTGAATCGTAGCTAAAGCAGGACTCAGCCTGGTCTGAACTGGGTTTAGGCTGAAAAAATAGTGTTATATAAAGCATAAAAATGAAACTTTTAACTTGGAACTAAACTGTAATCAGATACGATCCAACATTTCTCAATATCAGGTAACATTTTTACACTTCTACACACAAAACAAGGGAAAAACCAGGTGTAAATCCAGTTTGAACCAAGACTATACGTTTAAATGTGCAATATGTGACTTTTCACGTGGGGAGTTCAGCCAATTCTCGTCTCAATGGAAATATCGCTTTGATTATGTCATTAAACGGGCCATTTTTACACTGGAGTCTGTTTTTATTGTTTTCTCGTCACAAACAGACCTGGAGTTGTGTTTTGTTTCATTCACACATGTTTTTGAGGAGGTAACAACATTCTAACTCGTCTTAAACCTCACAAGAGTCAATTTGCGTAATATATGACATTTAAATTCGTATATATGCTCCAGGTGATGGATCCTCCAACAGAAAAGTTCCACAGTGCACATTAAAAAGTGCTATATTGCGCAAAATTCATGTTCTAAAGCTGTTACCTCCTCAAAAATTAACCTGGAGTTGTGTTTTTTTGTTTCATTCACATGTTTAAGTAACACTGTAACATCTCCAACTCTCAAAACGCTCTGTTCCACCTTGTGATGTCACGAAGTGGTAGTTTTATCAGTTCGTTTTACCTTTAATTCAGTAGAGATTGGCTATTAGAGGTCTGAAATGATCTAAATGATTCTATTGGAGATGTATGAAGTTTAAAAACACACTGGAGCACTTCCTGTATTACCACTTGATGACATCACAAGGTGGAACAGCTTGTTTGGAGTGTAAAATAAAAAAAAAAAAAAATTTGGCTTTGACAGTTTACTAGTTTTAAGAGTTCGTTTTACCTTTAGTTCAGTAAAAATTAGCAATTCGAGGTCTGAAATGATCCAAAAGATTCTAGCGAATGTGTGTGGAGTTTAAAAACACTTCCTGTATTACCACCTGATGACATCACAAGGTGGAACAGAGTGTTTTGTCAGCCTAAATCTGCAGGTTTGTTGGTTAAACATGTGTGAATGAAACAAAAAACACAAACCAGGTCTGTTTGTGACGAGGAAACGACATTATAACACAGATCAGAACACTTTAATCGTAATTTCTCAGTTAAAAACGAGAAAATTACACCCAGCGAATCGATCCGCGCCTCGTAAAATCGTAAAAACCGTGTTCGTCTCCATCTTTAAACCAGGGCCAGAGTTCTGACCAGCCGCGATGTGCCTGAAAACTCCGTGGGATTCAGAAAATACATCCATTAGCGGCGCATTTTCGCTTTTCATTAATTCAAGCGATTCTCAGTTTTGCTCGTGTTACGTAACGAGGGCGAAAGCAGCACAACCCGAGAGGAAAATGGAAAAAGAGGAAAGAGCAGGAAACAGTGAAAGAGCCTGGGATTTAAAGTGATCCCATAATTTGTCTCAGATTAGTATTCTAATTTCCAGGCTACAAATTAAAGTCATCCATCAGGAAAAAGATTTGAAAACAGATCAAAGACTAAAGTTGGAAAACCCCGGGGTCGTTTTAAACTTTTACTTAAATTTTGTAGATTATCTGGTGCTAATCACTGATGTGTATGACGACTCGTACTTAAAAAACTGTTAAAGGAGAGGTTGGATTTATAAAGTGATGAAAGGCAATGGACTAAATTAGACTACGGGGATAAATAAGAACTTAAAGGGGATGTTATGTAAAAGGAGCGATGCATTTTTAATCGTGTTATAATGGCGTTTTCTCATCGTAAGTTGACTCAATGTTGTGTTTCGGTTGTTTAAAGGTTCTACACGACGCAAAATTGACTCTTGTGAGCCTGTCCAACTCAAAACGCTCTGTTCCACCTCGTGATGTCATAAAGTGGTAGTTTTCAACTTTTTTTTACCTTTACCGCAAAAGAAACTTGCAATTCCAGAGGTGAAATCATCCGAGTGATTCAAGAAACGAAGGTTGTGGAGTTTTAAAACGCAGCGGAGCACTTCCTGTATCGCCACATGATGACATCACAAGGTGGAACAGAGTGTTTTCAGTTTGAGAGAAGAGCTCAGACTAAAAATGTGTGTTAAACATGTGTGAATGAAACAAAAAACACAACTCCGGGTCTGTTTGTGACGAGGAAACATTAGAACATGAGAGAAAACTTAAAAATTACTTCTCAGAGTTTGATAAAGGCCTAAATGTGCGACTTGTTCTACAAAATACAAAATACTCCTCCGCTGCGTCTCGGAGGTTCACGCTGCAGATTTAGTTGTTCGGAGGAAGAGCGGGAGCCACAGATTTGCCTGGACGCTCACGCCGCCGTCTGAAAAACGAACATCTGTGGAAATGTTCAGGTTGGTGTAGTTCAGGACTAATGAGGGAGAGAGAGAGGAGAGAGGAGGAGAGGAGAGAGGAGGAGAGGAGGAGAGAGAGAGAGAGGAGAGAGAGGAGAGAGGAGGAGAGAGGAGAGGGAAGAGAGAGGGGGAGGGAGACAGCAGGAGGCTCACAGAGATGGACAGATCAGGAGAGGGAGGATGAGAGGAGGAGGGAGAGGGAGGAGAGGGGAGAGGGGGAGAGGAGGAGAGAGGGGAGAGAGGAGGAGGAGGAGGAGAGAGAGAGGAGAAGACAGCAGGAGACTCAAAGAGATGGACAGATCAGGATAATGAGGGAGGGAGAGAGAGAGAGAGAGAGAGGGAGAGGGGAGAGGAGAGAGGGAGGAGAGGAGAGATGTGAAGAGGAGAGAGGAGAGGAGAGAGAGAAGGAGGGGAAGAGGAGAGGAGAGAGAGAGAGAGAGAAAGAGAGGGAGGAAGACAGCAGGAGGCTCACAGAGATGGACAGATCAGGATAATGAGAGGAGGGAGAGAGAGAGACGAGAGAGAGAGAGAGGGGGAGAGAGGAGAGAGAGGAGGAGAGAGAGGAGAGAGAGGGGAGAGAGAGAGAGGAGGAAGACAGCAGGAGGTTCACAGAGGCTCACAGAGAGGACAGATCAGGATAATGGGAGGGAGGAGAGAGAGAGAGAGAAAGAGAGAGGGGAAGGAGAAGAGAGAGGGAGGGAGGAGTGAGAGAGAGAAAGAGAGAGGGAGGAAGAAAGCAGGAGGCTCACAGGCACACAGAGATGGGCAGATCATCAGATAATGAGAGGAGAAGGAGAGAGAGAGAGGGAGAGAGGGGCAGGAGATGGAGAGGAGGGAGAGAGGGGGGAGGAGAGAGAGCAGGAGTGAGACGGGGAAAGAGAGAGGGAGAGTAAAAGAGAGAGAGAGTGGGGACAGAGAGGGATAGAGAGAGAGAGGAGGGACAGAGAGTGAGACAGAGAGAGGGAGAGAGACAGAGACAAGAGAAAGTTGGAGAGAGAGCGAGGGAGAGAGAAACAGACAGAAGGAGAGGAGGGACAGAGAGGGATAAAGATATAGAGAGAGGTAGAGAGAGAGAAAAGTAGCGAGAGAGGTAGAGAGACTGGGAAACGGAGACAGAAAGGGGGAGAGAGAAACAGATAGAAAGAAAAAGTGGAGAGTGATGGGGGCAGAAAGGAGCGAGAGAGAGAAAGAGGCAGAAAGAGAGAGGAGAGTGTGAAAGATGTATCTCTCTGCTCTGTGATGTGACAGAACTAAACAGCAGCGTCACAAAGTACAGAATAGAGCTTTAAAAAGAACACAATCTGTCACCAAAGTACACAATATACAGCAGTACTACAACTAGATACTCGCTGGAGCAGCTAAAAATACTTTACAGGAAGCTGAGACATAAAAAAAAGGAGCGACAGTAGCTCAGTCGGCGATTTCACGACCTACGAACTCCAAAAAACGAGTAAATTTGACAGAACGACCACATGTTTTTAAATGCTAAACAGGGGATTTTCCTCTGATCGTGCACGAGCGAGAAAACACGGAGTCAGCCTTACACCAGAGGTAACCGGGAGCGTGGCCAACGAGCGGACACTGACAGAACAAATGAATGCCTTTAATAAAGTCATTACTCGAGCGCAGCGGCGGCGGCGGCGAAGGAGTGGCGCTATGATAAATCCCTCTATAGTTTCAAATAGTGCAAGCCGTAGCATCTTTCCATCAGATAGTAAATTGACCCCGGAGAAACAGCTGAGGGGGCACGATGGCGCGAATACGAGGCGGCGGTTGGGACCGGGGGTGACACCGGACCCGTCGACGATGCCCCCGTTTCACCAGGCGACTGTGTTTTAAAACGTCCCAGAAGATTCAGCGGAGGGACTGGAGACCTCAGCAAAAGCGAAGCAAAAAAGACGTGACAGGTTTGTACAGAGCCGGCGACAGGAATTTAGGGGGCCCGGAGCGAGAAACGTCACATGGGCCCCCGTCTACAGTCTTCTTCTTCTTCATTTATATTAGACTGTGTGTGTGACGTCACCCACAGCGTTCAGCTCCAGTCAAATGAAGCTAATCGAGGCTAGCGGTTATAGCGGCTAATCTGGAGCCGAGTTTCATATTTGGAATTTTGACCCCGAGTATCATAGCAACCACAGAGCCAATCCGGAGATGTTGAAGGTAACGCCCCTTCCCGCCCGCACCAATGGTTTAGCAGGGAGCGGGCGCTAAGCAACACTGTCAATCAAAGTCAAAATAACAAAACATTAATAAACTCAAAATAACAAAAAATAAATAAACTCAAGATAATAAAAAAAAAATGACGAAAACTGAAAATACCTGAAAAAAAATGAAAAAATAGACTCAAAATAACTCAAAAAATGAAGAAAATAAAGTTTTTAAAAAATTTATAAAGAAACTCAAAATAACAAAAAATAAATAAACTCAAGATAATAATAAAAAAAAAAAAAAACAACTATAAAAACTGAAAATACCTGAAAAAAATGAAAACAAAAAAACAAAAAAACAAACCTCAAAATAGCTCAAAAAATTAAGAAAATAAACAAAAAAAATATATAAAGAAACTCAAAATTAAAAAAAAAAATTAAAAAAAAAAGAACCTAGGATCATGTAGAGTGGGTTAATACAAACATTTTTTTCAATAGAAAGTGAATTGGAGCCAGAGTCGATGGAGCTGGAAGTCGCCCATGATCACTTCACTTCAACGTGGCGGCTAGCTAGCTTGTTAGCTATATCCATTTATTTAACAGCAAGCAAGAAGTTAAGACATGTTTGACACCACACGGCTGTTCTTAACACGATTATGAGAAGATTTACACGTTATTTTTTTTTAAATTGCAAAACTATAAGAAAGAATCATAATCATTTCAATGTTTGATGCACAAAAAACCCCAAAGAGTCGAGATATTTACTTCTGTGCAGGCGACATTGTGTTTTTCTTGTCTTAATTTGCTGATTTGAACATGAAATATCGATATATTTGCTGTTATTCTGGCAACCGCAGCGTTTTCGTTTTGTTATAAGTGATGCAGTTTGAAATGTAAAACATAAATGAATGAATACGTAAAAAATTGAGCTTTTTTACCCATTTCTAACACAAGGACAAACGTTTACAAAAGATAAATCCAGTAGATAAAGATAAAATAAAGAAATGTGTTTGTTTCTGTGGAGCTTCGTCCTTGTAGTAAACTCGAGGTTTTGTTTCACTGTTGTAAAGGCAGTGATGTAGAAGTGACTTTCGGCTCTTTTATGGGATCTGAATCTTTTGAATCCGTTCATTTCAAAGAGCCGTTCAAAAGGCTGACTCTTTTAGTGTTTCTTTATACGACAGAAGCTAATTTTTAGGGAAATGACCAAAGCTTAAATGTTTAAACTGGTTCAAACTGAGAGTGGAGTGAGTTTAACCTTTGGAATTATGCAGAATCTAAACAAAACTAACTATTATTATGATGTTAAATGTGTTTTTCTGGACAAATCTCTCACTCGTGTCGGCTGCTCTGCCTCTGAGCTGATTCTCGTGTTGGTTCAGTGTTAATTTGTGTAAAAAAAACATAATAATTAGAAAGAAAAAGATTCGGTTCTTTTATAAACTGAGATCCGCTCCAGTTAAAAGAGCCGACTCGTTCACAAACATCACATCTATAGACTGTTAAAATATAACCGGACATAGCTAACCTGCTAGCCGACGCGTCCCAAATAAAAAGTGATCATGTGTGCGCTTCCAGCTCCATCGACTCTGGCTCCAATTCACTTTCTATTGAAAAACTGTGGCTCCTCTTTCTGTAACTGCTGCTGTCAGACTCGTCATTTTGGTCTTAAAATGTTCGTATTAACCCTCTACATAATCCTGGTGTTTTTAATTTCGCTTTTGTGTCTGTAAACTGAACATATGAACATTAAAAACAGACAAATCATGCACTTTCTTTCCCCAAGTTCGCTCCAGCTAGCGTTAGCAACCTGCTAAACCAGCGGTTCAGGCGGGAAGGGGCGTTACCTTCAACAGCCTCGCTCTAGATTGGCTTTTTTGGTTGCTATGATACTCGCAGTCAGAGTTTCAAATATGGAAATCAGCTCGAAATTAGCCGCTATAACTGCTAGCCTCGATTAGCTTCATTTGGAGCTGAACGCTGTGGGGACATCCACTTCTTTACACAGTTTACGGTCGCATCAATAAAGATGTAGCCCAGTTGTCATATACCAAGGTGGTTTTCCAGCATGGGGAGCATCTCTCTGCGACAGATAAAATGTAGATTTGCTTCCTGATCATAAACGCGGCGGTAGGCGAGGAGCAGGACGACAGTAAAGCAGGGAACACCACTATTTGCTTGTTTAATGCAGCACACAAAGAAATAGCCAGAGGTGCAGCGGCAAATGTGTGTCGCTGCTTTAATGTCGCATTCAGAAACACAGCAGAAGAAACATAACACGACAGAGGGATGGAGACGAGGCTGCGGGCTGTAGGTGATGATGCATTCAGTGTCTGAGACCAGAGCTACGGCCCCATCGAGCTCTGAAAAAACAACTGAAAAAACATCCAACCTAGATAAATTATTCAGATAAACATTAAAGGCCCATGTTACGTTATTTTCTGATGTGTTTTAATGTTGTTTCCTCATCACAAACAGACCTGGAGTTGTGTTTTGTTTCATTTTCACATGTTTAACACACAAACCCTGCATATTTAGGCTAATTCTCAAACTGAAAACACTCTGTTCCACCTTGTGATGTCATCAAGTGGTAATACAGTTCATCATGGGGGTCACGTTCTAAAAATAACCCACAATAGGTCAAATCCGCGAAGTATCTCAGCCAATCAGGACGCAGAACACAAATGAGGCCAAGTTCTTCTCATAAACCGAAAACACTCTGTTCCACCTTGTGATGTCATCATGTGGTGATACAGGAAGTGCTCCAAACTACAGACACCTTCACTAGAATCATTTGGATCATTTCAAATCTGGAATTACTAATCTCTACTGAACTAAAAGGTAAAACGAACTTGAAAAACGAGCACTTGATGACATCACAAGGTGGAACAGAGCATTTTGAGCTTTGGAGATGTAGTCAGACGAATAATAAAGTTACTCGAACATGTGTGAGTGAAACAAAACACAAAAACACAACTCCAGGTCTGTTTTTGACGAGCTAACGACATTACAACACGGTTTAACGCTCCGAAGACTCACTTTTGCGTAATATAAGACGTTTAAACAAAAATACAGAATGAAACTCAGTAATCCGTGTCGTTTGGATGCGGCGGTGGACCTTAAACTCTTTGTAGGTCGTACGAACCGAAGCCATATTACATATCCGGGAGCCATTTGAAAACATCTTCTCCGAACAGTCCGCCGGTTCATTACTCCACATTCAGATTCTGATTACGCCACATACATAATGCAGAGGGCTCAGATCATATAGCCATCGTTGCTTGTGACAAAAGTGCACCAACTCAACCATGATATTCACGGACAGGCTATAAATTATTACCAATAGTGTACGCCCAGAACGGATACAGCATTATGTATCTGGTTTAGATGGGGCTCGTGCTCGACTAAACCTCCCCTTTTCATGCATCCGGGGAGGACCACAGCGCTGTCAATCAATAATTCATATAAAACCACACGCCATAGAAATAATAGGTTCCTTATATACGATTAACATGGGCTAAATTCAGCCTCCTGTGCTCTACAAATCTAATATAACAGGATTAAAGCAATATGAAGGGGGAAGGGGGTGCCATCTTAAATTTGAGATTATTCTGAGATATTAAAAGGCAGAGTCATGTGGATTACTGTAATAAATTCAAAGTGAGAATAACATATATGGAAAAAGTGATAGAGTTTTTAATATCGAAACCAGGAGACGGCAAATATGAACAGCTATACCGGGATGTTCGCTAAGCCGTGAGATTTCCAACTCTATATCAGCCTCGACTCTCACACAAACTAACTCCAAGTGCTCACTCTCAAGTCGAGCCGAGCAATATACGAGCAGATCAGATGGTATTTCATTTATTAAAGCGCAAAAAAATCAAACATCTCCTCCTTCTGACGTCAAGAAGAGGTAGTTTTCAAGTTAACATCTACATTTTAGCTTTAGTTCAGTAGAAATTGGCAATTCCAGGGTTGAAATCATCCAAATGATTCAAGAAATGAAGGAGTGTGGAGTTTAAAAACACAGTGGAGCACGTACTGTAATACCACATGATGACATCACAAAGTGGAACGGAGCATTTCCTCAGCCTAAATGTGCAGGGTTTGTGTGTTAAACATGTGAGAGTCTGTTTGTGACGAGGAAATGACATTAAAACATCCAGAAAATAGCGAAATACTGGCACTTTAATCGAAAAATTCTCTTGTATTTGTAGTTTAGATCTTTACAAACATGTTCTTCTGTCAAATTTGAATGCTTTTGGAGTCAGAACGCACATTTTAAAACAAACTGCAAACTGAATTGCAATACTAAACCATATAATTAATAAAATCAATAAAAATCTGTGTTTCAATTTAACTTAAATCAGACAAATTGCGCTTGTGTCACTCTATAGTTATAATCTATGACACCTGTGGATCATTAAGTTATAATTTGCACATTTTAAATCGCAATATTCATCCAAAACGACTGTTAGAAAACTGGTGTCCAATGGGAGCTGACGTCGCCGTAAAAGTCATCACAACAGAGATCCGTGGAGCTGTCGGCGCCCCCTATGGACAGCTGCACATCACACTAGCAAATAGAGGATTTTTTTTCTCATTTGTACCAAAATGACGACGCGACGCGGCCGAATCCTACAAGTATCACCGATTAAGACACTAAAACTGGAGAACAAAGTGCGGACGTCACAGTGGAGGTGAAAACGAGGGTTGATCTGCAAAATGGCGTCTTGAAAATACGATTAAAGATTAAACTCAAACACAAATCACTCCAAAAACAACTTCTAAACTGACTAAACTAAACTATAACATGGTGAAAAGGTCTGATTTAGTCGTCTTTGTATTCAAGTCCAAACTACAATTATCTCTTGGCCTTATTAAGTATTTAAAAGTCCTTGTGTCGTCTTGCACTTTACATAACCATCACGACCAAACCATCCCATTCAGCAACGAGACGCACGAGATGAACAATGAGTTTCGCTCCATTGTAAGTCGAGAGCGTTGTGTAGATTTTCTTGCACGATGTTCATTCAAAAGACTCGGAGGCTTCAGGGCTAACCACTTAAGCACACGTGTTTGTAAAGACTCGAGGTGCCTGCGAACCAAAGGACCTCTTTAAATGGAACTATCAGAACGCCGGAGATGGAGCGGTGGGTTTTCGAGTTTGTGGAAGGAGGCAGGACGACCGCGAGAAGTGAGACAAGAAAAATAGACAAGAAGATTGGACGGGTAAGTTTCGTTTCTCCACAGCAGCCAAGGAAAGATGGAGCCCAACTGTAGTAATGCACAGAGGGCATTCATCAAATATGTAGACAGCGAAATGAACCGCAGTGATGTGGCGTGGACCCAAAATCCCCGAGGAGCAAATAAGACAAAGAGAACTCAGGATAATCCAAAAGTAAACTGTCAAAGCCAAATGGTTTTTTGAAATTTTACCCTCCGTTTTTTACTGAAACAGAGGAAAGAACACACCAACTTCTCCCAACGTCTATGTTATAATGTTGTTTCTTCATCACAAACAGACCTGGAGTTGTGTTTTCTTCTTCACTCAAACAAAAAACACGCTGTTCCACCTTGTGATGTCATCAAGTGGTAATACAGGAAGTGCTCCACTGTGTGTTTAAACTCCATACGCCTTCATTAGCATCACTTTGATTGGTGGTTTTCAGCCCTGGAATTGACAGTTTTTGATAAACGAAAGGTAAAAAGGTAACGGTTAACTTGAAAAACGAGCACTTCATGACATCACGAGGTGGAATGGAGCATTTTGAGCTTTGGAGATGTTACAGACAAATAATAAAATGTTACTCAAACATGTGAATGAAACAAAACACAACTCCAGGTCTGTTTTTTGATGAGGTAACAGCATTAGAACTCAGCTTAAACCTCACAAGAGTCAATTTTGTGCAATACAGTTGTCCCTCGCTATATCGCGGTTCACCTTTCGCAGTCTCGCTGTTTCTTGGATTTTTTTCATGCAGTTTTGGATGCTTTTTTTTCCACAGAGTACGAGCGTGCATTGTGTTCTGCGTCCTGATTGGCTGAGGGACTGTAGACCATTGTGTTCTGCGTCCTGATTGGCTGAGGGACTGTAGACCATTGTGTTCTGCGTCCTGATTGGCTGAGGGACTGTAGACCATTGTGTTCTGCGTCCTGATTGGCTGAGGGACTGTAGACCATTGTGTTCTGCGTCCTGATTGGCTGAGGGACTGTAGACCATTGTCCATCAGTCTCCTCCGTGTCTCCTGTACAGTACAGAATGTGTCAGACAAATTTACATAAATGTTGGATCGCAGTGTGACTCTGAAGTGCTGTATGTTTGCAAGTTTTCTCCCCGACAAAACCCACAATGTCGATGAAACGTTCTGCACCGACAAAGGCACCGACGAAGGTTTGAACTTTGTGTTTAAACAAGAGAGAAATGTGAGAAAATGTTAATGCCTGTGTGAGAAAAGTGTATAAAGTGTGTGGTGAGGGGTTTTACAGACAAGAAACATATAGAATAATTGTAAAAAATAAAGCAGATACTTCACAGATTTCGCTTATTGTGGGTTATTTTTAGAACATAACCCCCGAGATAAACGAGGAACCACTGTGTAGCACATTTAACGAAGAGCAACCATACTTCTTCTTCTTCTTCTTTTTCTTATTACAAAACAATATTCGGTCGTTAACGTGAAACACCAGAACACAACCAATTTATTTTTCTACCTGAAAAGTCATTCTTTTTTGTCGCTGTACTAGAAAACTCCCATTCAAAACACAAAAGGTAAACGACTTAATAATAGCAAGTAGCATTGGCAAACAGCGCCCCAGACGCTCGTGCATTAAGTATTTACACTGCCTTCGATAGCACTAATAATAAATCTTGTATGAAAATCATTATGTTTAAATATTTCATTGATAGACATAAATGGTTGCCTTTTATGACCACGAGACAAACAAAGCGCCGACTGTACCGCTGGTTCAGTTTGCACGTCGCGTCCCGTTTCCAAGGCCGCCGTTAATTGCGTCCCTTCCTTAATAACCGATTTAACGCTGCCGGTTTGATTCATTTTTTATTTTTTCTGCAGCGCTTTTAAGAGTCATCATGTGCTGCCTGGATGCTAGCTTTAACATCGCATCAACAAACGGGGAGTATTAGATAAAAGTGAGTAAAAGGGGTTGCCAAGGAAACAGCGCAAGTGGAGTTTGCTGTGTTAATGTTTCATCCATCAAAACGCTGGGTTCAAAAAGGAGGCGCCGGCAGCATGTAGCAAAGCTGGAAACATGTGGAACGATCCCGCTGGATTTTCGAGGGCTGCGTTATAGATCGTCGTTTGTTTTGGGGGTTTTTCGTTTGCTGAACAACGAGGGAAGTTATGATATCAAAACCGAGGCAAAGATGAGGCGCTGAAGCGTTTTTCTGTTAAGTAAATGTGGTTTTCAATGAATAAAGTGTAAGAGACAGTGTCCAGTGACTGTGCAAATAAAAAATATTAATAAAAAGTCAAGATCCAACTGTTGCATTTTATATCAACTTGAGGTTTTTGCACAATGAAATATATTAAATAAAATACAGCTTTGGACCAGTGTTTGGAAGATTATGCTACAAGTTTCTGGTTTTATTTTCAAACCAGTTCTTTTAGCAAACTTTATCGTTTTAGATTATAAAAATATTGTAATTTTAGAAGTAAACTGCCAGTCAAAAGTTTAGACAGTCATTCAGTGTTTTTGTACTATTTTTACTACTTTCTGCATTTAATATACACACAGAAGACAGCAAATATATGACACAAGATATGTGGAATTATGTTGTTTAAAAAAAAAAAAAAAAAAAAAAAAAAAAAAAATACAAAAAAACTCTACTAAATATTTTTCAATAAATTAAATAGTGACCAGTTTGAGAATCTTATTATAAATTTTTTTTTTTAAATATTTAGTAGCATTATTTCACGTTTTTCCATATATCTTACTTCATATTAGCTGGCCGATATATCGAGCCGATATTTGGTCTTTTTAGCATATCTTACATCCCCAGCATAGCCCGATATTAAGTTTTGGTCGATCTGCTGCCTAAAAACACACACAAATGTTTATTTTAATACTTAAATATGAAGACACAACTGCACTAAATGGGACACACAGCTCTCTTATAGGTCTGTGGTAAAAAAAACAAAAAAAAAAACAGCAGTGGGTCAGTTTGTAGTGAATTTAAATGACATAATTTACAGAAAATCATCAAAATCGGCCCTATATATATCGGCAGATTCATAGGTCATCAGCTGCGTTGGATTTTAATTGGTATTGGCCATGAAAAAAACAATATCAGCCGATCTCTACTTCATAAAATTGATGTCTTCTGTTTGTATATAAAATGGGTACACGCTCTCATTCAGTGTTCTTTATTTTTACTACTTTCTACAAACTTTTGACATATTCTTCTAGTTAAAACACTAGAAATTCACATATTAACATTTACCAAAATAGCAAGTATTTAATTACCCAGATAGTATTTATCTGGTTAGCTTCAATATTAGACCTTTGCATGTTATAACGATGCCACTGACGGCTTTGGAGTGCAGTGTCACAAGGCGGCGAGCGATGACAGTAATCTCTACATCGTAATTACACAGACAGACAGGCCGTGTACTACAACACGCCAGCGACACGGGAAAATCCTACATCCGTCCTGTCCACGTCCGTCAAAGTCATCAAAAACCATCAAACTCAGAGCCCTTAGCGCTAACGGTTCAGAAACCTAGCAAGAATGAGTGACGAGAAGGTGGTAATCCAGACATTTGAGGAGCGGAAAAGGCAACAGCAGGTGAACGAGGCGCGAGGTGGTGTAGTCCCAGGTTTAATTAGTGATGTGGTTAAAGGTGGGGGATGTAACGGGCAAATGTATGGAAAGATATTAAGCTAGATGGATAGCGCTGGGTGGGTGGGTAGGATGTTGTAGTGGATATGAAGGAGATATATATAAATCCCACTGAGAACCTGCAGAACCTCGTAGTTTGAATATGTTTGTTGGGTGTTTTACATAATGTGTCGCTCTATAGTTGTAATCTATGACACCTGTGGATCGTTATGTTGTAATTTGAACATTTTAAATCACAATATTCATCCAAAACGACAGGTGGAGGTGAAAAAAGGGGTAGATCGGCAAAATAAGCGATTAAAGATTACTCCAACCTGCACAAATCAGTCCAAAAACAACTTTGGGTGAGTAAATGTTCAGGGGAAACAGCTAGAACACGGTTAAAATCTTTGAAAAGTCAATTCTGGATAATGGATCTAATTATGTAGGTCAAATTATGTTCTCTCGTTTTCATTTTTCACGACTGATTTCTCCGGTTTGTTTGATCTTGACAGGTTTAAAAAGAATCTGTGGTTTTTCATGGATTTACCTTTTACCTTTATCAAATAATCCAAGTCAGGGAACTTCTGTATGTAAGAAAACTACGGAAATGTGCACAAAATCTGGTAAAAACGTAAAATAGGATGTTTAAGGTAGTTCTGTCACAATAATTACTATATACACTACACTACACCTACTACTAACACATCACCTACTACTTCAACTACTACTACTACACTTACTTCAACTACTACTACTATACTACACCTACTACTTCTACTACTACACCTAGTTCTCCTACTACTACACTACACTACACCACACTACACCTACACCCCCTAGTACTACACTACACCTACTTCACCTACTACTATACTACACGTACATGACCAACTAATACACCTACTTGACCAACTACTTCACCTACTACACCTACTTCACCTACTTGACCAACTATACACCTACTTCACCTACTACTATACAACACTTACTACTACTACTACTACTATTATATACGACTATGGGGGGCCAGTATTTATCGTGAGGACATTTTCTTTGTGCTAAGGTGAACTTTTTGGTTACTTTTCTGTTCTACGATGAAATTTGAGGTTGATTTTTGAACTTCTACGACTCATTATCGACACAAACCAACCGTCTAATTGTTGCGTTCTGTTATTTATTTACAGCAGCTCATAATTTTAACAATACTGTACATTAAGAATCGTTTTCAGAGCTAATTCTGCTTCGTTTGCCGTCTATATTTACTTCAGCGAAATCTGATTTTAAACTTTGTAATCGTGACAGGCCTAGTTTACGGGCGTAGCCTAAAAGGGCCATCCTAGATTTTAATGGTGGCAGAGGTGGTGGAAGGGCGTGTGGCGAGCTGTCAATGCGAGGCCCGATCGATAACGCAGCGAGAGGCCGCGAGGGACTTGGGGGAATCGCGCTTGGCAAATGACCACAGCGATTTGGAAACCTGGGGGGGAGGGGCATGAGTCAGACACAGGGGCGCAGGAAAAGTACAACCAAAGAGGAGGAGGAGGAGAAAAAACGCCAACGTCAATCCATCACCGAAACCTCCAGTTCCAGACTCCACTGTCCACAGAACGCTGGGCTCTGCAGATCTCCACAGAGTTACGACCAGGGCCCTGATGACAGCCAGTCAATTTTACAGCAGAAAACCCATTAAGGATGCACCGCTAGTGAAATTCAGGGCCAATAGCCGGAGCCTAAAATAACTATTTGGACGCTGGCCGGTGCTGACTTTGTTGTTCTGACTGCTCGCTCACTAAATGGTAGAGGGTTAGCTCTGACTAAACGCTCATTTAGACCGGAATGGTTTGGGTCATTTTAGCGTGGGCGGGGTTTAAAGGCCCAGAATTCAATTTGTTTAGCCATGATTTTGAGCTAAATGTGTCTTAGCCCCGTGTAAATATAATGTATAAGCAGCTCTCGAGGTAAAAATAAGTCGATCGTGTGCCGTCTAAAGGTAAAACCGCCAACCTGTGGGTCAGTGGACATGTCGAGAGCGGGATTCGAACCCCCAACCTTCAGCTCAATGGACGAAAACTCTACAAACTGAGCCAATGTCGCTTAGATTTTTGTGTTTTTTACTTATAACAAAGCACAAAACTATAACAGTTAAAATATGGAGCTTATTCGTAGTTAAAAGTATAATTATTCATATCCAGGAGATTTTTAAACAGTCGTTAATAATTATCATGATATACCGTATTTCTTCTGGACTATAAACCACACTTTTTTCATAGTTTGTCCGAGGGTGCGACCTATACTTGACTTATATGTGAAATTATTAAAATATATAATGTCACATCTTCGTCATGAGGGCGCTCTAGGCTGAAGTACCACGATCTACTCGTCCTGTACCAATGAAAATAAAAAATTGCAACATTACGGTAATTTAAAAGACGTCTAAAAAGGACAAAACTAACAAAAATGCCCCTGTAAATGGTGGTATGTACTTCTGGAGTTGGTGGAGTTGTTGAGAAGCGACACCGAGGATGAAAAATTTAATGGATTTAGTGATTTGGAGTAAACTTGTTGCTTGTTTTTTGTGCTTTAGTTCTGTGATTAACTGTTAATATCTGACATTAACAGACCAAACATGTATTTAGTTCTGTCTATGCTTCATGTAGCTGAATAAATACTGATACTGCACCGATATTCAGCCTGTTCTTCTGTATTTTATCGTTTTTATTATAACCAGCCTTTAAATATAAAATGTCTGTTCTGGTCTCGGATTTTGTCAAATAAATTTCCCCAAAAAAGCAACTTACATATGTTTTTTTCTTCATTATTTTGCATTTTTGGCTGGTGCGACGTGTACTCCAGAGTGATGTATCGTCCAGAAAATACAGTAATGTCTAATCACACTTACTTTTAACACCAAACTCATTTCATTATCGTGCCATGGCTAGTGCTGTTTCATTGTTGGCTAATCAGGAAGTGCGATAGTTGTTGTTAGCTTTACCGCGAGGCCCGTGAAACTCCGCTCTGGTCTCTGAAAGCCGTGAAAAGAGCTCAACTTGTGGCTTAACTTGAGTTGTAAAAACCCACTGGATCACGTTCAAATAAAGGCCTTTGTAAACCAGTCCTATGGAATTTTTATGTGGGTGTTTTTAAGAGTAACAAAGTCTGCTCCTCCAGCTTCACTGTTATCATTCAAGCTGGATTAGTTTTAGCGCAATTTGAGTAAAATAACGAGGGAATAATCTGAGCGGGGAAGCTGTGTGTGAGCCAGGGCCTTATCAGTGAGCTGGGAGACAAACATCAGGATCTGTAATCACCAAGTTTCATCTATTTGCCGATAGCTCTGTGGCCGTCAACACCGAGCTGCACGGAGAAGAAAATCCCTCAATCAATACGAGGAGATTATAAAAAGCCATAGTTTGTTCTAATGCAGTTTGTATGTTTATGTTTTATTGGAAGAAATACAGTATTTTTCGGTCTTTTTAGAAGTTTTTTCATAGTTTTTCCAGGGGTGCGACAAGTGAAATATGTTCTTTTTCTTCATTATTATGCATTTTTTGGCTGGTGCGACTTATACTCCGGGAAAATACAGTACTCAGTTTTGTTGCTTGAGTAAAAGTACAGATACCGGGGCAAAAAAATACAACAGAAAATGTGTCACATGAAAAAATCTGCTTAAGTAAAAGTATTAAAGTAAGTTTTCTACTTCTCTTTAGCCGTCTGTGGTTGTAGGGGAGGCAAAAACTGACAAAAATCTATATCCGAGTTGGGTAGAATGACTGAAATCTACTGAAATATGCAGGTAAATGACAGAAAATATGGACTATAATGGACGGCAAAAGTGTCAGATACTTAAGTAAAAGTACACACAAAAGTACCCATTTAAAAAAGTAAAAAGTCAAAGTATTTCTCGCAGACTTTGAGATCTATTAAAGCTTCAAATGTAGTGATTTTGATATCGATTTGTGCAGAATTCCGTTTTTTATATGTATATTTCTGTTTTGCTCAAACTACGAATGTGTTAAAAATAAACCGCCAGACTTCTCCGACAGTAATACAAATACTTTCACTTTGCACTGTTCAAAAATGTCGTGGAGCAGGAAGTACACACGTCTGCGCTCGAATGCAGTGAAGTAAAAGTAAAACGTTTCCAGTATTTTCAGTATCTGTACTATACTTAAGTGCAATTCTTTACTACTTTTACTTTGAAGTCTATCTGAAATGTGCTCAAGACCAGAAAACATGACTTGCAATATCATTATTTCTTCAATATATCTGTTAGATCCATAGTCTGAGGATTATACGAAACACCCCAGGTATTTTTCAATAGCAGGCAACAATAAAATACAGTTAAAAGTTTATTAAGATGAGACAACAGCCCCAAACATCACCACTTAAACCTCCTTTTTCACCAAACTGATCCCCCTCCCGCTGCTCTCACTCTGGACATACTGCTCTGCCTGGTGGTCCATATGCACCAGCTACAGCACGGCATAGATTTGGGTTCACGGTTTTGTAAATGCTTTTTCACTGTCGGCACAACACTTAGCGATGTAAAATGTAATAAAAGAAAAGAGCGACGCTGCATTCTCGCTTGGCAGAGACATTAACGCCGTCTGGCATTTCCTTAAAAACCACAGTGACAGCCCCTTAGAGAAGACGTTCCCTGGTAGCTTTTTTTTGCCTTTTCCTGTACGGCCCACCTCCACTTCCCCTCCTCTCCCTCCTTCCTCTTCCTCCTCCTCCTCCTCCTCTCCCTCCACCACAATACCATGACACAGGATTAGCTTTCATTAGAGACGCCGCTGTAATCAGCTTTGGAGCATAGCGAGTGACGGAACAATAAAAGGGATCTGGAAGAGGGAGCCGGCTGTGGGCGCTACTACACTTTAATGTGTCCTGTTAGCGACCTGCGCTAGCTAACAGGGCCTGCGCTAGCTAACAGTCTGACGTTTTTATAGTTGTTGTGGTTATTGGTGGGTTTGATGAACAAAACTTGAACAGCACTATACGAGTCAAAAAGACATTGGAATATTCTGAACTACTTTTTTGACAGTACTTTTTACTGTATATTTCTGAAAATTGACTTTAACAAGCTCATATCAAATATTTAATGTGTCCCACTGAGGATGTAGCACAAAAAAAGCTCTAGTGGTTCAGTCTAACTTGTAATAACACAGATTTGAAGTATTCTCTGTATTTGTGACCCTCAATCGACCCTCAGCTTTGTCTGTTTTTATACTTGGCCCTTAATGAGAAAAGTTTTGACACCCCTGCTAGCTAAACCACTAGCCGTTGCGTTCCAAATAGGAAGTGAGCATGGGCGCACTTCCGGTTCCATTGACTGGCATCAATACACTTTCTATTGAAAAGCTGTGGCCCCTCTCTCTAACTGCTGCTGTCAGACTCGTCATTTTGGTCTTAAAACATTAATATTAACCAGCTCTACATGATCCTGGTGTTGCCATGTTGCAAGATATGAACATTAATAAGAGACAAATCAGGCGCCTTCTTTCACCCACATTGCTCTTGCTAGCGTAGCAACAAGTTTGATTGACAGCGTTGCTAAGTGCCCACCTCCCTGCTAAACCAGCGTTGCATGCGGGCAGGAAGGGGCGTCACCTTCAACAGTTTCACTCCGGATTGGTTCTTTTGTTGCTATGATACTCAAGGTTGAAATTCCTAATATGCAACTCTGCTCCAAATTAGCCGCTATAACTGCTAGCCTCGATGAGCTTCATTTGACTGGGGCCGAACGCTGTGGGTGACGTCACTTCTTTATACAGTCTATGGTCAGACAGTAATCTTTCAAATGCCAAGGTACGACTTCTAATTGTTTAAAAATGTATAAAATACTTGCACAGGCTCAATTATGTTTGCACTTCCTGAAATCTGGGTATGCAGGGTGCTTTATGTATTTGCTAAAAGTGTAGCTCTGAAATGACAAGTGCATTACTCAGTGAAGTTACGGTGATGAGTAGCTCAGGAAAGTGTTTTTGAGCTGCAGTAAACATAAAGGTCACAGACGAGCTGCTTTTGTTTGGATAGCAGGCGGCTGAGGTCTGAAGCAGCACAGAAGTACCTTTGTGCGACGCTCCTCTGGGTTTTGGACTGGCACATGCGTCGGGAACGAGTGACGGAAAAGGCCTATGCAGAACACATGTCCCACAGGCTCTTTACGGACCAGACGCCTCTTTACTGAGGCCGTTTAGGTCACCTCCGAGTGCGTGGGCTCAGGGCAGGTCCAAACGAGAACCTCACATCAGTAACTTTAGATTATAACGTAGTACCGAGTATAAAGTCACTGCAATCATACTATAATGAGTATTCTTCTATTTTGTGTGTCAATAATGTTCATCACTGGAATTGTTACGAGGATGTTACCGTTGTTTTTATCTCTAGGCCTGTCATGATAATCACTGTATTGACTCATCGTTCAGAACATGGAAGCTGGAACAATATATATGGGTCTCTTTGCAAAGGTCGAGAGATTTTTGTAATTTTCATGTGATAAGGTCAGAAGGTAGAATGAGGAACTTCTATGTCTAATTATTGGTTCATTCTACCATGTCTGTTTTTGTCTCTAAAAAGGTTTACTGGGATTATCTTGCATTATTGTTATTGTGTCAGTGGCTTAAAGTAGTTTCAATGAGATCGTTATCGCAGCGTTTCTCTATAGCGGCATATGCTTCAAAATGTGTTACCGTGACGGGCCTAAATGGTCATTGTTCTCTGACAAAGCTCCGTGAAACTGACTAAAATCCAGAAGGTCGATGCCCTGCAGAAACTCTGACTATGGTTTTTCTGCGCTCATTCACAGCTTGCCTCTGAGATAATATGCCTCAACAGGCGTGATCGCACCTCCCAAGGAGGGCTCGTTGGCAGCTGAGATGTTGGCATTTCTAGAATGCAATCACTCGATGCATATGGAGGGGATGAGCCGGTCTATATTTGCACTGAGCATACCAGACCAAGAGCAGACCAAGGCCGCCTGACCCAAATACAAACAGCTCCAACTGGATCTACTGCTCCTCACCACTCATTAACCTGGCCTCACTCACCTCAGACACAAAGGTTACCACAGATATAAAAGCAGTGTTATTATCACAGTGCCATAAACCAGGGCAAACCCTTCCACATACACAGGAATAGCCCCGGCACATATGTGAAATGGCATTCCTCTTTGCTGTGTCAAAAGGGCAAGGGTGGCTGGAGAAAGCAAACAAGCTTGAAATTGATTTCATGTGGTCTTTTCACCTGACAAAATACACAATATAACAGTCAAACATGGAGCCGTGCACAAAACACAATCCTACCGATGAATAAAAGAACATGAGTGTGGTTATGTGGGCCAGAAGGCTGTGGTGTTTGGGAGACAGGTGGTGAGGCAGTGGGGTGGCACAGCCGGCCTCCTCCTCTCACCTCGGCCAGGACAGGCCCCTCGAAGCTGCCTGCATGGCCACGACCATTTTCCTCCTCTCCCTTCCCTCCCCCGCTCTCCTCCTCTCCTCCCTCTCCTCCTCTTCCCTTCTCTCTCCTCCTCTCCTCCTCTCCTCCTGTCGGAGCCTGACTGAGTGGGTGTGGTTGTTCTTCTGCCAGTGGGACACTTCTCTGCCAGCACTGGACCAAATGGCATGGTGCTGGTGGAGCGTAGCTCAATAAAGAAAAAGAGGAATTCTGACTCAGCACAGGCCATAACTCTGACCGTCCACACGCCCATATAAAACACACCCGCCCTCCTCCACACGCCCATATAAAACACACCCTCCCTCCTCCACAGGGGCTCCATAAATCAGAGGACGCTATGACGGAGTCCCTGAAGTAGCTGCTATTATGCAACCCTTGTGGGCTAAAAGTGACTAAAGTATATCATCCCTCTCTGCCGCCGGCTGACCTCCAAACTGCAGAGAAAGCACTTTCAAAATTCACAAGCGGAGCATTACACTGAAGCCCCCATCTGTGCAGGCTTTACCGTCAGGGAAGATTAAAGGCAGTTAGAGCGTAGCTTTTGAAGCCACCTCCGCAGTCAGCACCGATCAAACACAGACAGTAGTAGTGTGAGCTTTAAGAAACTTGCCAGGTTGCGGCAGGACGGCCCCAGTCACGCTCCTCACTCCCCCTGGTCCCCCTGGTCTCACACAGGGGTCACGGGGGTCACAGTCCCTGACAACCAGGTCAGAGAGTGAAGCCCGGAGCACAGCCTTCTGACATCTCCTCCGCCAGACGGAGTCCACAGTCCCAGATGACCCTTTGCTCTCTCAACTGTAAATCTTTTTATATTATCAGCCAGCTGCTGCTGGATTCCATCCCTGTACATGAGTCTGACACATCTCCACTCATAATTTATTCAGTTTCATTTATTTTTGCAGCGTGTACTGTACATTTATAAACCCACACTGCACACAGCATAAGACACAGATTCTGATGGACCAACTGTCTGATGTGTATCTCGATTTGACGCCCTCAAGGCTTGCCACATACCGCTGCAGCATCACGTTACGTTCTATACAGGGAGCCCAAAGCCTTAGGAGTGTTTTGATCTTACAGCCTGGGTCAGCCGTAGATCCTCAACCATGAAAAAGTAAAACGTAAAAAAAAAGTGACTAGGAATGAGAGGAATGTAGGTGTGAACGGTAGATGGATGGACTATATAACTGACACGACGCTGGAGAACAGACAGATGAAGAATCTAGTTGGATATGAAATAATCAGGTGGAGCATGTCTTCCACATACTCGGGACAGAGCTGCGGTGCGAGGGCTGTCAGAGCTTTTGTATTCTTCAGATAGTGTGAGTCATGGGCCGGGACCTACCCTATAACTTATGCCCCACAGTCATGGAGCTGCATGCTTGTGGGGAAAGGGATAGGGCAAAAAGACTGTAAGACTGCCTCGTGTGAATGCGCACAGCCATCCAACAACGCACTGACGATATAGTAAAGAGATAGAAACCACTAGCCCAGACAAACTCAGATACAATGACAGAAAACTGAAAATAATTAATTATAATAATAAAGATATTTGGCACAGCAAACTGAATGCATAGAATTGCCACAAAATGTCAAATTATTTTAGCTCAATTTTGACAGGAGACAGAATCTTAGGCTGGTTGCAGACTTTCTGGAAAATTTCATCAAAATCGATCCATTTCTTGCCAACAGTCAAACAAACAAACCTCCTTGGCAGAGGTACTGAAGCCACAATGCAAGAGGATATTAGCTTGGTGTAACCACATCTTTGACACACTGGAGAAATGGTGGTATTCATTAAAACTAAAAACCATGGCTTTTACAATTTTATAGTTCCCAGAGTCCAACTGACCGTGTAGTTCTGCACCACTGTTGTATTTCTTTCATCATAATAAACTTGAAAATACTGAGACAAGGCAGAGATCCAGATTCAAAGCATAGAGCAATAACACATTTGCTGAAAACTCAACCCAACTAATAATAAAATAGTGTGTTTTGCCTTTTTTACCTATTTGAAACTGGAAATAACCCCAACTAAATGTATCTCTATTGGTAAAATGTTGGAGTTTAGCCTATTTTGCAAGTATAATATCAGAGGTGCCAAAACCATGCCCTGTGGAAACCCTCCAAAACACATCTTTGACACATTGGAGAAGTGGTGGTATTCATAAAAAACTAAAAAACATTTGGGTTTTTTTTTACGATTTTATAGTTCCCAGAGTCAAACTGACCATGCAGTTCTGCACCAGTGTTGTATTTATTTCATCATAATAAACTTGAGAATACTGAGAAAGGTAGAGAACCAGATTCAAAGCATACGCCAGCAATATGTTTACTGAAAACTCAAACCAAGAAATAATAAAATATTGTTTTGCCTTTCTAACCTATTTGAGACGAGAAATAACCCTACCAAAACAGGTGAAGTATCTTTATTCTGGTAAAATGTTGGAGTTTAGTCTATTTTGCAAGTATAATATCAGAGGTGCAAAGCCATGCCCTTGAGGAAACCCAGCAAAACACATCTTTGACACATTGGAGAAGTGGTAGTATTCATTAAATCTAAAAACTATTGGATTTTTTTAGAATTTTAAAGTCCAAGGAGTCAAACTGACCATGCAGTTCTGCACCAAGGTTGTATTTATTTCATCATAATAAACTTGAGAATACTGAGAAAAGGCAAAGAACCAGATTCAAAGCACACACCAGCAATACCTTTCCTGAAAACTCAATGCGACTAAAAGTAAAATAATGTGTTTTGCCTTTCTTACCTATTTAAGACTGAAAATAACCCTAATAAAACAGGTGAAGTATCTTTATTCTGGTAAAATGTTGGCGTTTAAACTATTTTGCAAGTACAATATCAGAGGTGCCAAACCATGCCCTTGAGGAAACCCTCCAAAACACATTGACTCCAGAAAGAATTGAACCAGGGGCTTTCGTGCTGTGATGGGCCAAACACATTACAGCATAACTTATTTCCTTTCCCATAAAAGACTTCCTTGAAAATTTAATCCATAATCTATTCATCTCTTGCCAACAGTCAAACAAGCAAACGTTACAGCAAGAGGTAATAAACTTAGTCCGACCACATCCCTGACACTTCGCTGATGCTGTTTTCATTAAGACAAAAATCCCTCGGAAAACGGAGGGAGGATTTTTCTTCCTCAAGGCCGAGTTGACATTCCTGGGAACTGTCACCGCGCAACTATGAAAGAAAAAGAAAGTACACAGGGGCGCATGTAGAGGCACGCATGCACAACAATGGCAGCTAACGAGCGTGTCAAGCGAGCCCGGCGTAAGGAGGCAAGACGTGTGTGGAATCGATAGGTCATAAACTACACTTCACATGGGTAAGATACGGCGAGTACAGTCTCCAAGCCCCTCCCCCTTGGTCTAATAGACGGCGTTAGGACATTACGATTCAGATGATTGGTCATAGTAACGCATGGATCCCCGGCGCTGTTTGGACAGACACATAATCAATCAGAAGCCACACGGGACGCACGCTAGCCATCCCATCCGCAACCATGCAAACAGCTAGCGCAGACGGAGCAAAGACTGATGGGATATCAGTTTGCAGAGGCTCCAGCCCTGGCAACTGTATCGGGCCAATACAACTGTCAGATAGAAAGGGGTGTGGCCGTCTAAGTTTAAACAAGAATTAACCCAGCGATTATCATTTAGACGGGCAAAAGCTGCAAGGCAAACAGTGATTGGCAGAATGAAACTGGTTGAGCTGGTTTTGGTTAAAGTTTGTAAATAGCAGGAGTAGCATTCAAATGAGATGATGCAATTTGGTAATATCCTCATCGGAGAAGCACTGCAATGGAGTTTTATCGTGAAAATACAGTTTAAAAACTCAAATCCAACTTTATAACTGTTGATTTTAAGTCGTTTTATGAATTCAATCGACTAAAAAGCTGATTCCATCGTCTGTTCGTCTCAAAAACATACCAATCGTGTTATTTTTAAGTTCATTTCCTGATACTACCGAGGTTATGCTGTTTGATGACATTGTTCAGATGCTTTATAAATTGTACAGGAAGTCAATGTCTATGGTTTAGTTTAGCAACAGCTTTTACATATTGCGACGCTAATTAGGGAGGCAGCTTTTTCAGTTCAGATACAGCGTTAAGTATGCGTCGATACCTGATCTCAACCGGTACCAGCGAGACAAAAAACTGCATTTATTTCATTTAAACTAAAATAAAATGAGACAAAACTGATCCAAATGTGTTCTGCAGCTTTTACGCATCCCTGAAGTAACCACATAGACAAAAATCCAAACATTAAGAGGCTTTTTGGGCGAATTATGACCATTAATATATCGTCTTATTACATCAAAATGGAGTATGGTCCGAGCTGGTGTAAAAGACATGGGTTTCTCTGTTGCGTCCACCTCTTCGCACAGCTCAGCGTCTGTACAGTGTGTTTTGAGTGAGTGGGTCAGGCGTCCTTCTTCTTCTCCTCCTCTCGCTCTATCCCCCCCTCTCCCCTCCTCTCTCCTTCCACGTGGGCGGACTGCCATCATCAGCTTCAGAGCAAAACTTAACCCGTACATCGCCATCCAACTATTTTGAAACACATCTTATTGCGGATAATTGCAGCCTTTGCCGTTTCATAATTGCGACAGTTCTAATTGTGATTTTGATGAATTTGCAATATTGTTTTCATCCCCTAAGAATAGAAGCTATATCGATTCGAGAAACTGAAAACTGCAAACCTCGGTGTCTGAGTTTCGGGGTAAATGCTTTATACTTCAGCTTTTGTTCTTTCATTATAAGCGCTCAGGAAGCTGAACAGAATGCCCTACTTTCACTGAAACCAAACGCTTTACAAATAACCTGTGATGTGAAATATATTGCAGCTGCCACAGTTACTAAAACAGCAGAGGTTGGGTAATATTGGTCCACTACGAATAAGTGGGTAGCTTATGAATTACTGTGGTTTAGTTAAGTTTGTGTGCAGTTTAAATGTTCGATTCTTTTCATTTGGCTGTTCAGATTTCATTTTTCTCCCAGATGAGCCTGGTTAAAATGTGCACTACAAACTCTCCGTTTTAAAACCAAATTTGCAAATGTTATCACAACCACAGCAAACACAATATGTTTTTTTTTCCAAATACTTGGTAAAACAGCAGTGGAAGTTCATAGTCTGCGCTAACGTTAGCCACATCAGTTCAGTATCTGATGGAACGATTCACTGAGGGTCAATAGTTATCGTGGGATTTACCGGGGAAAGTTTTGGTATTTTTCAGTTTTTAAGATTCGAATAAAGAACTTTTATGATGCATTATATCTAAAAACTAACTACTAAAGTGTTTCATTCTATTATTTATTTATTTGTTTTGTAATATAATTCTGATTTAGGGTTATTCTCTCAGTGGCATAAATTAGCTTCAATATTATCATTTATATCAGTTTATATCAGGAGTGTCCAAACTACGGCCCAGGGGCAAAATCCGGCCCGCAGACGAAGTTTTGTTGGCCCCCCCAGATGCTGATAGGTAGTACTTTTTACAGCAATTGTAAGTATTTCTCCCCCTATAACCTCAATAACATCTTACTGCATTGTGATAAACCTTATTAAATATGCAGGGGCTGTATAAAAACGATGTAAAACTATGTCCGATGTACGATTTGTTGTATCGCCCATCCGCCAACGAATGTTTCGATACGGCCCTTGGTGAAAAATGTTTGGACACCCCTGGTCTATATTGTCTTCACCAATATATCGCACTTCAAAATTTTATATCACAAATAAACTTGTTGAACACAGCTCAGTCATAAAACCGCGCAAAGAAAAATTCCCTCGGGGTCGACCTTAATACCCTGCCCCTATATTAAATTGGGCGGATGGGTTACCTCTAGTTTAACACAATTGATCCCACACAACACTAATAATAGCTGAGCCTTTCTAACAGTGGAAAAACAAACAGAATAATATGTCAACGCAGTCTTGTCACACATGCTAATTTTACCTCACTATACTTCGTAAGGTCAATTATGGAACAAGTTGATAGAGTGTTATCCTTGATGCCAAATTCAGCCCCTAGCACGTGAGACGACGGGTTAATTTTCAGCCAGGTGGTCTATAATTAACGCATGTGAACGAGAGTAAATAAACGCACCTCCAGCTGTATTTGAATAGCTGGAGTTGCTCTCTCCCTTCCCTATACACGGCACTTGTTAGCTTGTCGCTAATGACACCTGAAAGAAAGCAAAGTCCTCGCAGGGTTGCCAATTGGGATCAACAAACGACAGCAAAAAAATGTGTATTCACCCATCTGTAGTGTAATTAGAAGTCCCCCTAATTAAGCTAATTTTTGTTCATTTGCTTAACAGACCAGGGAATTAAGTCGTCGTTGCTAGGCTGAAAGCAGAACCTGGATTTTGTCGTTTTTCTCGTAGCAAACACAACCTAGCATGATGAAAAACTTGTATTTGTGTTACCCCGTTGCCTCTTGAAATAACACTTGATTAAAAGCATTGATTTGTCTGCCAATAATAAGGCACAGTGCAAACACGATGATCCCACCGCGCTGCTCAGAAATGAACGAGCAGTAAATAAAAAGGTGAGGAAGTGAGGTCACGCTCTCGCACTGCAAACAACTGCCGGGCCGGTACACAAGCCGCCTCATATCGCGGCGTATATTACACTTAAAGGGACTTTTTGGGTTTGAGGTTAAGAGCTCTGATTGCACAAATGCTCTGGAAAATGTCAGTCGCACTCTCAAAGTTGAACTCTCAAAGTTGAACTCTCAGATGTTTGAATATAAAAAGCAGGTCTAAGTCTCTCTTGTTGTAATCGCCTAAAACTATAAAAAGAAATTAAAAACTAAACAAAATGTGTGGTTTCAGACAAAAATATGGCCAGTATTACCCAAGGAATTTGTTAGAATAGTTCAAAAGGAGTCAAAGGCAGTGTTTTTGTAATAGTCTCAGTGCACAGCAGCCCGCTAGCTAGCACACTGCGTCTCAAAGCTAACAGTCACTTTTATTAAAATCAGAAAACATAAAACAAACATATTCAGATTCTAATTAATAAAATAAAGATTACCCAGCAACACGCTAGCTAGCTCACCGTTTCTCAAAGCTAAAAGTCACTGTGTTTTAAGGCTAAGTCACTTTTATTAAAATCAGAAAACATAAAACAAACATATTCAGATTCTAATTAATAAAATAAAGATTACCCAGCAGCACAGCAACACGCTAGCTAGCTCACCGTTTCTCAAAGCTAAAAGTCATTGTGTTTTAAGGCTAAGTCACTTTTATTAAAATTGGAAAACATAAAATAAACATGTTAAAATTCTAATTAATAAAATAAAGATTACCCAGCAACACGCTAGCTAGCTCACTGTTTCTCAAAGCTAAAAGTCACTGTGTTTTAAGGCTAAGTCACTTTTATTAAAATCAGAATTTGAATGTGTTTGTTTTATGTTTTCTGATTAATAAAATAAAGATTACCCAGCAACACGCTAGCTAGCTCACTGTGTCTCAAAGCTAACAGTCACTTTTATTAAAATCGAAAAACACTGAAAAAATGTATTAAAATCAGAAAATTTAAAACAAACAACATATTAAAATTCAAATTAATAAAATAAAGATTATCCAACTATTTTTATATGTAGAATACTTCAGTTTGTGACATTGTTTTAATATTTATTATGCCTCAGAATTAGCATTAGCATTAGCATTGAGACACAAACGTCTCTCTTTCTCTAGTGAAGTTTTCATTTTAGTTGTAGTTTTTAACACGTTGTCAGTGACATCCACCTGCAGCTTCCCATCCACTGTCTGACCCTACCCCCCTGACCTCTGACCTCTGACCCCTACCCCCCTAGCTCTCTAACACCCATAGCTCTCTGACTCCCTAACCCACCTGCAGCTCTCTGTCCACTGCCTGATCTTTAAATATTTCTTTATTTTAGTGTGACTGGGCAAAAACCTCAGAGATAAACTGGACAGGAAGTAGTGACGCTAACAGTGAGGTTGCTAGGTGCTATTGTGCAGAGCCTAATTGTGCAAGCATCCTTCCTTATACCCCGAATTCATTACAAAATGTGTTTACAAAGGCAATATAAAGTGTCTCGATGAAAACATTTGAATTGGACGGGATCAGTGCCTTGGCAGAGGTCATTGCTTTTTCAATTTGCATTATATTTTTATTCTTTCCTACCTTTCACTGTACTCGGCATTCCTTGAAAAACTATTTGCACAGTACAGCCCAATCCATCAGCGTTCCCCTAAACCAACGTTAGCTGTAGGCGAGCAGAAAGCGCAGTTTGTTTATTAGAGCCATTTTATGTGTATTCCTCCACAGATGCCCACGTATTAGAAATGAAAAATCTGCATATTCATCACTCTTTTATGGGACCAGCAGCTTTGCATTGAAACGTGTTGCTTCCGTGTGCGAGTGGGCGCTCTCCACAAGTACAGATGCTAGCGTGATACAAGCGAGTGAGGAGCAAAGCAATCTCCACTCTTGACACATACCGTGACATATTGTGCATCCCTTTCCCATCTTATTCTCCCCCGAGCACTTGCGTTTAGTCTTCGGGATGCCACGCAAGTTACAATCCCTCCCCCCCATAGTGATTTTCCTATGTTTACTAATCTACTTTTCGCAGGCAGGCCACAGATGGCTCGCTCACTTCAGTCGTATAAATATATGAACAGCAAAATGGCAGAGTGCATCCAGGTTTGCATCTGTCACACCACTTGCCATAGCCTGCCTCGGTCCACCAATATAAGCCCAGTATGAGAGCGTGCACCACTGCCCCGCTCTGAGAAAGTCATATTAAGTCTTGCAACACTGTCTCTTGAAGTGGTAGCATTCTGGAAAGATCTGTGGGCTTGAAAACATACACAGCGCTAACTGCAATGCGTATTAAAGGGTTATTTATTAATCTGTTAAGCTCAATTGTTTGCTAAAGACACATAGAGATCAAGCAAAACATTATGACCACCTGCCGAATGTTGGCATAATAATGTGAGCGCGGTGCCTTATGAAAGAGCAATGCATTCTGGGAGTTTGTCAGTTGGCTCTGGGCACAACCGCACCTGGCAACCTCAGTGTTAGCGTCACTACTTCCTGTCCAATTCTGCCACTATGAGTTTTTTGCTGAGGTACGCCAAAATTAATAAATATTTAAAGATAAGAGAGTGGGAAGTGACTTCACGAGCATGTTTCTTTTTTGCGTTTAGAAAGGCAAGTGTTTCTGTGTCAATGCTAACGCTAATGTAGAGTTTAAGGCTTAAAAACGATTAAACTGAAATAATCTACAAATAAAAACAATCAAATAGTCTTTCCATTCATCAGTTTTTATTTTAATAGGTTGCTTATTTTATGTTTTGTACTTTTAATAAAATTTTGCATTAGCTTTGAGACACAGTGAGCTAGCTAGCTGTCAATGCTAACGCTAATGCAGATTTTAAGGCATAAAAGCTATTAAATTAACACCACAAACTGAAATAATTTACAAATAAAAACAACTAAATAATCTTTACATTCATCAATTTTAATTTTAATGGGCTGCTTATTTTATATTTTAATTTAAGGCATAAAAACTATTAAATTAACACCACAAATTTAAATAATCTACAAATAAAAACAATCAAATAGTCTTTTCAGTCATCAGTTTTAATGTTAATGTGTTGCTTATTTATGCTTTTAATAACAGTTAGCATTAGCTTTGAGACACGGTGAGCTAGCTAGCATTCTCTTGTGCATGAAGCCTATTATTATGTTAATAAAATATTTCCAGCTTCAACTTTGAGGATTGTGCCCACTCACAGGTGTCATACTGTGAGACAGTATGTCGCAATTCAATCAAAATCACAGTTTAAGAGCTGCAACTGTGAAATCAGAATGATTCAGTTATTTGGGTATGTGGGTAATTAATACAATTCGAAGTCAGCTGAAACCTCCGTAAGCCTGTACAGCTCATGTTCTAAAATCTATGATCCTTGTATTAGTTTGGCTTTTCATCTGTCTGGCCATTGTGAACTAAATCTTCATTGAAATCCAATTCCAAATATCAAAATCTTTAAATAAACTTGTCAAAGACTGCGGCTGATCTTTGTATTCCACATCAAGGTCCCAACACGACAACACATCAGATCAGTTTTAGCGCAAACGAATTCAAGCCACAATTCTGCATCACATTTTCCTTGCCCAAGTCTTCAAAATGCATACTGTTCTGCCAGCCAATCACTCAGAGACGTACGAGTAAAACCATTAGATTTTCAGAGCTGGGACAATCCCTGGCAGTTCACAAAAGGCCGGGAGAATAATCGAAAACCTGAAATAGTGCTCTGTTTCGGCCGTGCGTTACTAGCCACTTGTGCACTTTCATTGGCTTTCCCTTCACAGGCTGCCTATACTCCTACACACTCCACTCACCAGCTCCAGCCGACTCAAATTGGTGCTGTCACTACCATTACGGCGCCATTATGCTTCCCGTTTTAAGAGAAAAGTCTTCTGTGTTTTGTAAAATGTCAGGACCAAGAAGTACATTTTAATAAAGGAGGCTACGGTTTCTTATTAGAACATCTTTCAACAAGTAAGGTTATTAGCGTAAGTGAAAAATACTTCACGAAAGCTCAAAAAGAAGGTTCTGAAATAAAACAATTTTAAATGTCAAGATGATGATAGTAGCTTATTGGCAGAGAATATTGGATAAAGATATTTACTCATTTTCGGTCAAGTTTTGTGATGACATATGGACTTGTGAATTATGTTTTGGATTCAGCTCACTGCACATACTTTTAAGGAGGTTTATTTGAGAGAAAACAGAAATGTGAACGACAAAACTGATATGGGTGGAACAAAACGCAATTTCCATAAGAACTGGGTCCACTTGAACAAGACGCGAGACTGGGTCTACGAGAACGAGATGCGAGATTGGGTCATAGAGAACAATACACAACAAGACTGGGTCCATGAGAACGAGACGCGAGATTCGGTCCACGAGAAAGAGGCACGAGACTTGGTCTATGAGAGCGAGATGCAAGATTGGGTCATAGAGAACAATACACAACAAAAACTGGGTACATGAGAAAGAGATGCGAGATTGGGTCTACGAGATCGGGTCTCGCTACAGTCTACGAGACACGAGATCGGGTCTACGAGACACGAGATCGGGTCTACGAGACACGAGATCGGGTCTACGAGACACGAGATCGGGTCTACGAGAACGAGATTGGTCTACGAGACACGAGATCGAGTCTACGAGACACGAGATCGGGTCTACGAGACACGAGATCGGGTCTACGAGACACGAGATCGGGTCTACGAGACACGAGATGCGAGACTGGGTCTACGAGACACGAGATCGGGTCTACGAGACACGAGATCGGGTCTACGAGACACGAGATCGGGTCGACGAGATCTGGGTCTACGAGACACGAGATCGGGTCTACGAGACACGAGATTGGGTCTACGAGACACGAGATCGGGTCTACGAGAAGGAGATGCGAGACTGGGTCTACGAGAACGAAATGCGAGACTGGGTCTACGAGACACGAGATCGGGTCTACGATACACGAGACTGGGTCTACGAGACACAAGATTGGGTCTACGAGAAGGACATGTGAGACTGGGTCTACGACACATGAAATTGGGTCTACGAGAACAAGACACGAGATTGGGTCCAAGTAAATGAGACACGACATTGGGTTCACATTACCGAAACACAATATTGGGTCCACAAGAACGAGATGCGACGAGCCTGGGTCCACGAGAATAAAATGAGACTTTTACATAATTTCTAATAATTAAATCCTGTGAATGAGTTCCCAAAGTTGGCTTCAGAATTTGTATTGCTTCATTTAATATTTTTGTTGTCATTTTAACTGTACTTTTTGCAAATACGGCTTCTCAAAAGATGCGATTCACCGGCACTTAACCCTTTTTTGTCCAATCCAAATGGGGAAAACATCTCACGAGGTTATTTTTCTCATGTGTGCCCAATCTCGTGGCAATTTTCTCACGAGAACTTGTAAAACCTAACAATAATACCATGCTATCTTACCCAGCAGAGGTGTAGAATACAGGGCTGTAGTGTCAATAGTGTCTTAATAATACAATTTGTCAACTAACACAAATGTTGACTCAGATTATTCAGATTTATATGGAGCAACGGCAGAATGTAGAACGCTAGCTAGCAAGGAGTGAGCCAGCTGAAGATTTTGGAAGTGAATCATTCAGTTTAAGTTTAACCTTTTACATATAAATACACCAGTACTCTGTGTAAATTGTTGTTTTTGTATAAACTCCCATGCAGGTGCAGTCTTGTGAGTGCAGTTTGAGTTTCTGAGTCAGCTGCAAAGAGTTATTAATGTCCATAGCTTGATTTACAACCAAAATAGCGAAATAAAAATACCGCAATCTTGTAGAGTGGGTTAATACGAACGTTTTAAGACCAAATGACGAGTTTGACAGCTGCAGTTACAGAGAGAAGTGCCTGTTTTTGAATTAAAGCACTGTTGCTAGCAGGTTAGCCATGTCCATTCATATATATATACAGTCTGCAGCATGCTAATCACAAGCTAAACCACATCCTTATTTACTTTGTGCAAATTTAATTGAATCTCTGTTGAGCTAATGATTCACACGCCCTGATATTATATTTAATCTGTTTCTGCTGAAATGTATTTGGCAACAAAACTAGAACTGATGACACAATTTCTTTTTAAATTACTATGAATGGAGAGGAATAATGACTCACCAGTGACCTCGTGTGATATGGAGCTTTTGCAATAATCAGACAAAGACACTCAAAACATGGGGCAGTCTAAAGAAGTCAGCTTTTCTCTTTTTCTGGACAACTCTTCACTTGTTCATTGGTTTACTAGCTTAGCGATACCGATGATTTGTCAAAGTCGACTGGGAGCTATCGACGGATGTGGTTATCCCTTGACACTTCCCATTGTACAGGTTGTTTTGACCTTTTTACAATCGTTTGGGCCATTTCGTCTCATATTTAATCAGTTCCTCATTATGGAATCAATTGATACTTCTTCAAATTTGCCGATATGAAGCTGCTGGTTAAAGCTACACTATGAAACTTTTCTGTTAAGGAGTCCGCAACCTGCTTGTCTGCACAGAAAAGCATTACATTGCCTCGTTTTCCTCATGAATAAGGCCATAAATGTCATACTGTGGGACATTCCAAGCATCCAATGTGTAGACAAGCTGGTGCAAGGCTGTCCACCGAAAAAGTTACATGATGCAGCTTTAACTTGCAGCACACATATTTGCTATTGATTGGCCAGTATGGATTTTTTGAGGTGAGACCGATTTTCAATATTTGACCTGCTGCTGTGGTCGATAAGACAAGACAAGAACCACAAATTGAGCTCAAGTTGAAGTAAAGATCATGAAACAACTTAGTAAAAATAATGAAAAAATATATTTTTCTGGGATGTAGAGTCATTTTTTATATGTTTGTGTCACATAAAGCCAGAAAAACACTCTTGTATTTACATTTTGACTCGTTAGTCTGTTCAAAAAGGGCACACAAGACGAGAAAAAATATCGGTATGGAACGATATTCAAACCAATATATCGCCCATATGACTGCACGATACGGGCAAATAAATAAAATCTGCAAACACTGGACAATTACTGCTAGACTTTCAAACAAGGGAAGTCTTATCAAATCCTGTTATTTAATTGTTAACTACCTTCAGTTACATTTGTATAAATATGTAATGTAATTTTAATACAGTGGTCCCTGGTTTATTGTGGGGGTTACGCTCCAAAATAACCCGCAATAAGCAAAGTATCAGATTTATTTTCTATAATTATTCTATATGTTTCTTGTCTGTAAAACCCCTCACCTCACACTTTATACACTTTTCTCACACAGACATTAACATTTTCTCACATTTCTCTCTTGTTTAAACACAAAGTTCAAACCTTCGTTGGTGCCTTTGTCGGTGCAGAACGTTTCATCGACATTGTGGGTTTTGTCGGGGAGAAAACTTGCAAACATACAGCACTTCAGAGTCACACTGCGATCCAACATTTATGTAAATTTGTCTTTCTGTACTGTACAGGAGACACACTGATGGACAATGGTCTACAGTCCCTCAGCCAATCAGGACGCAGAACACAATGGTCTACAGTCCCTCAGCCAATCAGGACGCAGAACACAATGGCCTACAGTCCCTCAGCCAATCAGGACGCAGAACACAATGGTCTACAGTCCCTCAGCCAATCAGGACGCAGAACACAATGGCCTACAGTTTTTTAGCCAATCAGGACGTAGAACACAATGGTCTACAGTCCTTTAGCCAATCAGGACGTAGAACACAATGGTCTACAGTCCTTTAGCCAATCAGGACGTAGAACACAATGGTCTACAGTCTTTTAGCCAATCAGGACGCAGAACACAATGCACATTCAAGATCGCACTAAAAAAATCCACAATTTTTTCACTGCACAATAACGCTGCTTTACAAGTAAGACCGTTTCATAATTATCCTCGATTTCCTGATTTTGCAGATTAATTTGATGAGTTTATAGACGTGTAAATCTATAGACTCGCTGCCTTGGCTTGTGCCATATTCCCCCTTCACATAAATAGCTCTGGGCATGTTTGTTTACATGTACTTACTGCTACCCCCACAGACCTCCACATGCACAGCTCTAGTTCCTGTGCACTCGGGGGCCGGATCAGAGGTGAGGATGCACATTTTCTCCCATACACTCTCCTCCCTCCCTCCGCCCTCGCTCTGTGTATATTCAATAGGTCCTCCTCTCCCCCCGCGTCGTTACATGCGCTGCAGCAGACACCATATTGATTGACTTGTGACTATGTGCGACGAGCTGCACTCAGGGATCTAATGACACTGTACTACTCCCAGCGCCGCAGCTCCAAATGGCTTTTGTCGAGCCGCCGTTGCTTTCACAAAAGGGCCATGTGCCGAAAAAGAAAATAGTCCCGGCTTGTTTACACTGGGAGGTTGAATTCACCAAACACAACAGAACGGCAGAGGGGAGGGGGCGGCTATGATCTATGGCTAACACATGCCAAACTGGAGCCGGCAGACGAGAAAAACGACCTGGGGAGGAAGAGTAAGACGATGGTTTAAGATATACAGGGAAAATATGGGGATGAATCTTAAACTTGTTCCACTGTTGCTGTGTTGGAATTGAAATAGGTTTGATTTTCATTTTATTAACTTCACAATGCGAGTCTTTATCGGGTTGGGAGTAAGAGATGTTTGCCTAGTAACTCTTGGGCAAGACACTTAATCTTCCATGCCGTTTTGCATTGAGAAAACTCTATTTAACAGCAGCATTATTATTAGTGAGTTTAGCATCATTTGTAATCCATGCACGACTCAGATTTAATATTTTATGGTTAGAAGAAGTAAGAAAAATCCAAACTGCATAACGTATTTTCCGGAGAATAAGTCGCACCAGCCAAAAAATGCATAATAATGAAGAAAAAAAACATATTTCTCTTATAAATCGCATCTGAGTACAAGTCGCACCCCTGGAAAAACTAGGAAAAAAGTGCAATTTATATGTTTTTTCTACATTTTTTGTGACTTATATTCCAGAAAACACAGTATATATTTTTTCTATTTAAAAGCGCAGTATGTAAATGAGTCCATCACCTGCTTTTCTCTATTGAGATGTTACTGCCTTACCTAGAATGTTCCGCATTAAACCAATCGCATGTTTCAGTTGCTCGAAATAACCTTGATCAACATAATAACTTAATGTGAGTGGGTTCGACTCTCCACAGATCTGACTCCATGTAGATCGATACATTTATTACTATATCCTACTGTGGAACACTCCAGAGGCAAACTAATAATATCGTCATGGAGACAAAAAATGGCCGACGCTCCATTTGCAAAGTTACATAGTGCACTTTTATGTGTCAGTCCAAAGCATAGACGGTGCATATAAATGGACATAGCTAGCGTTAGCAACAGGTTTGATTGACAGCGTTGACTGCCAAACCAGCGGTGCAGGGGGGGATGGGGCGTTGCCTTCAACAGCCTCGCTCCTGATTGGCTCTTTGGTTGCTATGATACTCGCGGTCAGAATTCCTAACATGGAACTTGGCTACAAATTGGCCGCTATAACTGCTAGCCTCGATTAGCTTCATCTGACTGGAGCTGAACGCTATGGGTGACGCCACACTCACTTAGTCCACTTCTTTATACAGTCTACGGTCCAAAGCCTGGATAAACCGAGAGGGATATTGTGATAGTAGCTGTAGCATTTGCCAATTATATTACTGGACAAAAGAGGAGGTGAAAATCTCTCTATGTAGCAACACTTAATTCCAAACACTCCTAAATCCCCACTCTGCGCCCTTAGTCCCATGCAGAAACAATCCCACAATCCCAAACCCAACCTGGCTAAACAGATTTGCTGGCCCTGTTTCCTTATTGAGACTCACATCCATTTGTTCACATGAATTAGCAAGCGCAGCGGCTAATGCATGGAGTCAGATTACAACCTCAGCCCAGAGCCGCCTTTATCCCACTATATGGAGCTTAATCTGACCAAATCCAGCGCTTTGCTTTGCCCCGAACCCACAACACGGCCTAAAACCCCCGTAATCTAATGAGCGCGAAAGGTGCACTTAGAAAAACTAGCGCTAGCACAGGTAGAGGCTGCTTACTGCGGCGTGATGGAATATGTCCAAACCCGACGGCTGTGGGGAAAGAAGACGAGTCGTGACTTATTGGTGGGTTTCAAATGACATAACATTAAATCGACCAATAATATTTAAAACAGACGGAGGGCAGCTTAAGTTTATATTGTTAAAAAGCTGATTTCTGTTGTAATATACAGTAAGTTCTATTAAGTTCATCAGGTTAAACACTTGCAAATTTACCTTTTAGACATTTCATGGTAAAGTACAACGTTACAATAGGACAAACTGTCTCTTGCCCCGCCCACCTGCGTGTACGACATCATCTAAAACCGCTTTGGTCGTTTTTTGGTTCATCGTCTTGTCATTTCTCTTTTGTCTGTGGAGAGTTTTTCCAGGTTCGACTCTTTGGAGCAGACGGCGGTCAAAAACGACTCTGAAGAACCAAGGTAGTGGGGGGAGGAGTGGTTAATGGGCGGGGCATTTGAGGTGACAGGTGCAGCTAAGCTAACGAGAACTCATTGAAATCTGTGAGTTCGGTAGGTTTGTCAAAAGCATCGAAAATCTGAAGCTTATCGATATTAAAACCAGTATCGGAATTAGAAAAAATCCAATAAACATGACAATCTGCACTTCTTTAGGGTAATTTTGAACTTTGTCGACAGCAGTAAAACCACTTAAATCAGACATTTCGAATGGAGCAAGTACGTCACAGTGAGCTTCGTACCAGTAGAGGTGAAAATGGGGATTTACTGACAAAATGGCGTCTTGAAAATAAGCGATTTAAGATTACGGGACTGACTCGAGCATGTTGAGCAACTTATGAAGTAAATGAAGGAAAACTAGAACTAGAACATGGTTAATCGATTAGGAAGAATAGGTCTGATTTAAAGAAGCCACTATTATTTTGTCCTAAATTTACAGTAGAACTGAGGATGCGACTTGGATGAGCAGCGAAACGTCTTTATTCTTAAACGATTTGTCCAGTTGACAGATTTAACCTTCGTCTTTTACAACAGTAATGTCATTTTTTTGTTTTTTTTCATCATTGTGGCATCAAAATCAGTATCGAATTTCAAGCCTTTCCTTAGTATCGCAAAAAAAGTTTGAAATTTTAGTATCGCGACTGCACAAATATGAGTAAAATTGTGGAAATTGCTGAAAATGCTGGAGTACGTGCTCTTTCAACTCGCAGTTTTAAATTAGTAAAAAATAAAACTATTAAAATGTACTAGCTACTGTCTTGTTTCTGTGGAGTTGTCAAAGCAGAATTATGAAATATAAATGTAACCATCATTACTTCAAGCATTTTTCTCAAGTATCTGAACCAGTTTCACAACATATTCTTAATTAAACTTTTGTTGCATATTGGTTTTATTGCATAAGATAAACATAAGTGACCACAGACGCTACCTCCGAGCTAGCAGTCATAAGCTAATGTGGTTTGGTTGCATAATGCGAACTATAGAAGCTCTATTTTCTCTTTCGAAGAAGACGAGGGTGGGGCAGAATTAAAAGTCAATTATAACCTACTGACTCGCCAAAACAAACGATTCAAACATGCCTCCAGTTTAACTCTATGTTTCAAAGGTATAAGACTGTCAGAGAGCGGATCCACGGCAAAAAAGTAGGAACAAAACTAATAAATTGGGTCTAAACGGATGGATTCTTAAAAAAAACAAAAGGGATTAAAAATTATGAGTCGCACCAGCCAAAAATGCATAATAATGAAGAAAAAAAACATATTTCCTGAGTCAAATTATGACAAAAGTGCGACTTATACTCCAGAAAATACGGTAATTATGAGTGAATAATAGTTAAAGTCCACAGCTAATAGACTGACCTTTGACCTGGACATAAAAGAGCCGAAAACTAAAATATTAACTGAAAGAAAATAGATTTGAACCAAGTCTGTCACTATAATTTATCGATTTATTCAACACATGACAGATGGAACGGTCATTTTTGGGGTCCATATTTGTCATTGGGAAGATTTTAACTACTTAACATATTTTCTGGACCATAAGTCGCACTTTTTTTTCATAGTTTGGCCGGGGGTGCGACTTATACTCAGGAAATATACGTTTTTTCTTCATTATTGTGCATTTCTTGGCTGGGGTTAGACTTATACTCCAGAAAATAAGGTAAATGTTGCAAGTGTTGGCTATTTTTTTACGATTTTGTACATTAAGAATACTTTTTTGGGGATAATTCCGCTTTAGAGTTCAGTTTCAATATTATTGCTTATCGCTGTTTTACATTTACTTCAGTAAAATTTCGCCTTTTAATGTGTTACTGTCACAGGCTTAATGTGAAGAAATATTGGTACAACTTCATGATGACTACACCAGTAAAGTACGAACAGACTTAATTAATAATGAACTAATTGATTATTAAGAATGATTCGAGCTTAGTAACGACTTAAGTGGTTAGGGACAGAAGTGAGGGTATTAATTAAGTGGTAAAATTGGTAAAGGATTTGAACCGTCAACCTTCAGCTCAGTTCTCTATCGACTAAGCCACTGCCGCCCACGCAGAGCCAAATTTGAATCATTCTCGATACACGATTTGTATGTTTTTGAATGAAGACTTTGTTCATTATTAAGGTCATTGCAAAGTACAGCCGTTACTTAAGTATTTGTTACTGTATTTCACTTTATATTGGACTATACTTAAGGATCTGTGTAATCCCTCAGTCGTCCGGGGGGGACAACATACAGTAATATCATTTATCGTGATAAAATCGTGATAATCGTGATAATCGCCAACAAAGATACTCGATGAAAAAAATGCAGAAAAAACGACTTATCCACAGGGGAGTCAGCGGGGGGGACAATCGGGGCTGTGTTTCTGGAGTTAGAGGCCCAGAATTGGACCCTGTTCCTGTTCATTTGTATTAGAGGGGGGCCCATGTGAGACTTCATGCCCCGGGGCCCCAAAATTTCAGTGGACGGCCCTGCTGATCCAGAATATTCTCCGCCAGATCGTAGTTGTTTTCACTGATAACAAAGGACAAAAACAGTTCTTTAAGCATGGAACTTATTCATAAGATTAAAATTATCCATATCCATAATATTTTAAACTATCAGAAAATTTGTCTTAATGCTACTTGAAGGGTTGCACATTTCTTTTTTTGTGGTTTGCACATTTCTCTTTTGTGGTTTGCACATTTCTTCTTTTTCTTGTTTGCAAATTTTTTAATTTATTCTTTTAATTTAATCTTTTTGGCACATTTATGTTTGCACTGAGGTGGGAGAGAACAGAAATTTCATCTGCGCTATTCATCTTGTATGTATATGCACATTTGACAATAAAAGAAATTGAATTGAATTAAGAAGTACGCTAGGTCTATTGTGCTACATTAAGTGAGCACTGTGAGTCCTTTTTAGCATAATCATTCAAGCCCCTAATGAGTGATTTCACACCTCTTGGTATCCTGGCTAGCCCTATTGTTCTCCTCGTTTATGGACATAACACAACCCCATTTACTGCTTAAGTCACATCCAGGCTGCAGTTCACATCTATGTTACTTAATGTTCCCTTCTATAAATGCTCGGGATGCTTACGGCCGGGCTCGGGGCCGGCATCGCGCTGCTGTCAGCACCACTGAGCCTCTAACCTGGACACGTCTGAGAGCGAGGGGCCCAGCTCAAAAGTCAAATGTCACATGATATTCATCCTGGCGTGTACAGACAGACCCTGCTCCACCGGGGGGTAAGGACGCAGGCAGCCTCCATCCCGGGGGACACAAAAACAACACTTCCCAGCATGCCTCAGCAGCTGGTGAAAGGACAGTGACGACTATATTACAGACGATTTTGCTTTGAGAGTTGTTCATTAATGTTTAGGGAGTTAGGTTTGAAGACGGCTTTGAGAAATCCTCTCTGTGATTTAGAGTTAGGATCAAACCAGGACAGAACAAGGACCGAACCAGGACCAAACCAGGACCGAACCAGGACCAAACCAGGACCGAACCAGGACCGAACCAGGACTGAACCAGGACAGAACAAGGACCGAACCAGGACCGAACCAAGACCGAACCAGGACAGAACCAGGACCGAACCAGAACCGAACCAGGACCGAACCAGGACTGAACCAGGACCGAACCAGGACCGAACCAGGACCGAACCAGGACTGAACCAGGACAGAACCAGGACCGAACCAGGACAGAACCAGGACAGAACAAGGAGAAACCAGGTCTAAACCAGGACTGAACCAGGACCGAAGCAAGACCAAACCAGGACCGAACCAGGACCGAACTAAGACCAAACCAAGACCAAACCAGGACTGAACAAGGAGAAACCAGGACCAAACCAGCAACAAACCAGGACCGAACCAGGACAGAACCAGGACAGAACCAAGACCAAACCAGGACCAAACCAGGACCAAACCAGGACCAAACCTGGACCAAACCAGGACCAAACCAGGACCAAACCAGGACCAAACCTGGGCCAAACCAGCTGCTCTAGTGCGACTCAAGATCTTAATTCTTTTGTTAAAACAAACATGTTAAAAACCAAATATTCTCTCACGTTTTTTAATTGTATTTAGAGCTTTTTATTTGATTTAATCTGCCATTGATTTCCTGCGGTTACCTCATCGCAGGAAATCAATGGCATGGCCCAGTTTTTACACCAGATGCCCTACCTGCCGCACAAACTGTGATTGGGAAATGCAATGTTAGCCTAAGGACACAACACAGGACACGAGGTCAGACTGGGCCAAGATAATTACTATATGGGCTTATTATTCAATATATGGAAGGCATAACAACACTTTTATGAGGTCAGTATTTACCGTGTGTACATTTTTATTGCACTATTGGGACATTTGTGGTTAATTTTTGGCTATATGATAAGATTTGAGCTGTAGGATTAGAGTAATTGAAGTAGCAACCCTTCCGTTAGAGGGCGTTAGATCGACTCCATCCCAGTAGTAAAAGAAAAATTCAAATCTGTTACTTGACGAAAAGTTGTAGGAGTGAAGACGTTTGGCTGATCGTCTCATTTCTGGTCATTACTGCTGGACACGGCCTTATATTTGTCCGAAGGGAGGAGCTAACTATGCTAAAGCTAACACACCAGTTCAGTTTGCGTTTGTTGGCGAGGAAGAGCAGCGAAATGTCTTCAGTCCAACTTTTTGTAAGCACAGGATGATGTTGAAATGCGGCGTCACGATTATCATGGCCAAAATAATTGCGAATAACGATTAAATCATGATAAATATTGTTGCTGACGGTTTAAAAATGCTCTGGATATGAAAAATTATGAAGAGGTTCCATATTTAAACAGCTGTTGAAGTGAAAATTTTAGTGATTTAAAGAGATCATCAGGGAAAAGTAGTTTTTTTTGTACATTCTGGTGACACAATGGTGATAATAATCGTAATCAACCCTTTCTAATCACGATAAACGATATTATTTATGGTTCTACCCCAAACTTTTTGTCCAGTTTGACGACTGAGGGATTATAGACGTCTCATCCCAGTACTCGGCCTGGGACGATATTGAAATTTAGTGTGACGATTATCATGGCCAAAACAATTGCGATTAACGATTATATCACGATAATGATTAAAACTGTTATGGATATGAATAAATATAACTTTAAGCAGGGCCGTCAACTGAAATTTGGACAATAAGCCTCATGTGGGCCCCTGTAATACAGATTAATAGGAAGAGAGTCCAATTTTGGGCCCCCTAAGACCCTGGGGCCCTGAACAACAGCCCCCTTTGTTGACTCCCCTGTGTACAAGTCGTTTTTTTCTGCACTTTCAGGTGATTTAACAGTGATTATCTCTGTTGGCGATTATCACGATTATATAAAATGTCCCACGAACGATTATTGTCGACTCTTTTTACCACGATATTATAGTTTATTGCCTCATCTCGACCCAGAACCAAAGCAGATCTGTCAAAACAGCTCCACATATATTATAAATTTCTTGTATATTGTGATTTATTTCTCCAGGAGCGCAAACACGATCAAAATGACGAGGCTGCCCCTGCCGCAGCTGATTAAACTCTTATGAGTAATTACTATGCAGCCGTAGCTTTCTGGAGCATTACGGTAACGCACGGGGGAAACAGGTGGATGCAGAGCACTTATGATAAGTTGGACTGACACCTCGTCTCAGGCCAAACAAGGCTCAGGCTGAAAACAAATTACTTCACACATTTGGCCTGCAGTCATTTTGGATTTGTGCTTTGTACACAGCTGCTGCTTCTGTTGTCATAATACTGAAGCATTACCAAAACAGGCCCTTTTCAAAAACCGATGTACGACACAGCAAAACGGCCCCAAGAAGTTTCAGCGATTAAGGATCTTCAAATTAGACTGTAAAAAACAAATGGTGATTAAACCTGAGAACACATTTTGAAGTGCGATATACTGATGATGGTAATATTGAAACTAAAACATAAACCTCAAATATCCCCCAAAAAACTTCTAAAAAAGTGCAACATGTGTTTTTAAACCCCACACATCTTCACTAGAATCAGTCATTTCAGCTCTGGAATTGGCCAATCTACTGAACTAAAGGTAAAAGGTCGATATTAACGTGAAAACGACCACTTCATGACATCACAAGGTGGAACAGAGCAACTAAACACAGCTGCAGGTACGTTTTTGATGAGCTAACAAGGCCTGAACATGTTTTGAAGTGTGACATATTCTGAACAAATTGTGCTAAACAAATAAACTTGTCTCGCCTCTAGACGACATGTGTCAAACTCAGGCCCGGGGGCAAAATCTGGCACGCGGGGTAATTATATTTGGCCCGTAGATCATACCAAATGTGAAAGAGTTGGCCCGCCGCTGTATAGCACATGCACCACTAATACTACAAATCCCAGAATGCTTTGCTAGTACGCTGTAGTCGAGACCAGTAAGTGCACTCTGTTTTCTGTTGACTCGTTAGCAACAAAGCTAGCAACAAGCCACGTCGGCCAAATTAATTACTACAGAGCGAGACTTAATTATTTTATTTATTGAATGAATACTACTGCTGTGCCTTTTATTTCCAATTTAATTTCTCTCTGTTTGTAATATTAAAAGGTTAAACATCACGTATCAGGTGCAGTCAATTTTTTTTAAATAAATATTGCGTTTCGCCCACAAATTTGTCTCAGTTTTTAATTTTCGCCACTGTTAATTTGACAAACCTGCTACAGGCGATTAACCATAACACTGAAACTGAACATTAAAGTAGAATTATCCCACAAAAACTGTTAAAAAAAGTATGATAATAACAGAACGAAACACTTAAGTCGTTAGTTTGTGTCTGTAATGAGTCACAGAAGTTCATAATTCGACCTTTACCAGCTCAGATCTCTTTGTTTTACTGAAAATTCAACAAATATTCCCCATTAGCGGAAAGAAAAAGTCCCTACGGTAAATATTCACCCCAAAAACGACTGTTCCATGAGTTAAATGTGGAGCGATGCGTCGATATAGTTTCATGGACTTTATGAAGATGTGGGAAAGTAAAGTGAAAGTGATGAAGACGTTAAAGTTTGGAGCGGGGCCGGTTATAAGACGAGTTTACTTCAGAAATGAAATGTACTTGTAGAACACTGGCTCTCGAATGTGTCGTCTCTGTTAAATTAATTAAGATAAAGTTGGCAGATGTCACATTAATTAAAAAAAACACAGAAGGAAACAATCTGCAAAAGTGAATTAGCGATATCCGGGCAGGACTTCAACTTCACTCTGTCCCACCTTGTGATGTCACGTGGTGATACAGGAAGTGCTCCGCTGTGAGCTGAACTAAAGGTAAAAGGAGCTGTTAATGTGAAAAGTACCGCTTCACGACTATAAATTGGGACAGTACAAACAATAATATCGCTTTTCGTGGTGAAAAAGGTCGACAATAATCATTCGTGGGACATTTTATATAATCGCTAACAAAGATAATCGCCGTTATGTCACGCAAATGTGCAGGAAAAACGACTTATCCACAGGGGAGTCGACGGGGGGAGAAAAGGGTCTGTTGTCCAGGGTCCCAGCGTCTTAGGGGGCCCAAAATTTGACCCTTTTCCTATTAATTTGTATTACGGGGGGGCCCATGTGAGGCTTATTGCCCCGGGCCCCCCAAAGTTCAGTTGACGGCCCTGCTCATCTGTAATATTCTCTGTTAAAAGTGATAATTATTCATATCCATAACAACCTTAATCGTTATTTTGTGATATAATCGTGAATCACAGTTATTTTGGCCATGATAAAAATTTTCAATATGCCTATTCATGACATCACAAGGTGGAACGGAGCATTTTGAGCTTGGTGAATGTGTCTAAATAAAACAAAATACAACTCCAGGTCTGTTTTTGAGGAGGTAACAACATTATAACACGATTTAAAGCTCAATTTTGTGTAATATAGGAGCTTTAACAGTGAAATTCAGCCGTGATCTCGCTATTTGAAAACTGAAAAAGTGATTTAATTGTCCAGCCTTTATCTGGAAGAATCCCTGACAGCGTCTATGGGCGGATCGATAAGCTTTAACCTGACGAGCTAAGCAGACCTCGCTAACTGCAGAGCGGGGAATACCGTAATGAGGCATCTGCTATAATGACATTTCCGTAGCCACTTGACGAGACAAAGATCTTCAGCGAACATCCATGAACGAACCCCCTCGTGAGGCGTTAAAGGGCCGATACTTCACCGTTTTATGATGTTTCCTCATCACAAACTGATCTGGAGTTTTGTTTTGTGCAACTTTAAGACACAAGTCCTGCGAATTTAGAGAGAGCGATTCTGTCAAACTGAAAACATCCTGGGTCTAAACCGGGACTAAACCAGGACTAAACCAGGACTAAGCCAGGACTAAACCAGGACTAAACCAGGACCGAACCAGGACTAAACTAAGACTAAACCAGGTCTAAAATAGAACTAAACCAGGACTAAAGCAGGACTGAACCAGGACTGAACCAGGACTAAACCAGGACTAAACCAGGACTAAACCAGGACTAAACCAGGACTAAACCAGGACTAAACCAGGTCTAAACCAGGTCTAAACCAGGACCGAACCAGGACTAAACTAAGACTAAACCAGGTCTAAAATAGAACTAAACCAGGACTAAAGCAGGACTGAACCAGGACTGAACCAGGACTGAACCAGGACTAAACCAGGACTAAACCAGGACTAAACCAGGACTAAACCAGGACTAAACCAGGTCTAAACCAGGACCGAACCAGGACTAAACCAGGTCTAAACCAGGTCTAAACCAGGACCGAACCAGGACTAAACTAAGACTAAAACAGGTCTAAAATAGATCTAAACCAGGACTAAAGCAGGACTGAACCAGGACTGAACCAGGACTGAACCAGGTCTAAACCAGGTCTAAACCAGGACTAAACCAGGTCTAAAATAGAACTAAACCAGGACTAAACCAGGACTAAACCAGGACTAAAGCAGGACTAAACGAGAACTAAAACAGAACTAAACCAGGACTAAACCAGGTCCACCTTGTGATGTCACGATGTGGTAATACAGGAAGTGCTCCGCTGTGTTTTTAAACTCCAAACACCTTCATTTCTTGAATCATTTCAGACCTGGAATTGCCAATCGTTGCAGATCTAAAAGGTAAAAACGAGCTGTTAACTTGAAAACCACCACTTCATGACATCACGAGGTGGAACGGAGCGTTTTGAGGTTTAGAGATGTGACAGACCAATAATACAGAATGACTCAAACATGTGAGAATGAAACAAAACACAACTCCAGGTCTGTTATAACATGGATTAAACCTCACGAGAGTCAATTTTGTGTAATATAAATGTGTTTTTCATGAGCTGATGATACGATTGGAGGATGATCACTTGAACTTTTCGTTTTAAAATAAAGTGGTAAGCGTAGGTCTAATATCATGCACGACACTGGCTTCAAGTGGAGTCATTGATATGAACAAAAACACTTAGGGTTAACAATCCGGCTACAGAGATAAGATAGGCAAGTCTGCAGCCCAAATGCAGTAAAAAGACGCTTTTAATATGCTGGACAAGTAGAATAGTGCAGGATATGTTCAGCACTGCAGAAACAAGTGGGTCAGGACACAGAAAATACCAAAAACTACCAGAGAAACGTGCAAATCTCGAGCAAATACGTGGATTTCTCTCTCAGACTGGCGTAAAACAAGGCGAGCTGCATGGAGGCTGTGGGTTGATCACAATCTTTCTTATGGTAGACAGCAAAGGTGGAATGTCCGACCTGTAAACACGCACTACCACCTCATCTGGCACGAACACTGCAAGAATGTGCACTGACAACCCACAACAGACCCAACTCGAGCCTTTTCTGCAGTGCTTTAAAATAAAAAAAGAGGGAGAGACACAGAATCAGCCTGGTGATGCATGCAAAATCAGGGAAAATCGCCCTTGGCTCCAATGCAAGGATTGTGCAATTTCTATGCGTAAACTACTGTACAGATGTGAATCCAGCGTGATCCCTGATATCTTGCACACTTTTGGTTTGACTCGATGCTTAAATACCAAACGGGAACAGCAAATCCTCCAAACAACATGCAAAAAAAGAGGCGAAACGTGAAACAGCCTGCTGCACGCCACAATGTGTTTTTGGTACACAAACTGTGACTTGGCACCACTTCCTAGTTGAGTGTCGCTGTCAAAAGCTTCGGCTAACACCCTTCTCCCTCTAGTAGCGACAATCCCGACTACATTTGGGGGTCTAGAGCTGCTGCTAAGACCACTGGGAATCCTCCAAGTCTATGAAAGCTCCGATATATTGAGAGAGAAGCAGAGACGCGGTGCAGGAGTGTCGTTTTACGCACAGGCACACAGGGAAAACAGGAGGCTCGCACTTACATTTGACAACCCTGTCCGTCGTGGATAACTTCGGGTCGTCATTCGGCTTGTTTTCGGACATTTCCAGTGTGAGAGAATTATAAATGCGAGAAATGGAGACGGGGAAAATGTGAAGCAGAGCGGAGAGGACCCTGCGGTGAAGCGGCGCTCTGCTCTTCTCCCTCCCGGGCTGGAACGCTCTCTGTTCGGGTTCAGCGGAGTAAAGAGACCCGCAGTGAGCTCACTCGGATCTCAGCGGCCAAAAATACTCAACAGGGCTTCAGTTTCAGTGCTGCTGCTGCCGGAGGAGCTGCTCGGTCTGATTTACTGTTACTCTGTATCAAGTTGTGGGAGCGCAGTGCGCACACTAACGTGCTGACGTCGCAGGGCCCGCCCACGTGGCAGCAGCGCGCGTCCTGATTGGTGGAGAGAGGAGAGGCTGCTTCAGTGTAAAGACAGAGTTTTATCAAAGGGCTGGGATGAAACTCAGTGTGAAGAAGAAGTCCTGGTGTCTGCAGTGTCTACGTGGATGAAGCCGACAGAATCAGACAGGGAAAAATGATTCTTTAAGGAGGATTTTGCAGGAAATTAATCTGGAAATAGGTTTAGGAACAAGAAAACTGTGCAACAATAATGATGTTTAATACAGACTATGTCCCAGCCTTAGAAGTGAAATACTGTAGGTCTGCTTAAGTGGAAAATGCACATTAGTTTTCTTCAGACAAAGCTAAAACTGCTGCTATAATGAGTGAAATGACATTTTTGTTGAGTCAGGTTTCACTTAAATTATTGTACAATAGTCTATTCCTGCCATATTTGAATTATTGTGTAGAAATCTGGGGTAATACTTATAAATCTAATATACAATCAGTTTTTCTACTCCAAAAGAAGGTTGTTAGAATAGTTAATCAAGCAGACTATCTCGCATCAACAAATCCTGTTTTTGTGAAGTTAAAACTAGTAAAACTGTTTAATCTGAGCCGTAATAATGTATAAAGTAAAGAATCATAAGCTCTGCCCTCGTTCGTTATTCAGATGGTTTATTCTAGAAAAAATTAAAAACTGGAACCAGTAAAAACCGCCATTGTGTTTGTGTTCGAGGGTCTTCATGATAAATTAAAAAGCTCCTACACAATAAAAGCATTTAAAAAGCCGCATATAAAACATGACTTTTTGAAAATGACAGGACTCTGGAATGATTCATGTGAACTGTCGAGGTTTGTAGTTTTTTATTTTTTGTTTTTTTGTTTGTCTACAATATGTTGCAAAACTGACTCGTGCTGCTTGTCTTGGAATGTATTAAAATGTTATTAAAATAAGTTCATTTGACTTCAGCCTAAAGTAAATGTAGATGTAAATGTTGAATAATGTTTGATTTTTTGGATGTAATAACCGAATAAAATAATTTGAAAAATAATTTGCAGCTAAAGGAAAGGCTGGATGATACTCGCAGGATGGATAAGTCCTGGTGTCTCTGTGACGCCGACAGAAAGAAGAGACGTGATTAATTAAGAAGGATTTTGCAGGACATTAATCTGCATCATTGTGGAAACAGGTTTAGGAAAAAGAAAACTGCCACAATGATCATGTGAAATACAAACTGTTACAGCTTTACTCATTTTCTCATCAGTTTAAACAAGTGGTTCAAGTAGTAAAATACTGTAGGCCTACTTAAGTAAAAATATATGTATCTGTACTTTATTTAAGTACATTTACAGTGGATACTTTTCACTTTTACTCCAGTACATCTGAGAGAAGTATCTGTACTTTCTACTGCACTACATTTTTGAACAGGACTGAAAAGTTAAAGTATTTTAATATTGTCTGAGACCTGCTGAAAAGGCTGAGTTTTTATTATTATTTTTTTTTTTTAAATGATTTTTTTTTTAAATTAAAGTTTTTCAGCATAATAATTGGTAATAACCTGATACATGTGTTATCAGTATTTTTTTAACAGAAAAAAATTAAAATAAATAATAATAATAATAATAAAATCAATATATAAAATAAATACATAAATAAGACAACAGAGAAACAAAATAAAATAAAAATAAAATATAATGTAATAAAAATAAAATAAAACAAAATTTAATAAAATAAAAAAATTAATTAAATTAAATCCAATTAAATTAAATTAAATTAAATCCAATTAAATAAAATAAATAAAATACATAAAATAAATAAAATAAAATAAAGGTATATATACAGGTGAATATACTTGCATATTCACCTGTTTGTCAAAGTACTCCAGAAACACACCCCATGTCAAGTTGAGGGTTTTATTTATTTTTTTATGTATTTTTTTTATTTTTTTTTTTGAGCAAAGAAAAAAATATAAAAATAAAAACAGCTGGAAAAAACAATTGATTCGAGTGTTTCTGTTGACAAAATTCAGCACAAATCTTTATCAAAATCACCACATTTGAAGCTCAATAAGACTCAAAATCTGCACGAAATACTTTTACTTTTTACTCTTTAAATACATTTTTAAACAAGTGGACTACTTTAATACTTTTACTTAAGTAGAACTGAGTACTTCACATTTCCTTGCAGGGCTTTGTTCAGTTTAATAACTTTTGATGTAGAAGTATTTTACTGCACAAAGCTTCATTTGTGCCGTTATTAAACATGTAAAGTTCTTCTGTTCTGAACAAACATGTGACATTATGATGTTTTTATTAAGTTTGTGTAAAACTGTGTCTGGATGACGACATTTTAACCTTTCTCCCTCAGACCGCTCACGGATCACGCCTCATTTTTAAGACTAAACTAAACTTCAGATGAATTGAAACCTTTAAAACCCACAGTGCATGAAATGAAGCTAATCAAAGTCTTCTGCAGCGCCCCCTGCTGAGGAAAGGTTGAAACAATAACTATACACTTTAATGGGCTTGACTGTAAAGCATCGATTTGCATAAACAGGTGGAGTTCTGCACAGACTGGCACACAGCGAGGGAGTAGAACCAGCAACTTTTACTCACATTAAGAGCAAAATATCAAAGCTTTAAAGGTGAATTATGTGACTTTTCTGGAGGACAATAGGCGACAGTGGCTCAGTTGGTAGTTGGAGCGTTTATCCACTGACTCACAGGTCGGCGGTGTGATTCCAGCTCTCATAGTTCAATGCTGTCATTGTGTCCTTGGGCAAGACACTTCACCCACCTCACCTTTAATGTCCGTGTGCGCTGGTGTTTGAATACGTGAGTGTGTTTCCTTTCTGTAAAGCACTTTGAGAGCCTGAAAATTTGAAACATTATATAAAAATATGACCATTTTCCATGAGTATATCCATGCAGATGTTGTGTAACCTGGATTTTTCCACAGTAGGGCTTTAAACTTGTTCCCATGGAGACGTGGTGACCAAGAAGACACAGGAGTTTGCAGATCTTTCGAAGTATGACCCCACCTGCATGTTTCAGCGATAAAAACCTATGATTGATAAATGCAAGATGGATGCGTTTAATGCCAAGCAGTGGAACAATCCAGGCAAAGTAATGACATCTCCATGGAGACGAGCAGGAAGCTTACCCTCCATGATAAAGGTTACATAGTCCACCTTTAAAGAGCCCACCTTACGCTGTTTTCTGATGTGTTATAATGTCGTTTCCTCGTCACAAACAGACCTGGAGTTGTGTTTCGTTCCATTCTCACATGTTTAACACACAGACCCTGCGGATTTACGCTGAGAAAACGCTCTGTTCCACCTTGTGATGTCATCAAGTGGTAATACAGGAAGTGCTCCGCTTTGTTTTTAAACTCTGTACACCTTCACTAGAATAATTTGGATCATTTCAGCTCTGGAATTGCCAATCGACTACAGAACTAAAGGTAAAACGTAGCTGTTAACTTGAAAACTACCACTTCATGACATCACAAGGTGGAACAGAGCATTTTGAGCTTTGAGTGAAACAAAAAACAACTCCAGGTCTGTTTTAGAGGAGATAACAGCTTCATAAAACGGATTAAAGCTCACAAGAGTCAATTTTGCGTCGTATAGGACCTTTAAACTCTCACTAAACACTAATCCTTACACTGTGGCGACATCTTTTCTCATTCTCGTTCCTCCAGGTCGGAAAGTAGCTGAACGGGTTGAACTGTGTGAGTCTTCGGGGACACAGCGGTCTTTGGTGAGTCACTTTGTTTTGACACTGTCCATTTCCGAGCGCAGGGAGAAAACGGCGTTCTCTTCCACCTGCTTATTCCCCTCTTTGGCTGAAGTTAAATAAATGCAGGGAAGCGGTTGTTAGTCTGGAGGAGACGGCGGCGTGGTATGAGTCAGTTGTTTGGCAGGTGCAGACGGCTAATGAAGCAGTGAATCTTACATCTGTGCTCGCCCGGGTGTGTGCGGGTCAAACGTCCTCGTCCTCGTCTTTTCTGGGCCCGTAGTGAAGACATTTAGAGCGGATCATTACCTCGAACATGCCGGAGGTTTCAGTCCGACTCTGCTCCCCTCAAACGCACAACCAGACTTAATTAAACCCGGGTCAGGCTGGTCCGTGGATTTACTTTCTCACATAATGTCATTCGCCGGTCACTTCGCCCAGTGGAGTCTGTGGATTTGCAGGTTTAAGCAAAAGAGAGAAGTGATGGGGTTGGTTTAATTTCACTTCGAAGAATGATTTTAGTTTAAAGTTCCTACAGTATATTACATAAAACTGACTCTTATGAGCATTAAATCATGTTATAATGGTGTTTCCTCCTCAAAAACAGACCTGGAGTTGTGTTTTTGTTTGAGTAACACTTTATTATTCATCTGTCAACATTTCCGAAGTTTCGTTAGTTCGTTTTCAAGTTAACAGCTTCTTCAGTTCAGAAGAGATTGTCGTAACGTCTGGGGAATCAAAGATACAGACTCGGAGTGAGGTTTGACAGAGTTTATTACAAATAAGAGGATTTGACAGGTTGGAGGAGCAGGTCGTAGGAGGCTGTGTCGAAGGCGGAGATGCTCAAACTGGTCGGAGGAAGCTGGGTCGAAGGTTGAGGTGCTCGAACCAGTCGTAGGAACCTGGGTTGGAGGTTGAGGTGCTTGAACCGGTCGTAGGAACCTGGGTTGGAGGTTAAGATGTTCGAACCGGTCGTAGGAAGCTGGGTCGAAGGTTGAGGTGCTCGAACCAGTCGTAGGAACCTGGGTTGGAGGTTGAGGTGCTTGAACCGGTCGTAGGAAGCTGGGTCGGAGGTTGAGGTGCTCGAACCGGTCGTAGGAAGCTGGGTCGAAGGTTGAGGTGCTCGAACCGGTCGTAGGAACCTGGGTTGGAGGTTGAGGTGCTCGATCCGGTCGTAGGAAGCTAGTTTGAAGGTGGAGGTGCTTGAACTGGTCGTAGGAAGGTGGGTCGAAGGTTGAGGTGCTCGAACCGGTCGTAGGAACCTGGGTCGAAGGTTGAGGTGCTCGAACCGGTCGTAGGAAGCTGGGTTGGAGGTTGAGGTGCTCGATCCGGTCGTAGGAAGCTAGTTTGAAGGTGGAGGTGCTTGAACTGGTCGTAGGAAGGTGGGTCGAAGGTTGAGGTGCTCGAACCAGACGAAGGAAGCTGGTCACAGGTTGAGGTGCTCGAACCAGTCGCAGGAACCTGGGTCTGAGGTTGAGGTGCTCAAACCGGTTGTAGGAACCTGGGTTGGAGGATGAGGTGCTCGAACCGGTCAAAGGAACCTGCCTCGGAGATTGAGGTGCTCGAACCGGTCGTACGAGATGCTCAAACCGGTCATAGGAACCTGGGTCGAAGGTTGAGGTGCTCGAACCGGTCGTAGGAGGTGCTCGAACCGGTCGTAGGAAGCTGGGTCGGAGGTTGAAGTGTGAGGTGGGTCTAAGAAACAGGATCTGGCGAAAAACGAAAAACACCAACTGAGAACTATGACCAAAAAACATTAACGATCTGGCAGCGTGTGGAGGATCCTCGGTCTCTTTGAGGTGGAGGTTCGATTGTTGATCGGCTGCAGGTGAGTAGCAGGTGGTGCCAGAGTCTCCGCCCAGCTCCAGACACAGAAGTGAGGGGAGAAGACAGAACACACAGATAAACTGAGATCTTGACGACGATTCTAGTTTCAAAACACAGTGGAGCACTTCCTGTAAACATGGTTCAAACTGGGATTAAACTCATTTGAATATTTCAGTTAGATGGTGCTGCGTTCCGGTTTTGGGATTTGATGGAAACACTTTCTAAAGCCGTTTCACCCAGTTCAATCAAGACTTTGAACTTTGTGCCAGCCTTTGTTCCACGTGGATCGACCCAGAAAACACAGATTTTAACCTGAAATAAAGTAAAACAAAACTACAACCTGACACTTCAACTTAAAGGGCAAATACTACACTGTTTTCTGATGTATTTTATGTTTCCTCGTCACAAACAGACCTGGAGCTGCAGATTTACACTGAGTTCTTCTTCTCTCGAACAGAAAACAGTCTGTTCCACCTTGTGATGTCATCATGTGGTAATACAGGAAGTGCTCCACTGCGTTTTTAAACTTCACTAGAATCATTAGGATGATTTCAGCCATAGAAGTAGTAATAGAAGTAGTCATAGAAGTACTAATAGAAATAGTAATAGAAGCAGTATAGAAGAAGTAATAGAAGTAGTAATAGAGAAGTACTAATAATATAATAGTAATAGAAGCAGTAAATAGAAGCAGTAACAGAAGTACTAATAGGCTGTAATAGAATAGAAGTAGTAATAGAAGTAGTAATAGAAGTAGTCATAGAAGTAGTAATAGAAGTACTAATAGAAATAGTAATAGAAGCAGTAATAGAAGAAGTAATAGAAGTAGTAATAGAAGTACTAATAGAAATAGTAATAGAAGCAGTAATAGAAGCAGTAACAGAAGTACTAATAGGCTGTAATAGAAGCAGTAATAGAAGTAGTAATAGAAGTAGTCATAGAAGTAGTAATAGAAGTACTAATAGAAATAGTAATAGAAGCAGTAATAGCAGTAGTAACAGAAGTACTAACGTGCTGTAATAGAAGCAGTAATAGAAGCAGTAACAGAAGTACTCACGTGCTGTAGTAGAAGCAGTAATAGCAGTAGTAACAGAAGTACTCACGTGCTGTAGTAGAAGCAGTAATAGCAGTAGTAACAGAAGTACTCACGTGCTGTAGAAGAAGCAGTAATAGCAGTAGTAACAGAAGTACTCACGTGCTGTAATAGAAGCAGTAATAGCAGTAGTAACAGAAGTACTCACGTGCTGTAGTACAGTAGTAACAGAAGTACTCACGTGCTGTAGTACAGTAGTAACAGAAGTACTCACGTGCTGTAGTACAGTAGTAACAGAAGTACTCACGTGCTGTAGTACAGTAGTAACAGAAGTACTCGTGTGCTGTAGTACACAGATGAGCTCCGGGTTATTGTCTTTTGTCTCGTGTTGTTTCATTCGTCCAGCAGGAAGTGGCTCTTATCTCCTCTGGACAAAAACTCTGTGTCGTCCTGCGTCTGTCAGAGACGAGACATGAGCCGCACAGGTGGAGGTACTGCAGCTTTAACTTTTATTCATCACTTAGTATTACTTATTTCAGAGAATCTTTCAGTAAAAATAGGAGGTAACATGTGGATGTGCATATGGGATAAAAACATGAAGCTGCATTTTGGCTGGTTTGGTTTTTGAAGATTGAAGGTGCAGTTTTAGCCGATGTTCATTCATGTTTTGACTTTTAGTTTTAGTTTTATTCTGTTTCAGAAGATGATGTGATGTTTGTTACTGGTTTGATCACAGTTTAGTTGTAGACTTGGTTTGGTTCTGTTCTAGTCCTAGATTAAGTCCTAGATTAAGTCCTAGATTAAGTTTAGTTTAGTCCTGATGTAGACTTGGTTCAGTTCAGTTTTAGTCCTGTTTTGGTCCGGGTGTAGTTCGAGTTAAATTCCAGATTAAGTCCTGATGTTTACTCCTGATGTAGATTTTGTTCGGTTCTGTTCTAGTCCTGTTTGGTCCAGGTTAAATTCCAGATTAAGTCCTAGTTTAGTCCTGATGTAGACTTGGTTCGGTTCAGTTCTAGACCTGTTTTGGTCTGGGTGTAGTTCGAGTTAAATTCCAGATTAAGTCCTAGTTTACTCCTGATGTAGATTTTGTTCAGTTCTGTTCTAGTCCTGTTGGGTCCAGGTTAACCTCTAGATTAAGTCCTACTTTAGTCCTGCTGTAGATTTGGTTGGGTTTGGTTCAGTTCTAGTCCAGTTTTGGTCTGTGTTAAATTCCAGATTAAGTCCTAGTTTAGTCTTGATGTAGACGTGGTTCAGATGAGTTCTAGTCCTGTTTTAGTCCGAGAGTAGTTTCTAGATTAAGTCCTAGTTTAGTCATGATGTAGACTTGGTTTGGTTCAGTTCTAGTCCTGTTTGGTCCAGGTTAAGCTCTAGATTAAGTCCGAGTTTAGTCCAGATGTAGACTTTATTCAGTTTGGTTCAGTTCTAGTCCTGTTTGGTCCAGGTTAAGATCTAGATTAAGTCCTCATTTAATCCTGATGTAGACTTTATTCAGTTTGGTTCAGTTCTAGTCCTGTTTGGTCCAGGTTAAGCTCTAGATTAAGTCCGAGTTTAGTCCAGATGTAGATTGGTTTGGTTCAGTTCTAGTCCTGTTTGGTCCAGGTTAAACTCCAGATTAAGTCCTCATTTAATCCTGATGTAGACTTTATTCAGTTTGGTTCAGTTCTAGTCCTGCTTGGTCCAGGTTAAACTCTAGATTAAGTCCTCGTTTAATCCTGATGTAGACTTGGTTCAGTTTGGTTCAGTTCTAGTAGATTAGACCTTTAGATTAAGTCCTCGTTTAGGCCTCACTGAGGTGTGTGTGTTGCGTGAGCATGAATGAACTCTTCTAGTCTTGCTCTAGTTATGGAAGAAACGTGTGAAATAGTTTCCAGAACATGAACTTAGACAAACTCACCTGTTGTTTGCTCGGTTTGTGAATCAATATTTTGGCTGTTCTTTCAACTCCTCCAGCGTTTGAAAGCAGCAGTGTGCTCGTTCCAGCTCATGATGTTCTAATCGTCTGCGAGAACTCTGCCACTTACTAAAAACAGTCCTTGGTGGTCCAGTTCCATCTAAATCCAGCTGTAAACTGGTAGAACGGATGGGTCGGATTAGGCGTCGTTTTTGACCCAGGTTCTTCGTTTTTCGTTCTTCGTTTCGCGTCATCGTGCTGATCTTTGGAGTTGCTCTGAAGCTCGAAGTCGCTCTGAACCTAGTGTCATTAAACAGAGATCAGCGTCTGCAAATATCAACTGAACAGGCTCCACGAGAAGATCCGACCGCTGTGAAATCGTGAGGAAAGGTACAGAAAAAATAATATAAAGAGGATTTTTTTATCATTTACACTGATTTAACTCAAGTTTTTCCATTTTTCACTCACCTTAATGTTCAAACAAAGACGCAAAATGTAATAAATGTGCTTTGTGAAACTTCTCTGGCGGCTCGTTTCCATGGAGATGTAATGGCTTTTCCATGAAGACAAGCAGGGGGCGCTACCAGGTCAACCTAATCCATAATTTAAGTCTATATGAACTTTAAACGAGATGTTTGTTTTCGCACGTGTTTTCTGACATGCAAAACGCTCATTTCCAGCGAAAGTCGAAGCCGCTGATCCCAAACGTTCCCAGATGATTTCCTCCGAGGAAGATTGACATCCAGCGTATTTTACCCCCAGCTGCAGACCCCACCCGTCCTCATCTGCTCCACTGCCAGTTATTCTCCGCCTGTGGTCCTGTTTTTCATAATTGCCCTATTTGTATAAAATCATAGTTGTTTTATACAGGTGTGCGCAGGGAGAACATCTGATGCAAATCGCTCGTCTCGTTTTTTCTCCCTCAGCTGATTACACGTCGTGAGCCATGCAAATTCAAGAGCTCTCTGCCTCAGTATATCACGCCGGTACAGTTCAGCGCTTCATGCCAGGGACGCACTGAAACTGTTACATTTTAACCCACTCTCTGCTATTCAAATGTGATGCTCCGTTTGTTACAACACACATGTCAAGATAAAACCGACTTCATGAAACGAGCAGCTGCAGAACGAGTAAAGCAACACTAAAAACACACTTTAATAGATTCTTAATAGGTTTTGGTGCTGTTTTGCGAACTATAAACTGTGTAAAGAAGTGGACTGAGTGAGTGGGACGTCACACACAGCTGTTTTGTCTGTTAGTAATGTTCAGATCTTGATTTAGAAACACAAAAGTGAAAGAAAACACCCAGGATCATGTAGAGGGTTAATACGAACATTTAAGAGCAAAATGATGAGTCTGAGCAGCAGTTACAGAGAGAGGGGACAGTTTTTCAATAGACAAAAAATTAATTTAAATAAAAAAAAATAAAAAAAAAAACACCCTCAAAATAACAAAAAAAAAAAAATTAAAACTCAATTACAAAAAACCCCCCCCCCCCTAAGTAACTAAAAAGGAAAAAAAAAATCTAAATAACTAAAAAAAAAAAAAAAAAAAAAGACAAAAACAAAAGAAAATAAACAAAAAAAAAAAAACCAACTCAAAATTAACTCACTAAAAATGTATTAAAAATAAAAAAACAAAACTCAAAATGACAAAATAAAAACAAAAAAAATAAAATAAAATAAGTTAAACTAAAAAATAAACTTTAAAAATACTAAAGAAAGCAAAATCAAAATAACTAAAAAGAAAAAAATGAACCCCAGGATCATGTAGAGGGTTAATACAAACATTTAAGACCAAAATGATGAGTCTGACAGCAGCAGGTACAGAGAGAGGGGACACAGTTTTTCAATAGACAAAAAATAAATAAATAAAAAAACACCTTTAAAATAACTTAAAAAAAAAAAAATGAATAACTACTAATAACTAAATAACTAAAAATTAACAAAAAAAAAAAACAACAACAAAAAACAAAACAAAACAAAATAACTCAAAAAAAATAAAAAAAAAAAAAAAATAACTCAAAATAACTAAAAAAAAAAAAAAAAATAACTAAAAAAAAACACAAAACCCAGGATCACGTAGAAGGTTCATAAGAACATTTAAGACCGAACTGACTGTGGCTCAGTTGGTAGAGCGTGTGTGATCTGAAGGTGGTGCTTCGAGTCTCCCTCTGTAACCAGAGCAGGTTGGCGGTGCGATTCCAGCGATTTTTAGTGACTTGAAGGTGGAAAAGCCACAAAAAATGACCATTTATCAACCTTTATTTAACTGGAAAAGTCCCATTGTGATTCAGAGTCTTATAAAAACATGACTAAGGGGCAGAGCTTTGTGAAAATAGGCAGAGTCCAAAGAGAAAACCTTTAATTACTGCATTTGAGATGAGTACAAGTACAAGTACATACAGGTTTGATTGTGTTTACTACTTTGTTTAAAGGTCCTATATTACACAAAACTGACTCTTGTGAGGTTTAAGTCATGTTAAAATGCTGTTACCTTCTCAGAAACAGACCTGGACTTGTGTTTTGCTTCATTCACACGTTTCTCCAAACCTCAAAACGCTCTGTTCCACTTTGTGATGTCATGAAGTGGTAGTTTTCAAGTTTTCAACAGCGACTTTTACCTTTAGTTCATGTGTGAATGAAACAAAACACAACTCGTAAAGAAATTTCATATATTCTGACTTTATAGGTGGATCTTCTGTATCAAACATCAACCCAATGTCAAGAAAACCTTCGGAAAAGCAGAAAAAGCCGTTCCCAAAGCGTCCCACTCCCAGCTCCGGTGTTTTATCCACATGTGCGCTCGTTCCCTCCAGAGTTCCCTGTGGGGTGAGGCCTAATCTCGTATTCGGCAGCAGTTTGACGCTATCCGCTGAGCCGTCACTACACCGTCACCCGATTTGTCTCTTCGCAGGGCCCCGTGGAGGTGTTTCTACTTTTAAAATATGAAAACGCAGCTAATGTCACTGAAGTGGAATTCTCCAAAGATAACGTGACAGTGAAGGTCAAACCGAGTCGATGGAGTGACAGCGTCGTGAGCTTTAACGCCCCAGGTTTGGAAAAACACATAGAAACATGCAAAGAGAAAGTGCTATTTATAAATGGTGCGGGATGTTTTTCCAGATTTCCCAGCAGGCATAGCGAAAGTGACGGTGTTAAGTGGTGGAGTGACACTGGGCGATGTGGAGTTGGTGTATTACAGCCGGGTGGAGGAGGTGAAGCGTCTGCTGTCGGAAGCGGTTGACCCCGTTCGGTTCATGTGTCAGGTACAGTACAGTATGAATGTGCGTTGTGTTTGCGTCCTGATTGGCTGAGGTCCTGATTGTATTCTGGCTGATTGGCTGAGGGACTGTAGACCATTGTGTTCTGCGTCCTGATTGGCTGAGGGAAAGGACTGTAGACCATTGTGTTCTGTGTTCTGCGTCCTGATTGGCCGAGGGACTGTAGACCATTGTGTTCTGCGTCCTGATTGGCTAAAGGACTGTAGACCATTGTGTTCTGCGTCCTGATTGGCTGAGGGACTGTAGACCATTGTGTTCTGCGTCCTGATTGGCTAAAGGACTGTAGACCATTGAGGTTCTGTATCCTGTGTCCTGGCTGATTGGGGAGGGACTGTAGACCATTGTGTTCTGCGTCCTGATTGGCTGAGGGACTGTAGACCATTGTGTTCTGCGTCCTGATTGGCTGAGGGACTGTAGACCATTGTGTTCTGCGTCCTGATTGGCTAAGGAACGAGGGTGCATCCAAACCTTTGTCCGCTCATGTTTTCATAAGATCGTCCTGACTTATCTTCGTCCATTTGTCGGCACTTGGAAATGCAAACAATACAACAATATAAAAAAGCTTGTGGCGGGATTAGCGCTAACACAATAACCAACACAAAATTAGCTAGAGGGATGGAACAATTCATCAGATTTGGAGAGTCAGGGCTGCGTTTGACTGTACTTTGCATTTAGGTGGATTACATAGAAATAAGTCGGGCGGCATTACGTGGAAGTTCATATTTGCCTATTTCTGATACACAACAGGCGAAGGTCGTATTATGTTCAACTGAGATAGTCAAAGCAGGTGATGGATGAAGTAGAGACAAAAGCATATTTTATATTGTGTTTCACTCCTGCACGCTGAACGCTAGCTTACTAAAATAAAACCAATACTGTAATCGCTCATCCAGACTTCTCGTTACTTTTATTAGTATTAAAAGCAGACATATCGCTCTATAGTTATAATCTCTGACTCCTGTGGATCATTATGTCGTAATTTGGACGTTTTAAATCACAATATTCAACTAAAACGACTTCATAAAAGAGAAAAGTTCGCTGACATCGCCGTAAATGCTGTTGGCGCCTTCCTTATTTGTCGATGTAACGCTGGCGAATCCGAAGTGTATCGTCGATTAACAAAATAAAACTGGAGAACGAAGTGCGTACGTCACAGTGGGCGTGGACAGGTGGAGGGAAAAACTGGGATTGATCGTGTAAGAATGTTCGTTTCTGGTGTAAGCGTCAAAAAAGCGCCAAGAGGACCAAGAAGTAGACAGTACCGGAGCAGGGAGGCAGGGTCAGGAACGGAGCCAGAGACGAAGGAGCCGGGACGGTCCAGGGAGCAGGAATGTTTGACACACGGACGATCTGGGGCCGAGTGTCTGGTCCTGGCTCCTTTTATCCATGGCAGGTGGTGTTGATTGCGCTGATGGATTTCAGGTGCGCGTGGGAGGAGCCAGGAACTCCGCCCAGCTCCAGACTCAGGCAGGTGAGGGAGGAGAAGGAGGCAAAACAGGGAGCAGGAAAACGTGGATCATGAAAAAATCACACAAAAACAACTTTTTAAGAGCGTAAACGAGAAGAAGAAACAACTAGAACACGGTTAAAATGTCTGAAAAGTCCATTTTGCAGCATAGGTCTGATTTAAAGCTGCACTATGTAATATTTCTGGGAGAGGGTACGCCACCTGCTGTCTCCATGGAAATAGATAAAAACAGCAAAATAAGCGATTAAACGTATCACTCCAAAAAGTTCTTCCTCGGAGCGTAAACGAGAAGAAGAAACACGGTTAAAATGTCTGAAAATAGGTCTGATTTAAAGCTGCACTATGTAACATTCAGCTGAAATATTCCACAGCAGGCGATGGCCGAGGTGGAGGAGACAGAAGCCCATTTTAATGCTCACTCCTGCACACTGAACGCTGGCTTACTAAGTGACTCATGATTATGTAACACGCTGTTATAGAAATGAGCCCATTGGCGCCCCCAAATTGTGGCTTATAATGGACCGACTTCGCCATTAGGAGAAAATAAAACACAAGGCAGAGTGAAAGAGCGGACCTCTCCTCGCGTTTATTTATGGGAAATAAAACGGCCGCTGATTTATTTTTTAATTTTAGATATAAATAGTGAGTTTGATTTGAAGAGGCGAGCTTAAGCGATCCATTTACGCTCGTTTTAAAGATGCTCTGCTACAAAAAATAGACTCTTCTGAGGTTTAAATCATGTTTTAACACAAAGCTGTAGATTTGCACAAGGACAAAGTGAAAGTCTGTGTTAAAGTTTGAGAGTGTAACCTGCACGTGTGGACTCAGGCTCTTCAGGTTCCCTCCGTGGAGACGCTGGATCAGACGCTTTCCTCCATGATGCTGAGGAACATCCCGAGGCGAGGGTTCCCGGGGCTGCTGGGAGAACGAACGCCTGAAAGAGGTAGGACACAGAGGGAACGAACGCCTGAAAGAGGTACGACACAGGGAGAACGAACGCCTGAAAGGGGTACGATACAGGGAGAACGAACGCCTGAAAGAGGTACGACACAGGGGAGAACGAACACCTGAAAGAGGTACGACACAGGGAGAACAACGGCGAACGCCTGAAAGAGGTAGGGAGAACACAGGGAGAACGAAACGCCTGAAAGAGGTACGACCTGAAAGAGGTACGACACAGGGAGAACGAACGGCTGAAAGAGGTACGACACAGGGAGAACGAACGCCTGAAAGAGGTACGACACAGGGAGAACGAACGCCTGAAAGAGGTACGACACAGGGAGAACGAACGCCTGAAAGAGGTACGACACAGGGAGAACGAACGCCTGAAAGAGGTACGACACAGGGAGAACTTTTGCTTGAGTATTTTTTGCTGCGCTTGTATTTAAGTAAAAGCAGACTTGAGTACTTCTTCCGTCCCTGCTCAGTATATTTTATAGTTTATGGTTTATATTTTATGGTACAGTTTCTCTTCTGGCCCTGAGCCTGGACACTGACAGAGTATTTCCAATCATGAACATAGTCTTCAGATCAAAAATTCCGAGGAGGAACAGGGAGAAGTAGAATGATTTGAGGTCTGAAGAAAAGTATTTATCGGACAGGACGAATGTGAGAGTGAAGAGGGTGAAGAATAAGACTCATGTGAGATTTAAGCCGTGTTATAATGTCGTTAAATCCTCAAAAACAGACCTGGAGTTGCGTTTTGTTTCATTCTCACATGTTTGAGTAACTTTATTATTAGTCTGTAACATCTCCAAAGCTCCAAATGCTCTGTTCCACCTTGTGATGTCATGAAGTGGTAGTTTTCAAGTTAAAATCTACCTTTTACCTTTAGTTCAGTAGAGATGGGCAATTCCAGAGCTGAAATTTGAAATGAAAATGTTCATATATCCATCCATTTTGAGTCTAAGTTGGGACTCCCAGACTTCCCTCACCCCAGACACGTCCTCCAGCTCCTCCGGTGGGACCCCGAGGTGTTCCCAGGCCAGCCGAGAGACATAGTCCCTCCAGCGTGTCCATGGTCTCCTCCTTCCGGTGGGACATGCCCAGAACATCTCCCCAGGGAGGCATCCAGGAGACATTAGGAACAGACGCCCAAACAACCTCAGCTGCTCCTCTTGACGTGGAGGAGCAGCGGCTCTACTCCGAGCTCCTCACCCTATCTCTAAGGGAGCACCCAGCCACCCTGCGGTTAACCTCCGTCATCCCTTTAAACGCTTAATATTTGGATTTTTATAAGTCGGTGGGAAAAATTAATGGGACAGTTACTTCCGGGACACTTGAGATACTTTTACTGAAGGTTCTGTATTAAGCAAAATTGACTCGTGTGAACTTTTAGACATGTTATAATGATGTTATTTTGTCAAAAACAGACCTGGAGTTGTGTTTTTTTCCTTGTATTATTAGTCTGTAACATCTCCACACCTCAAAATGCTCTGTTCCACCTTGTGATGTCATGAAGTGGTAGTTTTCAAGTTAACATTTACCTTTTTACCTTTAGTTCAGTAGAGATTTGGCAATTCCGGGACTGAAATGATCCAGATGATTCTAGTGAAGGTGTTTGTGAGTTTAAAAACACAGAGGAGCACTTCCTGTATTACCACATGATGACATCACAAGGTGGAACAGAGCGTTTTCAGTTTGAGGGAAGAGCTCAGGATAAATCTGCAGGGTTTGTGTGTTAAACATGTGTGAATGAAACAAAAAAAAAAACTCCAGGTCTGTTTGTGACGAGGAAACTTTCGAACCCAGATCAGAGATGGTCGTGATATGGGCGCTCCGGGCTCCCGTACTCTCCGAGCTCGCCGCGGCGTTCTCCTCCTCGCACATTATCCACTCTCTGAAGCCGCCGTTTCTCGTGGGCTCGTTCTGTGGCAGATTGATGGCTTCATCAGCTCGGAGATTGATTCTTAATTCTGCTTAAAAGGGCAAGAGGAAATGTTTCCACGCCAAACAGGTCAATACCGCCTCCTCGCCGCGTCCTCGCCATCGCATTAGGACGCCTCCCGCCATCACCTGAGGAAGGAAGCGCGGCGTAATGTACCATCATGCAACTGGGCACGTCTAATGGCACTCTGTTAGTAATGCACATTTCAATTACAACAGCTGATTTACTTTCCACACGCCCATTACTCACAAGTACCCACAATGCACCTCTCTGCAGTAACAGCTGTGGAGCGTGGAGTTCAGGGGTAGTACAAGTACTTACTGCAGACACTTGGACTTATTCACACCTGTACTGCGTGTGTGTATTTGTGTGTTTTTATGTTGTTTTAAGTCTTAAGATATTAAAATATACACTTTAATTTGGTCTATCCCGCGGTGTTGCTAGTAGTAGTAGTGGTAGTAGTAGTGGTAGTAGTAGTAATAGTAGTTGGAGTGGTGGCAGTGGTCGTGGTAGTAGTGCTAGTAGTAGTAGTAGTAGCAGCAGTAGTAGTAGTAGTAATAGTAGTAGTAGTAGTAGTGGTAGTAGTAGTAGTGGTGGAGTAGTAGTAGTAGTATTAGTAATGGCAGTGGTAGAAGTAGTAGTAGTAGTAGTAGTGGTGGTAGTGGTCGTGGTAGTAGTAGTAGTAGTTTTTGCAGTAGTATGAGTAGTAGTGGTAGTAGTAGTAGTAGTAGTAGTAGTAGTAGTAGTGATAGGAGTTGTAGTAGTGGTAGTGGTGGTGGTAGTAGTAGTAGTAGTAGTAGTAGTAGTAGTAGTAGTAGTAGTAGTAGTAGTAGTAGTAGTAGTTGTAGTTGTTGTTGTAGTGGTGATAGTGGTCGTCGTGGTAGTAGTAGTAGTAGTGCTAGTAGTAGTTGTTGTAGTAGCATGAGTAGTTGTAGTAGTAGTAGTGATAGTAGTGGTAGTAGTGATAGGAGTTGTAGTAGTGGTAGTGGTGGTGGTAGTAGTATTAGTAGTAGTAGTTGTAGTAGTGGTAATAGTATTAGTAGTGATAGTAGTAGTAGTGGTGGTAGTAGTGATAGTGGTAGTAGTAGTAATAGTCACACAGTCTCAGTACGTGTACTTATATTCATAAAGTACTTTGTGCTGTAAATACAGAAGTACATTACAATAATAATGTTCACTGATTTTTTTTGCAGAACGCAGTGACTCAGAAGTACCCACAATGCTTCACTTCGCGGCGCAGTATGGTTTGAGGAGTGTAGTGAGTGTCCTGCTGCAGTGCCCCGGCGCAGACGCGGCGCTCCGGACGACCAATCGCCACGGAGACACGCCCACTGAGACCGCAAAGCATCATGGGCACGCCCAGCTCCACCTGCTACTGAAGGAGGCTCTGGTACTAATCATGATCTCAACTTTAAAGTCTAATTGTAGCAGCCTCCACCTGCAGCCTCCGTCTTTACTTCAACAGCCTTCATTTAACATCTTTATTGCAGCCTCCGCCTTATTGCAGCCTCCACCTTTTACTGCAGCCTCCACCTTTACTGCAGTCCCCATGTGTACAGCAGCCCCCACCTTTCTGCCATTTCCACCTTTACTGCAGCCTACACCTTTAGAGCAGCCTACACCTTTTATTGCAAAAGCCTCCGCCTTTACTGCAGCCTCTACCTTTAACAGCCTCCACCCTTACTGCAGGATTGTGGAGTGTATGTACTTCTATCTTTTATTGAGTCCATTTACAATGAGACATCTCCAAACACCGACATGAGTCTGTGATCTGTGAGATAATTAAAATAGTACAGAGGATACTGTCTGAGAGAATACTAATACTAATATTAGTAGTAGCAGAGGTAGTAGAAGTAGTAGTAGTAGTAGTAGTGGTGGTGGCAGTAGTAAAATATATATACTAGAGTATTGTCTGCGACCTTTGACAGAACATTAGTTTTGGAGGCTCTGGTTCCTGCAGAATCTAAACATGGGGAAAAAACATAAGATCATGTGAGATGTGTGGTGCTGGAGGTGATGTGGTGGTGCTGGAGGTGATGTGGTGATGGTGGAAGTGAAGTGGTGGTGCTGGAAGTGATGTTGGAGGTGATGTGGTGATGGAGGTGATGTGGTGATGGAGGTGATGTGGTGGTGCTGGAGGTGATGTGGTGGTGCTGGAGGTGATGTGTGGTGATGGAGGTGATGTGGTGAAGATGGAGGTGATGTGGTGGTGCTGGAGGTGATGTGGTGGTGCTGAAGGTGATGTGGTGATGGAGATGATGTGGTGAAGCTGGAGGTGATGTGGTGAAGCTGGAGGTGATGTGGTGATGGAAGTGATGTGGTGGTGCTGGAGGTGATGGAGGTGATGTGGTGATGCTGGAGGTGATGTGGTGATGGTGGAGGTGATGTGGTGATGTTGGAGGTGATGTGGTGATAGTGGAGGTGATGTGGTGTGTTGGAGGTGATGTGGTGGTGATGGAAGTGATGTGGTGGTGTTGGAGTTGATGCTGGAGATGCAGCAGCACAGTCGTGTGTGGAGTAAGTGGAGCTTCATCAATAATGAAACGAGAGAAGAGCGGAGAGGAGGGAGGGTGACCTGGATCAGACCCCTCACCTCCACCCGGCTCAGAGTAGAGCGAGAGCTAAGAGGGCGGAGCCACTGCCCCACTCTCATCACAGCGGTGGAGGGGGTCTAATGGAACAGCCTACAGTGAGGAACAGCCTGTGTGTGTGCACCGGGCCTGCACACACTCTACACACTCTACACACTCTCTGCACACACTACACACACACTACACACACTCTGCACACACTCTGCACACTCTCTGCACACACTACACACACTCTGCACACACTACACACACTCACACTCACACACTCTGCACACACTCTACACACACTCACACACACTCACACACTCTACACACACACACTCTGCACACACTCTGCACACTCTGCACACTCACACACTCTGCACACACTCACACTGCTGCACACTCTGCACACACTCTGCACACACTCTGCACACACTCTGCACACTCTGCACACACTCTGCACACACTCTGCACACTCTGCACACACTCTCCACACTCTGCACTCTCACACACTGCACACACTCACACTCTGCACACACTCTGCACACTACACACACTCTGCACACACTCTGCACACACTACACACACTCTGCACACACTCTGCACACTCTGCACACACTCTGCACACACTCTACACACTGTGCACACTCTCTGCACACACACACACTACACACACTCTGCACACACTCTGCACACTCTCTGCACACACTACACACACTCTGCACACACTCTGCACACTCTCTGCACACACTCTGCACACACTCTGCACACACTCTGCACACTCTCTGCACACACTCTGCACACACTCTGCACACCCACTCTGCACCCACTCTGCACACTCTCTGCACACTCTCTGCACACACTCTGCACACACTCTGCACACACACCACACACACTCTGCACACACTACACACACACTGCACACACACTACACACACTCTGCACACACTACACACACTCTGCACACACTCTGCACACTCTGCACACTCTCTGCACAACTCTGCACACACTCTGCACACACTCTGCACACACCACACACACTCTGCACACACTACACACTCTGCACACACTACACACACTCTGCACACACTACACACACTCTGCACACTCTCTGCACTCTCTCTGCACACACTCTGCACACACTCTGCACACACTCTGCACACACTCACTGCACACACTCTGCACACACTCTGCACACACTCTGCACACACTCTGCACACACACACACCACACACACTCTGCACACACTACACACACTCTGCACACACACCACACACACTCTGCACACACTACACACACTCTGCACACACTACACACACTCTGCACACACTACACACACACACACTCTACGCACACTCTGCGCACACACACTACACACACTCTGCACACACACTACACACACTCTGCACACACACACTACACACACTCTGCACACACTCTGCACACACTCTGCACACACTCTGCACACACTCCGCACACTCTCTGCACACACTCCGCACACTCTCTACACACACTCTGCACACACACTACACACACTCTACGCACACTCTGCATACACTCTGCACACACTCTGCACACACTCTGCACACACTCTACACACTCTACACACTCTACACACTCTGCACACACTCTGCACACACTCTGCACACACTCTGCACACACTCTGCACACACTTTGCACACACTCAGTAAATTAATGCAGCAGCTAATGTCTGGATGTTGGTGCATAATGCTGAGCGTTACTCATGCTAATCTGAGGAGGTCTTTCCCTGCCCAACCCTCCATTTCCAGCTTTACTTAGAGAAACACAAGAGCAGCCACTTGCTCACTAATGATGCCAATCTACATGGAATAGCTCCCGCACACGCACACATCTGCTTATTTGATCACTCTGGAGGACGCTAGCATTATAATGTTCTTTCCAATGCTAATTTCATTAGCTGCTAAGGACATTACAAATGCAGAGTTGGATGGAGCGCTGAGGTGACATAAAACATGTTTTGTTTGTGCAGCAAATCTGTAAACTCATAATGTAAATCTATTCATTCAGAAAACAAATGAATGTGCATGAAGGCCTCACTTCCACAAAGAGACAGACATTATTAAGGCAGAATAAACCTATTTCTCATGTTACTGGAGGCTATTACCATGGAAAAAGACACAAGGCCTGTTTCAGAAGCAATAACCACAAAAACATCGATGTTACAAATGTATGTAATCACACACACATGGAGACACAGTCAGATCACTCCAGTTTACATAACAACCCCAAACCTCGTATTAGCCTGTAGCATGTGTGTATTATGACAAACGAGAGCTGCTGTGCGACGGGCCAACATTAAAACAAATACAGCCCATAATAATCCAAAAGAGCTGCTCCTTTAAAATCCATATCAAGCATTAAATTCAATCAGTTTTGCGAGAGCCAGCGTGATATTCCCAGTGATTCAGCTCAATAACAGAGGCTCCACTGCGTTCACCCCAACAGAGAAACTTAAAACTATCCATCAATGGAGCGCCGACCCCCGGGGAATCCTCAGACGGTCTCCACATCTTGTAAATGTATGTATCCTCATGGCAGCGGCGCTAATAGGGAGCGACTGTGACGAGGGGAGCCGGAGCCTGCAGTGAAATGACAGGGGAGCGCAGTCAAACACAGGTCTGCCCACCGGGACCAGACCCTCACTCACACAGGTTACATTCACTCAGGCAGCTGGCATTTCTGTGTGGATTTCATAAACGGCTAATTAAATCCATGTTGACAGCTAAAAACGACATCGCCGCAGGGTCTGGGCATGTACGAGGGAGGAAAGAAAGGCTCACCGTGAACTCTTTCAACTGTCATGCTCGTTTTTGTAGAAGATTTGTACTTTAAAGTGTCCTGGTTTAGTCGTATACTTTGTGAATTATTCTAAATTTGGAGTCTGTTTCCTAATATTACTTTATGGCTTTTATTTTCAGACAGTTATAGTAGGACTCGCAGTAGTGTTGGGTGTTAGAGGCAAATGCAGTAGTTTAGTAGTTATAATGAAAGTACATGGGTTAAGAAGTGTGTAAAAAGGGAAATTTAAGAGTATTTTCTCAGGTGTAAAAGTATCAGTTGTTTGCAAATGGATTCCTGGCTGTAAATGTCTCAACCCCCATTGAAGTATTTTCTCCAGGAAGGGCATCTGGTATAAAACAGGTGCTGCATTATGACCAGAAGGTTTGGATGCAGGAAACATTAGGATCCTCAGTGTTCCCGGGTGTAAATTTGCTGAATGTCTCTAAAAAAGTACCGTACTTTCAGGACTATAAGTCGCTCTGGAGTATAAGTCGCACCGAAAAAATGCAAAATAATGAAGAAAAAATCATATATAAGTCGCACTGGACGATAGGTCACATTGTTTCAGGGAATTATTTTACAAAATCGAGATCAAGAACAGACATTTTATCTTTAAAGACAAAAAAAAAAGAGAACAACATCATGCTAACATAACACATTTATATTTATTCAGCTCCATGAAGGTTTGTTAATGTCAGATATTAACAGTTAATCACAAACTAAAGCCGAAAAAACAAGCAACAATTTTATTCACTCCAAATCTCACTTTCCTCTTCTGCGTCGCTCATCAGACGCAGCAGAATATTATTTTATTTTAGAAGCGTTTTTGTTCAGTGTTTCTCTTTTAAATTACCGTAATGATAAAATTTTAAATGTTCAAATCAAAGGTTCAGGAGGAGTAGATACTGGTACAAGTGTAGAGCGCCCTCATGTGGTCGCCAGTGTGACAATAACGAAGATGTGACATGTGTATTTGAATAATTTCACATATAAGTCGCATCCTCGGACAAACTATGAAAAAAAGTGCGTCAAAAGTCATCAAAAACAGACCTGCAGGTGCGTTTTGTTTCTTCACACATGTTTGTTATTAGTCTGTAACATCTCCAAACCTCAAAACGCTCTGCTCCACCTTGTGATGTCATGAAGTGGTAGTTTTCACATGAACAGCTCCTTTTACCTTTAGTTCTGTAGAGATCTGGAATTACCGAGGAGGGACTATGTCTCTCTGCTGGCCTGGGAACGCCTTGGGGTCCCATCGGAGGAGCTGAAGGAGGTGTCTGGGGTGAGGGAAGTCTGGGAGTCCCTGCTTAGGCTGCTGACCTCAGATAAGTAGAAGAAAATGGATGCATGGATGGATGGAAATCGGCAATTCCAGAGCTGAAATGATCCAAATGAGTCAAGAAATGAAGGTGTGTGGAGTTTAAAAACACAGTGGAGCACTTCCTGTATCACCACATGACATCACAAGGTGGAACAGAGTGTTGTAAACAGTATAATATTTGCGCCGTTTTCCGAGTAAATCCACAGCACTTAAACGCTGGATCACTTTTACCCTCGCACTAATCTTGATGTTAAGTCTCACTCTGCCTCTTTTCCTTTAGCTCTGCCATTAACCCATTAGCGGCGCCCCCTACCTCCAATTCATCAGACCGGTCCGGGGCGATTTTAGCCGAAGCGTTGTCAATAAACGCTGGATGGATGGGTCCCCTGCTGGCTCCTCTCTCAGCCCGAATCACTCAGTCGGAGCTGCGTCAGACGCCCTGGTCCACGCTGCGCCGAGCTTCTTTGTTAATTAGCTGTGAACTGCTCCAGAGGGAAAATCTGAATAATTCACGAAGAGCATAACTGGAATACAAATATAGAAATGTGTCCGCTCCCGTTCACACTGGTTATGTCTTCACTTGTAATGTCGAGGCTCCCTGCAGTAATTACCATCAACAAATACATATTGTTGGTATTTAATATTTTAAAAGTGGGCTGTAAGTTTGGCTCGTGCTCCATGTGTTTCTTTGATTATGAGTTTAAATCGCTAGCTTCGGTTGTGATACTGTCTGTGGATTCAACTTTTCACCCGCTTCAAACTGAAAACGCTCTGCTCCACCTCGTGATGTCATCGTGTGGTGATACAGGAAATGCTCCGCTGTGTTTTTAAACTCCACACACCTTCATTTCTTGAATCATTTGGGTCATTTCAGCGCCGGAATTGCCACTAAAGGTAAATTATAACTTGAAAACTACCACTTCATGACATCACAAGGTGGAACAGAGCGTTTTGAGCGTTGGAGATGTAGACAGACGATTAATAAAGTGTGTGAAAAAAACAAAACACAACTCCAGGTCTGTTTTTGAGGAGGAAACAGCATTAGAACATGACTTAAAGCTCAAAAGAGTCAATTTTGTATAATATAGGAGCTGTTTTGTAATGAGTTCAGCAATTTTAAGTGTTAAGCAGAGTCAGTAACACCAAGTAGTGCTAATAGTAGTTCATTTGTTGCAGAAGTAGTACTTAAGACACTGGTAGTAGTTAGCATAACAGAAAATAACACTTAGGCGCACTTCTGGCTTCATCCACTCTGGCTCCAATTCACTTTCTATTGAAAAACTGTCACCTTTTCCTCCTTAACTGCTGCTGTCAGACTCAACATTTTGGTCTTAAATGTTCGTATTAACCTGCTCTACCTCTTATTTAGTTTTTGTATCTGTAAATCAAGATATGAACATTAATAACAGACAGATCGTTACCTTGGATTGGCTCTTTAGTTGCTATGATACTCGCAGTCAGACGTCCAAATATGGAAATCGGCTCCAAATTCGCCTCTAGCCTCGATGAGCTTCATTTGACTGGAGCTGAACGCTGTGGGCGACATCACACTCACTTAGTCCACTCAAGTAGTCAGTAGTAGTCGTCGTAGTAACAGTAGTTGATTAGTTGCAGTAGTAATACTAGTTGTGATAGTGGCAGTAGCGAATAACACTTCCTTCAGAGTGGTTGCTGTGTTAGTAGTAATCGCAGTAGCAGCCTGTTTTGTAGTAGTCTTAACATCCTAGTATTACAGATAATACTGAGGTAGTATTCGAAGTCGTAGTACTTTCCCCCTCCGTTAGCAGCTCACACAACACAAAGGCCATTATTTCAACCGGGGGACAGATTTACACTGCTGCCGAGCGCGGGGCGAGATTCAATTGAGATGACTGTATTACGCCCGCTGTTCTCTGAGAAGTGAATTTGCGCTGAAATGCCAAGAGCTCCCGCCGCTTCGTACATCTGTAAAACCATTTAGCATCTGCGTGGTTAGTAAATAAAGCCGGGGCATGCCAATCGTGTGAAGGATACACCGTCGAACATACAGGGCAGCCCAGCATCCCGCTATTATAATTGAATAGCCGTGCTGCGTTTGTAATCATCTCGTCGTCTCTACCTGTTGGGCCTGTGTTGAATCTCTACTGTTAAGTAATGCAGTCGATAAGTCATTTGGAGCGAGAGGAATCAAGTAATGCTGTAATTGAGTCAAGAATGGCTGTGTTGCTAAGGAACAGTAAAAAGCCAAGGCCTGGCGTTGTGTGGAAGATCGCTCAATCAAAGTCAGCTGCTCGCATGGACTAAAATCATAATTATTAGTTTATGTTCTGATTGACGGGTCGACCAGTGAAAAGACATTCAATCTTGTTATTTTGAAGATTGCAATAAATCTGCGCTTTTAGAAAGAATCTGTTTAGCTGCGAAAGAAAAGAATGTTAGTGTAATGTATTCAAGTGCATTGGTTCGATTAAAATACAGAGGTTTATATGCAGCAGTATCACAGGAAAACTCGTGGCCTTGTGCGATATTTAGATACTAGTTCACGATTATGCTGATACGCCACACTGTGAGAAGAGAAATATACAAATAAATAATTTATTGGTAAACATTATGTTCAATAGATTTGTGGGGAAAAAATCTATATTTGGAGACACTTGCCTCTGATGCAATGTCTAATTCTGTAGGTGTACCCCAAGGCTCAACCCTTGGCCCCCTGTAATTTCACCTACAGAACAGGGGTGTCAAACTCAAATTCACACTGGGCCAAAATCCAAAAATAATAATAATCCAAAAGACCAAAAATAAAAACTCTGACTAGGTCGTGGGCCAAACTAAATATTTATTGAAAAATTTCAACAACATCTACATGTTTTTCAGAAGGGGTGGATTAAATTTGAGTGAGGCGACAGGAGCAGATGCTAATAAGAATCAACAGAAGTGTTAGGGGCCAGAGCCAACACATTTGCAAAGCATTCTGGGATTCATAGTATTAGAGGTGCATGCGCTAAACTGGCCCAACGGCTGGTGGGTCGGCTCTAATACATATTTGATTTGATCTCACGGGCCAAATATATTTATATCAAGGGCCAAATTTGTCTCGCAGGCCTGAGTTTGACACGTCTGCTATAGTCATGTCTGCAGTGTCATGTCTAATTTTCACTAATGACACTATTGTCTTTGTCCATATAAAAACACAGCAGCAGGTTGTAGAGAAACTGTCAACTGTATTGGTTAAAAAAAAAAACCCACATTTTTATATCTCAGTGTTAAAACTGTGCATGTTTTTTCCTCAAAGTCAGAGAGATCAGTCCAGTAGATGTATATTTATATGTATATATATATGTGTGTATATTAGAGTTATCCTTGAATCTATTTCTTAAATTATTTCTATTTATCTATTATCTTGTTATTTATCTATTATCTTGTTTTATTTTATTTCCTTCTGTTCTATGTGTGCGGTGCAATGCTGGAATTTCCCCACTGTGGGACTAATAAAGGCTTATCTTATCTTATCTTATCTTAGTAGTTATGGTAGCTGTGCAAACCCTACAAGTATATTAAAAAAAAATCAATAAATCAATTGTATTTGGTGAATTTTAAGCACACTAGAATAAAAAAAATCCTCAAAATGGAATCTAAATGGTACGATTCTCTCTCATATGAATCACTGTCTGATGAACTGGAGCCAAACGAACAAGAGCCCACTGCAGCCTATAGAAACTACAAGCCTGAGCAAATATTATATAACAAAATAAAATAAAAATGACATTACTCTACATAATGTGCTCAGTAAATATTTCTATCTGAGCCGAGTCCCTGATGCCGTGTACAAACCACAGAGCTGCTAATGGCATGTTTGTAGTGCGAGGGGAAGATGTCTGATTTCATAATGACCCTGATCATGGCCGTACGTCCCTCAGCGTGTGATTAGCAAACGCACTCGGCTGCTCTGACAGTGCAGAGGAGACGGGGGGATGACGCCGACAGCCCGAGCTCTGGGTGATACGAGAAGAACGTCGCAGTAATTCCCATCGTTCCTCCGAATTTCCTCTAGATGAGCCGAGCCGTAGCAGACTTAGAAATGTCAACGTGAGACTGTTTCGAGATGAAAACTGAGCTTAAAATTAATTCAGAGGAAGGTGAGCGACATTATACTTCAGGCTGTGGATGATAAAATAAAGTAAATGTACAAGATCAGAGTAGATTCCAAGTACTTTAGATGAGTCCTACCCATTTTTTATCCTATTTTTCTCAACTTTTTCCCCACAAACATCCATTTAAAGAGCTATGTTACACAAAATTGACTCTTGTGAGCTTTAAGTCATGTTCTAAATGCTGTTATCTCCTTAAAACAGACCTGGAATTGTGTTTTGCTTCATTTTCACACTTTATTATTAGTCTGTCTGTTCTGTTCCACTTTGTGATGTCATGAAGTGATAGTTTTCAAGTTAACAGCTCGATTTTACCTTTTTTTTTAGTAGTAGACTGGCAATTCTGGGGCTGAAATCATCCAGATGATTCTAGCGAAGGTGTGTGGAGTTTAAAAACACACTGGAGCACTTCCTGTATCACCACACGATGACATCACGAGGTGGAACAGAGTGTTTTCTCAGCCTAAATCTGCAGGGTTTGTGTGTTAAACATGTGTGAATGAAACAAAACACAACTCCAGGACTGTTTGTGACGAGGAAACAACATTAGAACATGGATTTTGTAAATTATTCCAGCGGAGCACTTCCTGTATCACCACATGATGACATCACAGGGTGGAACAGGGTGTTTTTCAGTGTGAGAGAAGACGAACTCAGCCTAAATGCAGGGTTTGTGAGACTCCAGGTCTGTTTGTGACGAGGAAACGACATTGTAAAAACATAAATCAGTAAAATAGTGTAATATGAGCCTTTTAAATACACTTTTTTCTTGTATTTTGTAGTAAAAAGTGGTGAGGTGATTGTGTCTGTTGTGTCGTTGCAGACGATCGACCCGGGGGAGGCCAGTGCCAGCTCCAGAGCGTGTAAAATGACGGGCGCATCAGGTACGTAGGCTAAAGCTAGTGTCAAACTGCATTTTTTTCCGTGTGTATCATTATGGTGCTCATTTGAACAGCTCCTCTCACGCTGGTATAGTCTAAATGTGTAGTGGCGCTTCAGAAAACAGCGTGAACTTCACTGGAGCGGCAGAGTGGTTAACACTTTGTTCACAGGGAGCGCCTCCTCTGCGAACAGTCAGAAAGAGCGCCAGGCCAGCGAGGAGGAGGAGGAGGAGGGAGAAGAGGAGGATATTTATGCCGTCGTTCGGGCTCGGCGACGACGTGTACAACGCCATCGAGAAGCCCAAACCGTCTGTGGTGATCGCTAACCGGCCCCCAGCACCCACCCCGCGCCCCCGGACGACTGAGACTGAAGACGGGATCAGCCACGTCACGAAAGGTAACGCTGTGTGACCCAAAGTGGCACAAAATGAACTCTCGTGAGCTTTAAGTCATGTTATAATGCTGTTTCCTCCTCGGTTCCACCTTGTGATGTCATGAAGTGGTAGTTTTCAAGTTAACAGCTCAATTTTACCTTTAGTTCAGTAGTTGATCAGCAATTCCAGGGGAGAAATGATCCAAATGATTCTAGTGAAGGTGTTTGGAGTTTAAAAACACAGAGCGGCACACTTCCTGTATCACCACATGATGACATCACAAGGTGGAACAGAGTGTTTTCTCAGCCTAAATCTGCAGGGTCTGTGTGTTAAACATGTGTGAATGAAACAAAACACAACTCCAGGTCTGTTTGTGACGAGGAAACAACATTATAACACAGATTTTTAAATTATTCCTTAACATGGTCCAGTCAGAATACTGTGTTCTGAGTACTTTGAATACTTTTACATCAAGTTGCTTTTAAATTATAAGGTAAAGACGCACACGCCTCACCACCAGAGCGGAGTTTTATGTTTTTCTTATTGATTTTGTGCAATTTTAAGCCTAAATGATCAAATACCATCATGTATTCCTATGGTTTTAGAAAAGTAACTGTATTCTGAGTACAGTCGTATCTCACTGTATCGTGGTTCACCTGTTTTGCGGGGTTTTTTTTTGCACTTTTACTACTTGGACTGTAGACCATTGTGTTCTGCGTCCTGATTGGCTGAGGGACTGTAGACCATTGTGTTCTGCGTCCTGATTGGCTGAGGGACTGTAGACCATTGTGTTCTGCGTCCTGATTGGCTGAGGGACTGTAGACCATTGTGTTCTGCGTCCTGATTGGCTGAGGGACTGTAGACCATTGTGTTCTGCGTCCTGATTGGCTGAGGGACTGTAGACCATTGTGTTCTGCGTGCTGATTGGCTAAAGGACTGTAGACCATTGTGTTCTGCGTCCTGATTGGCTGAGGGACTGTAGACCCATTGTGTTCTGCGTGCTGATTGGCTAAGAGACTGTAGACCATTGTGTTCTGCGTCCTGATTGGCTGAGGGACTGTAGACCATTGTCCATCAGTCTCCTCCGTGTCTCCTGTACAGTACAGAATGTGTCAGACAAATTTACATAAATGTTGGATCACAGTGTGACTCTGAAGTGCTGTATGTTTGCAAGTTTTCTCCCCGACAAAACCCACAATGTCGATGAAACGTTCTGCACCGACAAAGGCACCGACGAAGGTTTGAACTTTGTGTTTAAACAAGAGAGAAATGTGAGAAAATGTTAATGTCTGTGTGAGAAAAGTGTATAAAGTGTGTGGTGAACATAGGGAATAACTATAAAAAATAAAGCTGATACTTCACGGATTTCGCCTATTGCGGGTTATTTTTAGAATATAACCCCTGCGATAAACGAGGGACCACTGTACCACCAAAATAAGTATTCTGAACGTGTAATCTTTATACATATATTTAGTTACTTCAACACTAGAAATAAACATACTATTGTAATGCTGCTACAGACAGAGCACAATACTTCGGAAAATGGCTTTTTTTGTGTTTTTTGGTTCGTAAAACCTCTCTTACTATGTTCCACTCTAAATATTAACAACAGCTAAAGTAATAATAAATAAAACATGAGCTACAGGGGCAACAGTGGCTCAGTCGGTAGAGCGTTTGTCCACTGACCTTCAAATCTCGCTCTCGCTAAACGCCATTGGTTGAGCGCTCGTAAAACACTTTTTTTACTCCACTTTTTGGCAATATTTGAAGCTCAACCATCGTCATTTTCAGGAACGCCTTAGTATAAATAAGAGTACGCCCGATTTCTGAGATGATTCGCTTTCTTTGTCTTCTAAAACTCTACTACTGCGGCTTGAAAATAGCAACAACAATCACAGCCGAACAAAGAACGTCTTTATCTGCTGTCCTCCGAGCACACGTCATCCCCCTCAGGTTTTATTGAAACCATTCTTATAAAAACTCACCTGAACATCCAATTCTTCTTTCCACGCTTTCTCTCGATTGTTGTGCTCTGCTCTAAATATAAAAAACAACAAAAATAGTCATAAATAATACATAAATAAGTAAATAACAGGGTGAAAGCTGAACAAAGTACATCATCAGCTCCATACACTGAGGCGACGGACTTTTATTGAAACTATTCTTCAAATAAAACTCACCTGATCGTGTTTTATTAATGTTATAAACTGATGCTCTTTCTCTCGGTTGATTTGTTCGAAATATAAATAACAGACAAAAAGAAAGAAATAATAAAACACATGGTAATATCAGAAGAAGTAGTGAGTATTGTGAAATAAATACAGAGGTTTGGCTTAAACTTTTACACTTTTGTCGTTCATTACAGTCCATACTATTTCGTCATTTACAAGAATATTTTAGTACAATTAAGATATATTTTTGCAGTGGTGGAAAGTAACAAAGTACAAATAGTATAAATGTATAAATCTGAGGTATTTGTGCTTTATTTAAGTACATTTTACACTAAATACTTTCGACGTTTACTTCACTACATTTGAGAGCGGTGTCTGTACTTTCTGCTCCAAGACTGAAAAGTAAAAGTACTTTTATCACTGTTTAAGACCTGCTGAAAAGTGCGGCAGGCAATTTGTTAGTAGTTTGAGCAAAACACAGATATACAAGTAAAAACAGCTGGAAAAAACGATAAAAAAATGACGAAAAAACAAAAAAATTCAGCAAAAATCTTTGACGAAATCGCTACATTTGAAGCTTTATTAGACTCAAAATGTGCGAGAAATATTTTGACTTTTTACTCTTTTTAAATGGTACTTTTTTCTGTACTTTTACTTAAGTATCTGACACTTTTGGAGTCCGTTACAGTCCATATTTGCTGTTTGGACACATCATTTACCTGTAGATTTCAGCAGATTTCAGACAGACAGTCGTCCTGCTGATTCAGACATAGATTTTTGTGAGTTTTGTTGCCGGCCCTGCACCACAGACAGCTAAAAAGAGGTAGAAAAGAGCCCTTAGCTGAGCGTGGAGGCATTTTGGTTTGAGAAGCCGGTGTGGGCGTGCGTGAGGAAAGGCCTGGAAAGCACCACTGTCACAGGAGAACAGGCAGCGGAGAAAGTGAAGTTTGTTTTGATCCCATTAGCCGCAAGAACACGGCTCGTACTGTGCCGCCGCTCAAAACAAACAAAACGCAGGAAGTCGGAGAGACTCGGAGCTTCGGAGACTGCGGTTCTCTTCAATTTGAGACGCATGAATATTTGATGAGATTGAAACATCCAAAAGTGACGGGTGTTATTACGGGGTATGAATCATTAAAAGACTCTTTTTCATCCCGCCAGTGTAAACATAAAGAGTACATTTGTGCCATCTCTGAAGACCGCATCGAATCAGTAATGAGTAAAGGAGTGGGCTGCAGCCGAATGTGCACGAAGGCAAAGTATATCCTTTAATATTTGGTGCACGGACCGTAGACTGTGTAAAGAAGTGGACTGAGTGAGTGTGACGTCGCCCACAGCGTTTAGCTCCTGTCAAATGAAGCTAATCGAGGCTAGAGCAGGTATAGCGGCTAACCTGGAGTCGAATTTCAGATTTAGAGTTACGACCCCGAGTGTCATAGCAACCAAAGAGCCAATCCAGAGCGAGGCTGTTGATTTTAACGCCCCTTAGCAACGCTGTCAATCAGATCTGTTGCTAACGCTACCGGGAGAGACCTCGGGGGAAAGAAGGCGCCTGATTTGTCTGTTATTAATGTTCATATCTTGATTTACAGACACAATAGTGAAATAAAAACCTCATGATCATGTAGAGCGCGTTAATACGAACATTTAAGACCAAAATGAAGGCTAGCAAGTTAGCTCTGTCCATTTATATAAACAGGCTATGCTAGGGACATCGCTTTGCCAGTTCTGACACCGATATATATGAATACTTTGACTTTGAGTATCTGTCAATACTCAATATTAACCAAGACCAGTGTGTGGGAACTGGAAATGGCCTTTATTTCCTGAAATACAATTCGCATACTACCAAATGGACCTAATTCTATCTCTGCACAACAGCGCCCTCTACCGCACTGTTAGCGTCACTACTTCCTGTCCAGTTTCTCTTTGAGGTTTTTCCAGAGTGACGCTAAAATGAAGAAATATTTAAAGATCAGGCAGTGGACAGGGAGCTGCAGGTGCGTTAGGGGTCAAAGGTTAGGGGGTTAGGGAGCTACGGGTGGGTAGGGGTCAGGGGTCAGAGGTCAGGGGGTTAGGGTCAGACAGCGGACGGGGAGCTGCAGGTGGAAGTCACTGACACATGTTAAAAAAAACTGCACAAATACATTGAACACTTCACCAGAGAAAGAGACATGTTTGTGTGTCAAGGCTAACGCTAATGCTAATTTTGTGGCATAACATATTAAAATAACACCACAAACTGAAGTATTCAACAAAAAATAACTGGCTTGTCTTTATTTTAATTACTTAGAATTTGAATAGGTTGCTTATTTTATGTTATTTTATGTTTTATTTCAATATAAGTCTTGATTTACCTCCAGTTAAAGCCCATCCAGCTCATCGACTAAACCAATATAATGCACCTCATCCCTTCATTTTTCAATATTTTCCCCCTTTCACCTCTAAAAATGTTCTGCAAACTACAAAAAAAAGGCTATAAGCTGAAACGATTGTCTTCTGCGATCATATTTAACCCAGCGGAGAGTGAAAATCTTTTATAAAACGAGATAAAACAAAGTATGGACGTCACTGGTTTGAAAAGTGTCAGCGCTGCCTGGTCCTGTGCGAAACTTTGGTCCCTGTGTCTGTTTTATCTCCAAAGTGTGACTCTGAAGTGCTGTATGTTTGTAGTTTTCTCCTCTGACAAAACCCACAATGTCAATGAGTTCTTTCTGCCTCGGAGCTCGTCTCGCAGCAGCCGATCACGTGACCAAAGTGTCGGCCCCTCCCCCTCCTGCTTCGCTCTGAGCGTCAGTCGCTTCAGTGAATCGAAGCGTTTCATTGGCTCAGCGAATGTTCCGCTCTGTGATTGGTTCAGAGCTTCAGAGTGTTCAGCACGTCTGTGGTTGACAAACTGCTACAGGATAAAAGATGCACCAATATTTCTGAAAAATGTCGGGTAGTGCGGAGTATCATATGATTTTGGCGACTTTTGGCATTTGTTTCATTTTCGATGTCATCTCCAAATGGAAAAAAGCGATCCGTGGTTTGGGATCACACAAAACTTCTATTTCTTAATAAAAACATGTGATATATATATTTTTTTAATGTTCAAAATAGAATATATACTATTTATGACTTCTAATAAAACAGAAAATAGAGTTTTGGGTTCTCAAATCATGGGTTGTGCGCTGGTTTGCAATGGTAAAATTTGTCCACTAGAGGTCAGTGTTTCTCCGAGGCCTCAGACATGTCGAACCATTTGAGATGATATTGCGACACGAGGCTCCATTCGCCCATCTCTATCGATGAGAGATGAGACGAGAGAGAAATGTGAGAAAAAGTTAATGCCTGTGTGAGAAAAGTGTATAAAATATGTGGTGAGGGGTTTAACAACCAAGAAACGTATAGAATAACTGAAAAAAAATACTTCGCATCTGAGTATAAGTCACATCCTCGGACAAACAATGAAAAAAGTGCGACTTATACTCCGGAAACTGCAGTAATAGCCCATTACTTTTACTTCTACTCGCATTAGCAGTACTACACGTCCACAGCAGGAGCCAGCGGTTTCATAGAAGTACTTCGCCGCTTTAATGGTGCACATTTTCCTGCAGTGCTGTTCTTTTCCATTTGAGCGTCATGAATTCTTTATGAGGCTGAAATATCAAAAATTACCTGGTTGTAAATGATTAAAAATCTAATCTAAACAGAAAGCGTACAGCCTCCCTAAAGACAACACAAAATCGCTAATTACCCACACGCAAAATCACATGTTTACTGAGCAGATCGCGTCCCCGGCGAGTCGAGCGCGGCTCCGGCGGACTACCCCAGATCCACTCTCTTTCTCAGCGGGCCACCATCTGCAACCAATCTTTGCCTTAGCAGCAAGTCAGCCAGAATAAGTCATTACACGTGTTTTCCATCGTCCCTGTCCCCAGAGCGCAAAATGGAAGAAAAAAAGACGCATTTTGAGGTTTCCATTTTTGAGACCGCATTCAGAAAGACACAAGGATCCCATTGGGTTCTGCCGCAGTGAGGATGATGGAGGGTTAGGAGACGAGCCAGCGAGTACACAACGCAGCACAAGTGGAAATAATGAATGTGAAATGCTTAAATATGAAAATGGTTTAATCCTATAGGGAGGAGTTGCTCTGTTTGTAGACTCGAGGGCTACTTGATTTGGGACATATGCTCCAGTCTAAATTACATGTGCTCTGGCAAAATACTGCAGTTGTGTTTGGATTTAAAGGTTAAAACACAAGGTTAATGCGCCACTGCGACGTTTTTTACCCAAAAAACTTCATTATGGATGTTTGTAAAGCGCTAAAAAACCCTGGGAAATGTGCATCCTTATTGTGCGTGGGCTCGCATCTCCACAAACCTGACCCCACCTTCTATTTCGAGATTTCGCTTTCATCGTATGGGCTAAAACATCTCTACGTCTATGGAGGTTTAAACTTTTTCGTGCCGCCACCAAAAAGTTACGCAGCGTTGCTTTAAAGTAGTACTATAAATATTCTGAGTTTGTGCTAATTTAAAACTTAATTCAGCAGAACGACCGGGCTTCAAAAACCGTAAGAAAGTCCGGGATGTAAAGATGTCTGTGTGAGCCCTCATTCGTCCAGCAAAAGAAAAAAAAAATCAACTTGTTTCCTTTGTTAGATTTGGGTCTTTGGGCAAAAGTTTGAAAGTGAAGATGTTTCGCTGTTTGTATAAGCCACTTCTTCACTTCTGGTTCGGTTCGGTTCAGCCTACATTCAACCTTTAAGGGCCGTACTGACTTGATCTATTGTTCTCTTTGTTTCCTTAATTAGCTTTGGGTCTGAGGTGGTTATAAATGGGGGATAATGTGAGGATAGTGGGGGTTTTGTTAACGTTTTGCTGTTCCATAATGAGATTTGAGCTGTAGAGGTTTGAATAAATAACGTTTACGACGATATTAACAGATTGTTCTCTTTGTTTCCTTTGTTAGCTTTGGGTCTTAATTAAAACTCAATTTTAATTCCGACACGAGATGCTGCGTCTCAAGGTGCTCCATGAATAAAGTACTAAAACTACTATTACTTAAGTATAAATCTTTTTTGAGTACTTCTGCTATTAGTACTTATGTTTCTACTACCTCACATGACTCAAAATAAAGAAAATAAAACATGTACTGAAGTAAAAAGCTGGGAAAAGTGTGAATCCACCATGTTCAGCCTCTCAGTAGAACAGGTGTACCTAATAATGTGTCCAGCAGGGGGCACATGAGGCCAGTGTTATAGTGCTGCTCTTCACTGGTAATTTGCTGCTGCAGTGAGCCACAGAAGAAGAGGCAGAGCAGAGAGATTGAGGTTAACAGAGCAGTGGTGCAGTGGAGAAAATACAAGTACTGTGAGGTGAGATCATGTTACGGGCTGTGGACACAGAATTGAAATCCATTTTTAGTCCCTGAAGAACATTTTCAGACACAGAGAGCTTCATTCAGGAAACCAAACGTGTGCAACAAGATGAACCACTTTAAACTCCCCAAACTGAAAAATAAAGCCAAGGAAAAATGAAAATATTCAAATTCCTGATCACTGCAAAGGGAAAGGATCTCATTTTCCAAGGCTCAGTTTTGCCAAAATGAGATTAAAAGGGTGATTAGTTTTTGTGTGGCGCCATCTGCTGGTGAAAGTGGTGTACTGCATAAAACATGTTCAAGGACTAAATTATTACTAAAACACATGCAGAAAGCTCAAAGTAAATGGGTTGATTTATCATTAGCACAGCCTTCAGTTCAATTAATGGAGTTTGGTACCTTTTTTTTTTTTTTTTTGAGAGTTCACTATTAGAATTTTATTTGGATAATTTTCTGATAATGTTATTTTATTATGAGCCTAATGTTCTGTTTATAATGAAGAGAATTTCCCCTCAAAGATAAATCTGATTATGATTGTGGTTCACAGTGCTTCTGCAGAAGAGGAACCAGGGCAGAACCAGGCTGTTCCCTGTCGCCACAAAACAAGGTGAGTGATACTTATGCACAAATCTGTCAATAATCATTTAACATTTTGAATTTTTTAATTGTTAAACCTAAAGAAGTACAAGTTTTAACTGTTGAAAACATGTAATGGCTTAACGTCACAAGAACTGTTTAGCTACTGGTTATTTTCACCTGTCACTCAATCATAAGAAAGAGGCTGCTGACCAATAGAAAAAAGTGGGCAGGGCAAAGTGAAAAAATGAACTCAAAATAACTACAAAAATAAAATAAAATCAAATAAAAACTAAAAATAACTCAAAAAATCTAAAAAAAAAAAAACAAACCCAAAAAAAAAAACAAAAAACATATACTCAAAATAACCAAAAACAAAAAAAAAAAAAAAACAACTCAAAATAATAATAATTTTAAAAAAAGAACCTCAATAACAAAAAAGAAAAATTAAAAGAACTAAAAAGAACCCCAGGATCATGTAGAGGGTTAATACGAACATTTAAGACCAAAATGACGAGTCTGACAGCAGCAGGTACAGAGAGAGGACACAGTTTTTCAATAGAAAGTGAATTGGAGCCAGACTCATTGGACGCAGGCTAGCAGGTTAGCTATGTCCATTTATATGTAAATCTATGGTTCAGATACATATTTTTAAAGCAGAAATGATCCAAATGTGTTTTGTAACTACAGAACAGCTTTGGAAAAACACAAATTTAATCTTATGAGACATTTTGGACCAAGATTGGACAGGAAATTTTATTATTCCACCAGTTTATAGAACAAAACGAGAACGGATATTTTGAAACCCGATATCCCTACTGTTATTTTTTGTAAAGTTTTAAATTATAATATATTTCCATCACTCATTTTTACTCCCTGATGCAAAAAGATGCTAAAAATTGGACACTTTAGACCCGTTCCTGGACTACACTTTGGTTTGTGCGCTCCAACGACACTGTCCTTAATGGGGTAGCAATTTATTTCATTATTTTTGGCATAAATAAACGTTTGTGAGAGAAACACGCTGGTAATAAAAGGTAATTATCCGTAACAGGTAGCATGTTTGTGTACAGATGGCTGCGATTATAAAGTGAATGAGGTTTAACAGGAGCGGTGGCGGTGGCGGCGGCGGCGGAGCGAGCGGGGAGGGGCCTCGTCTGCTTTAGTGAACCGCCGTAGACTCTGAATGACAGCTGCATCGATCACCCGCGGCCGCAGAAAATGAGAAGCACGTCCTCATGAGACACTGACATTAAAGACGAGACCAGAAAACACTCGAGCAAATCTATAGAACGAAGAGTCAGCAGCGCAAACGACAATCGAACAACGGCGGCGGCGGCGTCATGATGTTTGCGACACTGAGCTCAGAGACACGATGGAAATATCAAAGTAAGACAGAAGAAAAACTGCTTTTACCTCCACCGTGACCTAGAAAAAACTCATTCTGTGTCATAAAATAAAGAAAACGATGCAATGTTGAAATGCCATTATGAAAATGCAGGAATGATAACTTCCTCTGGCTCCAATTCACTTTCTGTTGAAAATCTGTGGCTCCTCTCTCTGTACCTGCCGCTGTCAGACTCGTCATTTTAGTCTTAAATGTTCGTATTAACCCTCTAAATGACCCCCTCTCATGATCCTAGGGTTTGTTTGTTATTAGTTATTTTGATTTCTTTTTTTTTTTTAGTTATTTTGATTTCTTTTTTTTTTTTTTTAGTTATTTTGATTTCTTTTTTTTTTTTTTTTTAGTTATTTTGAGTTGTTTTTTTGGTTTTTTTTCAGACTTTTGTTTTTGATTTGTTTTTTGCTATATTGAGTTTTTTATTTATTTTTGTTTGTTGTTTGTTATTTTGAGGTTTTTGTTTTGTTTGTTTTTTTGGTCATTTTGAATTTATTTTTTGTTTTATTTTTTGTCTGTATTTAATTTTTTTTTTTTTTATTTTTGTTATTTTGAGTTTTGTTTTTGTTAGTTTTTTTTTTAGTTTAGTTTTTGTTTTGTTTTTTGTTATTTTGAGTTTTTAAAAATGTATTCATGTTTGTTATATTGAGTTTATTTTGAGGTTTTTTTTTTGTCATTTTGAATACATTTTTTGTCTTTTGAAAAACTGTTTTTTTTTTTTTGTTTTTTTAGTTATTTAGTTTTTTTTCTTTTTAGTTATTTTAATCCTTTTTTTGTTATTTTGAGTTTTTAGTTTAGTTTAGTTTTGTTTTTTATTTTGAGGGTTTTCTTTAATTATTTTTGGTATTTTGAGTTTATTCTGAGGTCGTTTTTTTTTTTTTTTCTTTTCTTTTTTTTTTTTTCTTTTGTCATTTTGAATTTATTTTTTGCCTTTTGAAAAAACGTGTCCCCTCTCTCTGTCCCTGCTGCTGTCAGACTCGTCATTTTGGTCTTAAATGTTCATATTAACTCTCTACATGATCCTGGGGTTTTTATTTCACCATTTTGTCCATAAATCAAGATATGAACATTAATAACAGACAAATCAGGTCCTTCTTTCCGAGGTCGCTCCTGCTAGCCTTAGCAACAGGTTTGATTGACAGCGTTGCTAAGCGCTCGCTCTCTGCTAAACCAGCGTTGCAGGCAGGAAGGGGCGTTACCTTCAACATCCTCGCTCCTGATTGGCTCTTTAGTTGCAGCTCCAGATTAGCCGCTATAACTGCTCTAGCCTCGAATGCCTTTAATCCACTTCTTTACACAGTTTATGGGCCAAAATCAGATAATCATTGTTGTAGTTTTGTTTAACCAAAACCTAGAACTATAAGCATCACTCGTCACATTTGAAGGCGTTGGGCGTTGCGTTGGGCGTTGGCGTTTTTGAGTCCTGTAGCTCTCGGCATAGTTGGACGATCCTCCAGCAGAAGCTCAGATCTGGAGCTGGTTTGTCTCGTCTTGACAGGTTTCCCCCGTGGCGTCGATGGAGAGGTCAAACACCGAGACACTTCTCCCTCTGATGGACATAAAGTCTAAATATATAACTAAACCAGGTCTAAACCAGGTCTAAACCAGGACTAAACCAGGACTAAACCAGGTCTAAACCAGGACTTAACCAGGTCTAAACCAGGACTAAACCAGGACTAAACCAGGACTAAACCAGGACTAAACCAGGTCTAAACCAGGTCTAAACCAGGACTAAACCAGGACTAAACCAGGACTAAACTAGGTCTAAACCAGGACTAAACCAGGACTAAACCAGGTCTAAACCAGGTCTAAACCAGGACTAAACCAGGACTAAACCAGATCTAAACCAGGACTAAACCAGGTCTAAACCAAGTCTAAACCGGGACTAAACCAGGACTAAACCAGGACTAAACCAGGTCTAAACCAAGACTACACCAGGTCTAAACCAGGTCTAAACCAGGTCTAAACCAGGTCTAAACCAGGACTAAACCAGGTCTAAACCAGGTCTAAACCAGGACTAAACCAGGTCTAAACCAGGTCTAAACCAGGACTAAACCAAGACTAAACCAGGTCTAAACCAGGAAGAAAACCCACCCAAACACAGGGAGAACATGCAAACTCTGCACAGAAAAGCCTGGGCGACCTGGGGATCGAACCTGGAACCTTCTATTCGCGTGATTTGTTTAAAAACATCTAAACTTGTTCTGCTGAGTTTCTAGTGTCAGTGCTGCTTCTAAAGTCGTCTGAGTATCGTTTTCTTCAACAACCTCACTTCTTCTTGTCTTCCCAAGGTCACCAGGACGTCCCATCTTCCGTCTACGATACCTTTGTGGCCACTCCCGCTCCGGGGCCCCATCAGCGGACCCGGGCTGGTTCGCTCCCCGCCGACAACGCCAAGGATCGCTTCAACATCGGACCACCGCCGGTTCAGAAGGGCGCCATCCAACAGGTAAGACACGGCGCGCAGAGGGAGCCATTAGACCCGAGATAAAACCCAAGACACCTGCGCCGCCATCTGCTCCACAGCCTGAGCAGAGACAGTCAGAAACGAGGGTCGAGACGAGGAAATGTACGAAGGAAATGGCGTTAAAAGTGCGGTATTGAAGTCGATTGAGATTCTGGTTGCGTCCCCAACCAGAGAAATGATCGGATGATACTGGTCCATCTATAAATCACTGGACAGGTGCACTTAGCTGCCAGAAGGGTTCATAATTGGGGTAATTTTTTCTGGTTTTGGAATATTTATCAGGTGAGCAGTTGGCGAGGATAAGTGCTATTACGCTTCCCTCGGCTGTCGCCGTTTTAATTTACAAATTTCACCTGAACAAACTGGATTTTCGGTGGTCACTGGTCACAAAAGGCTTTATTCTGGCTTTTGTAACACTGACAACAACACGTTTTTTTATAACCGTGAAGCTGTGAGCTGAGTTTGCAGAGTCTAAGAAACTGGTACAATTGAAGAAATGCTAATGTTGGGTTCCTGATCGGTTTATTTAATGAAAAGTCTGAAAAAATAGAGAGAAATTTGCGATTTTAAAGGTCTTATATGACGCAAAATTGACTCTTGACAGCTTTAAGACATGTTATAATGCTGTTATCTCCTCAAAAACATGATTAGACCCATATTTTGTTTTATTCACACCCTTTATTATTAGTCTGCGTGCTCGAAATGCTCCGTTCCACCTTGTGATGTCATGAAGTGGTCATTTTTAACAGCTTCTTTTACCTTTAGTTCAGGAAAGATCGGTAATTCCAAGGCTAAAACGATCCAAATGATTCTAGTGAAGGTGTAAAGAGTTTAAAAACACAGCGGAGCACTTCCTGTATTACCACATGATGACATCACAAGGTTTGAAAGTGGAACTCTGAGGCCTAAATATGCAGAGTTTGTGATGAGAAAACAACATTATAACACCATCTTCTAACCTGAGATGATCTTGACATACATTTCTTCTCAGCAGTGATCTCGCTCGGTTCAAACTGAAAATATGAAGTAGCCTTGGCGTTCGTTACTCTGCAGACTAAGCTCTCTTGGCTAAACTTTCCGAACAGTAGCTCTCAGACGAGGTTTTGGCTCTGGCACAGCACAGATCTTAAATCACAAATAAGATCCACGTGAATTTTAATATTTTTTGTGCTTTAAAAGGAGGAGCAAACAAATCTTATGTCCAGGCCTCATGTCTGAAGTTTATCTGTGCTGCCCTCCAGTGGTCAGACTCAGACACTACAACCACAGGAGGATTTCTGCTCTTTTACTGCACAAAGGATCAATGTGTTTCTGTTAAATCTTTCAAACTAAACAGGTAAAATAAACGCTGCTGTAGAGAGGGATTAAAAGCAGCTTCTTTCGTCTTTAGAGTGACAGTAATGCCTCCTCTTATAGACCACCGTGAAAGTACGAGAGATTTACGACCAAACTCTAAAGGCTCAGTTACGAGGAGAGCGTATAGTAACACAGGACCTTTAATGGGCAAACGTACTTGGTGAAAAAAATTATTTAGGACCTGCTCTGAGTGTGAGGGCATCGTGTTAAACCAGATTTATTGAGCTTCTGTGACACTCGTGGATCATTATGTTATAATTTACACATTTTAGATCACGATATTCATCTAAAACGACTTAAAAAAAAAAGCAAATCCACTCAATTCTGACGCTGCTGAATCCTACGAGTATTACAGATTAAGAAAATAAAACTGAAAAAGAGAAGTGGGCGTGTCCGGGTGGAGGTGAAAACAGGGACTGATCAGCAAAATGGCGTCTTAAAAATAAGCGATTAAAGATGATTCAAGCATGAAACAGTCAAAATACGACTTTAAGGTACTTTTTCTTTTTAGGTAAACGAGAAGGAATCAACTATAACGTGGTTTAAAGCTGTGAAAAGTCTGATTTAACTGTACGATCGTCCACAGGAGAAGCTGAGTGAGCTGAGAGCTGCTTTCATCCGAAGAGGAGACGACAGTGTCTATGGTGAACGCTCTCATCTGGATATTTCATAAGTTTTAAGGCTGATATTACACTATTTTCTGCTGTTATAATGTTGTTTCCTCGTCACAAACAGACCTGGACTTGTGTTTTGTTTCATTCACACATGTTTAACACACAAACCCAAACTGAAAACACTGTGTCTGCATCATATTTCACCTTAATTATAATGTAAAATGAAACAAATTGTTAAACGAGCTCATATTACACTATTTTTTACGTTGTTTCCTCATCAAAAACAGACCTGGACTTGTGTTTTGTTTCATTCACACATGTTTAACGCACAAACCCTGCACATTTAGTTCTTTTCTCAAGCAGAAAACGCTCTGTTCCACCTTGTGATGTCATCATGTGGTGATACAGGAAGTGCTGTGCTGTGTTTTTAAACTCTTTACACCTTATAATTAATAATTTCAGTCCTGGAATTGCAATATCTACTGAAGTAAAGGTTAAAGAAGCTGTTGAAAACTACCACTTCATGACATCACAAGGTGGAACGGAGCATTTTGATGTTACAGACTAATAATAAAGTGCGAGAATGAAACAAAACACAGCTGCATGCATGTTTTTGATGCGCTAACAGCCTTATAACAAGAGTCAGTTTTGTGTGATTTAGGAGCTTTAAGCATCTGGACATAAATCCGTTTATAAGGACGGTAAAAGTTTTATTCTAAAAGTTGGTCAAAGTAAGAGAGACGTGTTTGTTATAGGAGCTGCGGCGTTTGTCTGCCTTGTGCACAGACAGCTATATGGTTAAAACATAATGCCCTTTATATGAGTTCATTTACTGTATATTGCGACTGGCTTAACTTTCCTCTCTCTGCAGATAAAATCAACATCGTTCATCACACGCCAAGTGAGTCTTTACAACTTATCTGAGCGCGGAGTGTGTGCTAGTGCGGCTTTGTAGCTCCTCCAGTCCTCGCTGCAGTGGTGGGGAATTAATCCTAAGGGAAGTGTATTTTCAAATCCCCGGTGCCGTGTTTTATGTAGCTAAGTTTCAGAAGCTCTAAACGGGAGGCTTTTGTTTCGTTATACACCGCAACTCTGCGCTCAGCCGTAGATTTTCCATAATTTTCCCCCTAGGTGCCGTGGCGAAAGAAAGCAAGAGGAGCAGCCAATCGGAGAAGGCGGATTTTTACAACAAGTCCCTTAAAGGACATCATGTAAGTTTGCTTTATGTGTGCTGTATAATAAACTGCTATTCCACATGTTAAAGCTGTATGTTCAAATCATTAGGATAATATACCATCTGCTGCACACGCTCGTTTCTTCTGGAAAGTTGACAAACGCTGAAGGAGCGGCCTCTTTTCAGACGCTGGAAAAACAGGGATTTTCTGCACCTTCGGCCCCGGTGTGCTGCAGACCGTGATGAAGACGAAGCTGAAAATAAAACGTTCTTAAACCTTAAATCAGAGTTGAAATGATGACTTATGCATTGTGTGTTTTGTGAAAATGAGCCGCATATATCTGAGTAATACTGTGTTTGAACGGGCAAGAGAAAAAGAAGTGAATTATACAGAAGATAAGACACAATTTGAAAAACAAAAATCACAATAATCACAAATAACCAGGGCCGGTTCAGACTATAAGCCGACTGAGCAGCTGTGTAGGGCCCCGAGGCCACCAGAGGGCCCCCAAGAGCTCATACATTTATATTTAAAATAATATAATATACAAGTTTTATGGGAAACAAGGCTTGTGTGGTGTTTGTCCTCTCAGAACACATCGCTCTCAAACGATTATATTTGTTTTACATCTATAAAAGCATTCGCTGTCGGGGGCCCCAGAGTCAAATTCAGCGTAGGGCCCCTGAAAGCTACGACCGGCCCTGCAAATAATCATAAAACGAACATTAAAAGAGAAGAGTGTATTTATATAACAACTGGACACTCAAAGATCCGGTGTGGGTAAAGTGTTTTGCCTAAAGCCACAGTGACAGTTTTTGCCGCTGGCGCCCCCCTGTGGCTCCTCATTTTCCCTGCGGTCTCCCGTCCAAGTACGAACCAGGCCCGGCTCCGTTTAGCCTCTGAGATCTGACGAGATGAGGCTCTGACGAGTCGATACGGCCACGACAGGAACGAAGAACCGAGAACTCGTGAACATCTGAGAGTTTGTACAATGGGACACAGTAGGAGAAATATTGTAGTATGTTTGACAATACACAGATTTTACTTCTTTATTTTATTTATTCATTTATCTATTCATGTATTTATTTATTTATTAATCTATTTATTTATCTATTTATCTATTCATCTATTTATTTATTTATCTATTTATTTATTTATTAATCTATCTATTTATTTATCTATCTATTTATCTATTCATCTATTTATTTATCTATTTATTTATCTATTTATTCATCTATCTATTTATTTATCTATTCATCTATATATTTATTCATCTATTTATCTATTTATTTATTTATCTATCTATCTATCTATTTATTTATCTATTCATCTATTTATTTTTTATCTATTTATTATTCATCTATTTATTTATTAATCTATTTATTTATCTATCTTTTTATTTATATATTTATTTATTCATCTATTTATTTTTATTTATTTATCTATCTATCTATCTATCTATCTATCTATCTATTTATTTATTAAATGTTTTATTTATTTATTTATCTATCTATTTATTTATTTATGTATTCATTTATGTATGTATTTATTTATTATTTCATTTATTTATTTTATTTGATTATTCTTTTTTTAAAATTATATTTACAATTTATTTGGTCCAAAATCGTGTCTTATTTAAATTCATTCACTCTTAAAATGAGACAGGCCTATTATTGTAACAGTTCTTGCTTTTAGTAGAAATAATCTGAAAAAAAAAAAAAAAGTAAAACCTCATAAACTGAGCCTGAAAACAGTGATCGACTCCAATCCAATCTCATTTAGAAACATAACTCCACATCCACAAACTGACCTGAACCTCCGCTTTCGATCACTAGAGGGCGCTTTACCTCTAACTATCTCCTCTTCTCATTCCCATCCATCTGTTTATATGAGAGAGAGAGACATCTGGCAAACACCGAGGCACCTGCTGACCTCCTGACGCTCCGGAAAGACACGCTATAGAAAAATATATACATAATGTTTATGCATGTTTATGAAACTCAAGGTCCGTGCACTTTATGTTTGAGGCAGGAGGTTACGTCCCCGCCCCCTGGTCCTCTCTTTAGGATGTGTGCTTTTGATTCCTGTTTGCATAAGCCATGAAATGTCAGGGCGAAGATATAACATTATGCATTCTAGCAAAGGAAACGGGATCCCATGTGAAAACTACACATCGTTTTAAAATAACAAAGCTCTTTTATGATGCCACCTTATGAAGTGTTGGAATATACTTGTCAAAAATGTGAATTTGCTGTGATGCGCCCAACTATTCGGAGGATTGGCACCGGCAGATACCACTTTTGTTGGTACAGCGCGGCCTAGCTTGCTTGAATGAATGAATAAGAGGCGCATGGGGAATTCTGTGAATGCGTGGCTAAACCCAAGTCTTGCACAAAAAAGAGGAAGAGGGGAAAAAAAAGAGAAGAGGCTGGAGCTGTGTGCCAACTTAGCAGCTGGGTACACGCCGGGCACATTTCTGTCCTCAATCATGCTCTTTGTGAATAATATTTATTAATGCCGTGGCGTTACTTCGACCTGCCAGCCTTTGGGCCCCGGGACCCCATGGCATTCGGAGACATATGTTTGACTGTCACCTGCTGTGTTTTTTTCTGTCATGGCCGCTGCGATACTGCCGCGATTCATCTCCTATGCAAATACGCTCGAGCCGTCCGAAAGCATCAGGGCCCCGTGCGGTTGTAGGGTGGCGTTGGGCGACAGGGAAGCGCTCGCTGCCTCCCACGCCGGGGCCCCGCGAGCTCCTGCGTGTGCGTCTGTGAGGGGGGCATCAAAGAACAGGGATCAAAACCGTCCTTTCAACCACACTGTACATAACTTTATCACGGCAATGCATTATTTACACGTGTGGCATTGAAGTTTTAATTATAGCCATTTGAATTCACTGCATTATATAAGGTGATTTTATTATATGGTCGAGTTCGTGTCCAAACTGCGGCCCTGGGGCAAAATCCGGCCCTCAGACTCATTTTTCTCGGCCCTCAAGCTCGTCCCATATTACTTTAAACAGTACTTTTGACTGTACATGTCTGAAAATCTACTTTAACAAGCCCATATCAAATATTTAATGTCTACTAAAAGGTCTAGTAGTCGCAGATTTGAAGTTTTCACCGTATCCGCGACCAGTTTATGGCCAGTCATCCCTCAGCTTTGTCTGTGTCTTTATACGGGGCCCTTAATGAGAAAAGTTTGGACCCCTCTGGTCTAGTTGGTTAATATTGGACCAAGCAGTTCAATTTGTGGGGCAGAACTGGAGCGTAACGAAGTAAAAGTAGTAAAAAAACAAAAAAATAAGCACTGTATTTAAGTCAAATCGTTAGATATGTGAACTTGGAGACTTGGAAATCCTTGGAAATTGGATACTTTTTACTTTTCACTACATTTGAGAGCAGTATCTGTACTTTCTACTCGTTGACTGAAAGTATTTTGTGTTATAGGGTTTATTTTTAACATGTCTTGTCGTAAAAAACAAAGGAAACAGCTGGGATAAAACAAAATTCAGCACGAAACTGTGTCAAAATCACTACATTTGACTCAAAATCTGCGTGAAATACTTTAACTTTTTCCTCTTTAAGTACATTTTTAAACAGATGCTTTAATACTTTTACGCAAGTCGATTTTCCATGTGATACTTTTACTTTTCACTATATTTAAGAGCAGTATCTGTACTTTCTACTCCACTACGTTTCTGAACAGGACTGAAAAGTAAAAGTATTTTGTATTATCGGGTTTATTTTTAACACGTTTGTCGTTCGAGTAAAAAAAAAAAGCATTTATATACAAAGAAAAACAAAAATTCAGCACAAAACTGCATCAAAATCAGTCATTTTGACGCTTTATTAGACTCAAAATCTGCTTGAAAAACTTTAACTTTTTACTCTTTAAGCACATTTTTAAACAGGTTCTTTAATACTTTTACTTAAGTCGATTTTTCATGTGATACTTTTACTTTTACTTCACTACTTCTTTGCTTTTGTATCTGTACTTTTACTTGGAGAATGGAGTACTTCGTCCACTGCTCCTGCTGCGTTTCCAGTTCTCTGTGTGTGATTTTTACCATTGTCTGAGCACAAATCATATTTTTGACGACTTCATTCTCACATCTCTGGGGAGCCGCTGTAATCGTCCGGCTCTGAGTCGGATCTGCTCGTCGGGACACACAGACGTAAAGTTTATACAGTTAGTTTCCCCCATAGAAACATTTGATTTTGAGTAAAAAGTTCATTTAGAAACAAGCTAACTGATTAATATATTATAATGATCTGATATTTTGTGTTTCCAGCTCAGAGTTGACACATTTTGTTTGTCTTCTGACTCTTTATGTGTTGTTAACGTAAATGCTTCGAATGACACTCGGTTGCTACGGCGACGGGTTGACGTGGAGGTTCCTGGTCTGTTCTGGAGGGAGGTGAGACCACAGACTGTATAAAAAAAGTGGATTAAGTGAGTGTGACGTCACCAACGGCGTTCGGCTCCAGTCAAATGAAGCTAATCGACGCTAGATCGGTTATAGCGGCTAATTTGGAGCAAAGTTGCACATTTGGAACTCCGACCGCGAGTATCATAGCAACCAAACTGCCAATCCGGAGCGAAGCTGTTGAAGGTAACGCCCCTTCCCGCACCGCATCGCTGGTTGAGCATTCAAACCTGTTGCTAACGCTAGCAGGAGCGACTTTAAGGAATAAGGCGCCTGATTTGTCTGTTGATTTACAGACAAAAGCGAAATAAAAACACCAGGATCATGTAGCGGGTTAATACAAACATAGCAACCACAGAGCCAATCAGGAGCGAGGATGTTGAAGGCAACGCCCCTTCCTGCACCGCAACGCTGGTTTAGCAGAGAGCGAGCGCTTAGCAACACTGTCAATCAAACCTGTTGCTAACGCTAGAGGAAGAAAGCGCCTGATTTGTCTGTTATTAATGTTCATATCCTTCATATTTCATAGTTATGCACAAAATGGCGAAATAAAAACCCACCAGGATCATGTAGCGGGTTAATACGAACATTTAAAACCAAAATGACGAGTCTGAGCCGCAGTTAGACAGATGGGGTCACAGTTTTTCAATAGAAAGTGAATTGGAGCCAGAGTCAGACTTTCTTTCAAAGCATCAGCTGTAATAACTTTAATATCATCATAAGGTAAGTGAAACAAAAACTTCTACTCAGATTAACAACTTTCCAATGCCTTTTTTTAACTTCTTTGCTTAGGTTTGGCAAGATACCCACACGATTACACAGTCAAACGCATCAATAATAATATTACACCACAGCTCCAAACGTTCACTCGATAACATGAAAACTCAGCCCGCTCTGGTGTGGAAATAACTTATCAGGGCTAACTAGTGCGCTGAAAGAAGCGGCCCAAAGCGTCCATAACTTCCTCATCAAATGCAGTGACACACAGACACACTCGAGGCTCCACACTGGACCCCTCATCGCCCGGGCCTCTCCAGACCAACGCGGGATTAGGCCAGAGGATTGTGCACAGCTGCGGCCGCGATAAAAATCAGGCAATTTCACAGTCAGTGGCATTCTTTCATCCACTAATCCACGCTAACATACAGTAAGGATGGACCGGGACGCCATGGGAACGGGCTGTGCTGAGCGCAGGGAGGACGCAGGGAGGACGCAGGGAGGACGCAGAGACGACGGAAAGAGGAAGCAGAAACGACGGAAAGATGATGCAGAGAGACGATGCAAAGAGGAAGCAGAGACGATGCAGAGACGACGCAGAAATGATGCAGAGACGACGCAGAGACGATGTAGAGACGATGTAGAGACGACGCAGAGACGACGCAGAGACGACGAAGAGACGATGCAGAGACGACGGAAAGAGGAAGCAGAGACGACGCAGAGACGATGCAGAGACGACGCAGAGACGACGGAAAGAGGAAGCAGAGACGACGCAGAGACGATGCAGAGACGACGCAGAGACGACGGAAAGAGGAAGCAGAGACGATGCAGAGACGATGCAGAGACAATGCAGAGACGACGCAGAGACGAGGTAGAGACGAGGTAGAGACGAGGTAGAGACGACGCAGAGACGATGCAGAGACGACGCAGAGACGATGCAGAGACGACGCAGAGACGAGGTAGAGACGACGCAGAGACGAGGTAGAGACGAGGTAGAGACGACGCAGAGACGAGGTAGAGACGACGCAGAGACGAGGCAGAGACGAAGCAAAGAGGAAGCAGAAACAATACAGAGACGACGCAAAGAGGAAGCAGAGACGACGCAGAGACGACACAGAAATGATACAGAGACGAGGCAGAGACGATGCAAAGAGGAAGCAGAGACGCCACAGAGACGACGCCGAGACGACACAGAGACGATATAAAGACGACACAGAGACACTAGAGCTTACGATGGCTTAAGTTTTCACAAACAGCAGAAACATGAGCTACTTAAGCTAAATACATGTAAGGTTATGAACGTCTTGGTGCTCGTCTCCATGGAGATGTTATAGCTTTGCCCGGAATGTTCCACAGTCTGACATTAAAGGGCCCCTGTTATAATGTCGTTTCCTTGTCAGTTCTTCTCTTCTCAAACAGAAAACGCTCTGTTCCACCTTGTGATGTCATCATGTGGTGATACAGCAACAGTTTTTAAAGCAAGAGTCAGTTTTGCATAATATAGGACATCGCCACAAGGTCAAATTACGGGTCAGATCTGCGGAGAGGCCTTTTTAAGTGCAGCTTGATACCGTCACCTACTGCGGAACATTTCAGACAACACAATATCTCCATGGAAACAAAATAATAAATGGAAAAACGCTTTAGTGCCAGTGCCAAAGGTAAAAGATAAGTTACTTCTGAACAAAATACAAGGAAATGAGCTTCTACTTGACCCGATGTAATGAAATAAAGCGAAAAAGTCTCACGAAGTAACACAAATACTACCAAGAACTGCAGAAAGAAGTAACAGTACACTCAAATAAAAGCTCATTTGAAAAAGAACGCAGAAGTATCTCGAGTTAAGTCCCATTTTGACTTGAACAGTTAATTTCTCACCCGGGCCGACGCTCTGTATTTGTTCTAGCCTCGTTTAACATATGCTCCCTGTCACCACACTCTCTAATTCTTCATATCTGTTTTTCTAACGTGATTCACTTTGCCCACCCGCTCTAACCTCAACCTCCATCAGCTCTGCCATTCTTCACCCAAGTTCAAACGGAGGACAAAAAGGTACTTCACCGCCAAGAATAAAAAAAAAGAGGATTTGAGGAAAGAGAGAAAGAGAGAGGAGAAAAAAGTATGAATCAAAAGACGATGGAGGAGATGGAATTTGCTGTACAAACGTCAGGGAGTCTGAATGTGGGCTCTGTGCAGCGTTGGCGGGCGCAAGGGTGAAAAGAGCAGCTCCTCAGTGGGATACATCTATTCTGACAAGTACAGACACACACACGGACGCACAAACGCTCACACAAACGCACAAACGCTCACACAAACGCACACGCTTAAGTACAGCGAGAGCAAGACACAGTATTTTTGTTAAGAGCTAAGACAGAAACGCTGCGCTCCACAATATATATAGTTACTTTTAGATAGACAGAGAAATGTTCACAGAAAATGGATATATTTTGTATTATTTAAAAGTAAAAGTATAAACGAGCCTGTAGGGTAATCCTCTGTGTCTCCTGTACAGTACAGAATCTGTCAGACAAATTTACATAAATGTTGGATCGCAGTGTGACTCTGAAGTGCTGTATGTTTGCAAGTTTTCTCCCCGACAAAACCCACAATGTCGATGAAACGTTCTGCACCAACAAAGGCACCGACGAAGGTTTGAACTTTGTGTTTAAACAAGAGAGAAATGTGAGAAAATGTTAATGCCTGTGTGAGAAAAGTGTATAAAGTGTGTGGTGAGGGGTTTTACAGACAAGAAACATATAGAATAATGTAAAAAATAAAGCTGATACTCATACACTGTATAAAAACAGATGAAATTGCACAAAAAAAATCCACGAAACAGCGAGACCACAAAAGGTGAAGCGCGATATAGTGAGGGACAACTGTATCTATCTAAAACGACTTACTAAAAGAATCGAGTCGGCTGACTTCTGGTTTAGAAAACTGCGTTGTCCAATGGGAGCCGACGTCGCCGTAATCGTCATCACAACAAAGCGCCGTGTAGCTGTTGGCGCCCCCTATGGACAGCTGCACATCAGACTAGCGAGTAGCAGATTATTTATTCATTTGTACCAAAATTACCAACGATGCCAAATCCTACATATATCAACAATTAAGAAGGTTTAACTGGAGAATGAAGTAAGGCAGTGAAAACTGAGGAGTGAAAACGAGGATTAATTGGCAAAAAATAAAAAATAAAAATAATAATAATAATAAAATAAAATAAAATGTTATTTAATTTAATTAAATTTTAAAAACAAAAGAAAGACTTGGGATTTTTTTTTTTTTTTCTTTTCTATTTTTTTTATTATTTTTTTTATTTTGGGCATATAAACATTTTTGTTCCTTTTACAATAGAACATAAAACATCCATGTCGCACCAACATTAACCACAACAACAACCAAAAAAGCTCAAAAGTCTTTACTTCAGCCCAAAAAGAGCGGGACAAAGAGAATTTATTTAATCCCACCTCGAAAAGACTCCTCAAACATGCACGAATCACCCAAAATCCCCCCAAAAATACAACTTCAGGTGAGTAAATGTTACATAACACAGCTATAACACGGTTAAAACCTCTGAAAAGTCCATTTTGCTGAACAGATCTGCTTTAAAACTCTATATTTAAAACTCCTCTTCCGTCTCTGAAGCAGCACATTTGCCACAGACTAAACTAAACGTGAGGGTGACAGAAGCCATGGGAAAGACACACTTATAGTGATGAACGCAAACTTCAGAAAGCCCCAGGCTCCGCCCCCTCCTTTAATTCTGATTTACGCCGCAGTTAAGCACTTCTCTGACAGGGGGCACTGCGTTTTTTACATCTGCTCCTCTTTGAAACGCCTAATGGATGTACGGGAGATAATTAGGACAAAGTTAGTCTTAGTTTGATCTACAAAGTTCAATTCTGTTTTTCCTGAGCCTCCCTAAAAAGAAAGGTCAAAGGTGAAAGAGTGGGGTTCACGCACGCCCATGGGAATCAGACGAAAGTGTGCGACTACGAGACGCCTAATTAATTTATGAGCTGTTGACGGAGCAGAACTGCAGCAAAGTCCCGTCTTTACGTAACAATATTCAGCAGACGAGTTCAATCTGAGGGAACAGTTCAGACCCGCTCCGTCCGACGCAAGAACAGACTGATTTTTGTTGTTCAGTTCTTCTCTCACACTGAAAACACTCTGTTCCACCTTGTGATGTCATCGTGTGGTGATACAGGAAGTGCTCCGCTGTGTTTTTAAACTCCACACACCTTCACGACTAGAATCATTTGGATCATTTCAGGCGTGGAATGTCCTATATGTACTAAATAAAGGGTTAAAAAGTAGATGTTAACTTGAAAACTACCACGTTATGACATCACAAGGTGGAACAGAGCGTTTTGAGCTTTGGTGAATGAAACAAAACACAACTCCAGGTCTGTTTTTGAAGTGGTAACAACATTATTACATGATTTAAAGCTTCAAGAGTCAGTTTTGTGTAATATAGGACCTTTAAAAGCTCAGATGTAGTAGTAGTAGTACATATCCTGAACAACATTAGCTCAAAACTGCACTGTGTAACATTTCTGGGAGGGTAGAGCTGCCACGTGGTTGTTTCTGTGCCTTGAATGTTCCACAGTTTGGCATTACGTGTGTGTATCTTGCATTTACACAATTACGGCTGTGTTCATGCTCAAAAATACCTGGAAAAACATGCACTTTTTACTGTGAGTGGAGTTTGCCTCTCCACAGATCTTACCTGTATCTTTGCCTGGTATCATCATCAGCTTGTCTCCATGGATATACACAAGTTTCATGTCACACTGTGGAACTTTTACAGCAAATCAATAAAATCTCTGTGGAAACAAGACCAGAACAGTTACATAATGCACCTTTGAGTTATTTCTCTCTAAAAGTGGTTTTCATACTTTTACTTTTTACTGGTGGAAAATGTTACGTTGGCTGTAATAACGATCTGAACATTTGTTTCCTGTTGTTTCAGACATGATTTACTTTTTCTCATTTTTGTGGTCTTTGCTTTCAAAATAACATTTTGTGGATTTTTTCTTTAAACCACATTCATTTCCTGTTTAACTTCAAATCTTACCTCACCAAAAAATCTTACATGATTAGCATCTTCTCCAAATACTGTTTTTAATCTCATCATGGACCACAACTTTCCAACTTTATTTTTTTGAAGTAAAATGTTTGTTTTATTTTATTTTATTTTTAAGGTAAATTTATGATTTTTTTTTTCTTTTATTTTGAAGTTAATCTTTTAATTTTTATTTTTTTTTAATTTTTAAGTAAAATTTTAGATTTTTTTTTCTTTTACTTTGAAGTAAAATTTTTGAAGTCACATTTTATATTTTTCCCCCTTTTATTTTGAAGTACAATTTTAGAATTTTTTTCTTTTATTTTGAAGTAAAATTTTAGATTTTTTTCTTATAATTTGAAGCTAAATTGTAGGATTTTTTTTTCCTTTTACTTTGAAGTAAACATTAGATTTTTTTTTTTTTTCCTTTTATTTTGAAATAACATTTTTGAGTCACATTTTTGGCTTCTCCAACTGTCTCCATGACGACAAAACGACTTCACGTTAAGGTAAAGTGACTTTTTAACACGTAGAAACATATAGAATAAAACATTTGGACCAAAATGAGTGTAATTTGAATAGTGTGGGAGGATTATCTGTTAAAAGTGTTTTTAAGGTTAGATTTGATGTCCCATGATGAATCTATACTGAGACCTTGTGTTTGCACAGAGTCATGAATATGCAAACTCGATCTGCATACATAGGGTTTTATACAGTGCACAGGCTTTAAAACTGTAAATGTTGAGCCGCAGACTGAGCCGACATATGGTTCTCAGAGGTTATGGTCAAATATTTCAGTTTGAGAGTCATTGGGGAGAAAGCAGTTCCTTACATAACAGTTGGGATCTTTATTTAATATTCAAAGTATGTTTTATGAAGTTTTTCCCTAAATACTCATTAGTTTTTATAGAAAATGTAGGAAAAATATCAAAAATATCACATAGTTTATCCTCATACGAAGTTAACATACTAAGCCTGAAAGTAAAGTTTAAAAATGTGAATTATTTCGAATATATTTTCCCATTCTCTTCTGTGTTTGAGTAACATTTTATTATTAGTCTGTAACATCTCCAAACCTCAAAACGCTCTGTTCCACCTTGTGATGTCATGAAGTGGTAGTTTTCAAGTTAACAGCTCCTTTATTTCAGTAGTAGATTGGCAGTTCCACGGCTGAAATCATCCAAGTGATTCAAGAAATGAAGGTGTGTGGAGTTTAAAAACACACCAGAGCACTTCCTGTATCACCACATGATGACATCACAAGGTGCAACAGAGTGTTTTCTGTTCGAGAGAAGATGTGTTTGTGTGTTAAACATGTGAGAATGAAACAAAACACAACTTCAGGTCTGTTTTTGAGGAGGTAACAGCATTAGAGCACGGATTAATGCTACAAGAAACAATTTTGTGTAATATAGGACCTTTAAAATCCAAATACTATCCAATTATTATTATTATTATTATTATTATTATTTTGTAATATTATTTTTATTTTATTTTTTCATTTTATTTTTTATTTTTATTTTTTTTTATTATATATTTTTTTTCTTTTTCTCCTTTTTCTTCCATCTATATTCTAAAAATCCTCATCCTGCTTTTGATAAAATTCTAACCTAAACCGTGTATTTAAAGCTTCACTTCACTCATGATCCGTTCTGTAATAATCGTGTTTTCTATCGAGTCTCTGCCTTCACTCTCCTCCAGACGCCTCATTTATAACTCTTAAAAGATGAGCCTCCACTTTACCCTCCGCGGAGCCCCCCTCGGCCCTGCATCTGCTCCGGTCCGCAGGTAAACCCTCGCCCTCTGCCCTCGCTCTCCCCTCTCCATCTGATCACGAGCCAAAAGCGACACCCCGCAGAGCGCCCCCTGTCTGCAGACCCCAGGTACGGCTCACGGGGGCCCACGGTGACTCCTACGCTTTTGGGGAGATTAATAGTGGAGCTCGGAGCGGGGCCTTTGTGCCCGCGGCGGCGCCCGGGTCTGCTCGGGCTGTCGGGTCAGCGGGGGAGATAGCAGCAGAGGTTAATTCCTTCGCAGGTCGGTGTGTGCGCCACGGACGTGTCGATGACCCCGAATCAGGCTGGTGAGACGCTGGACTCAGGAACATCTCATATCTTCAGATCCAAGTGTAAAAAATATAAGTACACCAACAGCTTTAGCCACGAGTAAGAGGTCTGTGGTCATGTTTAAAGGTTTATATTACACAAAATTGACTCTTGTGACATTTTTATCAGGCAAAGTGTCAATGAAGTGCACAATACCTATACTGTGGGACTTTTTTCCAAATAACAAATAACTAAATGAACAAAATTACCCCCCAGAAAACAACCAAACAACAAACTATAGACCAGCTGCACAGAACAAACATGAGACATACATATTATTATTATTATCACCACTATTATAATTATAATAAAAAAATAATTATTAAATACATAAAATTATAATAATAAAAATAATAAAATAATAATAATAATAATAATAATAATGATAATAATAATTTTAAAGCTGTGTAATAATAAATAAAATTATTCTTGTGAGCTTTAAGCCATGTTCTAATGCTGTTACCTCCTCAAAAACAGACCTGGAGTTGAGTTTTGTTTCATTCTCACATGTTTGAGTCACACTTTATTATTAGTCTGTAACATCTCCAAACCTCAAAATGCTCTGTTCCACCTTGTGATGTCATAAAGTGGTAGTTTTCAAGTTAACAGCTACATTTTACTTTATGTTTAGTAGAGATTGGCAATTCCAGAGCTGATATTATCTAAATGATTCAAGTGAAGGTGTGTGGAGTTTGAAAACACAGTGGAGCACTTCCTGTATTACCACATGATGACATCACAAGGTGGAACAGAGCGTTTTCTGCTTGTGAAAAGAACTAACTCTACAGGGTTTGAGTGAGTTAAACATGTGTGAATGAAACAAAACACAACTCCAGGTCTGTTTGTGCTGAGGAAAAACGTAAAAACAGCGTAATCTGGGCTCGTTCAACAATTAGTTTGATTTTACATTATTATTAAGGTAAAACTTACACTAGAAATTTAAAATAATTATCTTTAAATAGCGAGATCACTGCTGAATTCCACTTTTTAAGGTCCTATATCACCCGAAATTGACTCCTGTGAGCTTTAAGTCGTGTAATAATGCTTTTACCCCCTCAAAAACAGACATGGAGCTGTGTTCCACCATCAAAACGCTCTGTTCCACCTTGTGATGTCACGATGCACTACCACATGATGACATCACAAGGTGGAACGGGGCGTTTCCTCAGCCTAAATATGCAGGGTTTGTGCGTTAAACATCTCCAGGTGCATTTCTGAGGACATAGCCACTTTTTAACCTGACTTAAAGCTCACGAGAGTCAGTTTTGTGTAATATACGACGGTAAAATGTTCCTGGATGTGCTGTAGTTGTAAGAACGGCAGTAATTAACTCGGCTTAAGGAGTTAAGTTAATTAAAGATGGGATTGGGTAGTAGTAGTAGTAATATTAGGCTACTTCACAGACTGTATTACTGGGATATATAGGCTAATTCTCATATTAAAGAGGAAGACAAAACATCTCGAATCTGAAGCAGTATCTGAGCCTGAATCTCCTTTTCGCAGACATTAACCGGCTCGAATCACAGCTGAACAATCACCACGGCGACCACACTCGGCTGTTTACCTCAGTTTAGTTTGGATTATGGATTAATGCTCAAATGAACGACAGCAAACAGGCGAACGCACATATCATATTTACCCAGCCGCTTTCTGCAGGGGGGGGCCTTAATCATACGCAAATACACGGGTCAGAACAGCAAGCAGCGAGCAGGGCCGCGGCTTTGTCTGCAAACTCCGACGCTTTACAGAGGAAACACCTTATTCTCTCACACACCTGCTCGGCCAAAACGGAGCCAAGAAAAAAGCAGGCGGGGGGAGGACTTTGAACTGAGCCGCCGCCATTTTTGTGAGTTTCAGGAGCGAGAACAAGAACAAGACGAGTTTGCATTTCTAAACATGTTTGTAGAAGTTTAAAGCAGCAGTGACTGATTTGTTTTGCCGCAGTGGTAAATTACAGTAATGAAGTAGGATTTTGAGGTATTTTCAGTACATTTTACAGTGGATACTTTTACTTTTACTTCACTGCATTTGAGAGCAGTATCTGTACTTTCTACTCCACTACATTATTGAACTGGACTGAAAAGTAAAAAGTACTTTTCATCTGATTTGAGGGGTTATTTTAACATGTTTGTGGAAAAATCTTGACTAAAGTTTAAGAGTTTAAGCTTCAGTAAATATAAAATTAAAATAAAATAAATAAAAATAATAATAAACATAAATAATAAATTAAAATTTAAAATTAAATAAAAAATAAAACAAATAATAACATAAAAAATAAAATAAATAAATAATAAAATAAAAATAAATTAAAAATATATATATATATATATATATATATATTAAATAAAAAAACAAAAACAAATATTAAAATAAAAAATAAAATAAATAATAAACATAAATAATCAAAAATAAATAATCAAAAATAAAATAAAAACACAAAATTAAAAAAAAAACTTAAGAAGTTGATTTGTATTGCAACTGTTCAACAAAATATTATTTTTTTTATCAATATCACTACACTTACACTTAGAGGTACTTAAATATTTTACTTAAATAGATTTTTTTATGTGGTACTTTTACTTTAATTTGAGTAACTTTTTACCTCTGTATCTGTACTTTTACTTAAGTAACAACATTGAGTACTTCATCCACTGCTGCTTTGCCAGTATCAGTATTTTACATTAGTCTCTTGACCTTATTCGGCCACGCCCACTTTTGCCGTAAATGCTCCAAACGTCGTAAATGCAGTTTCGTTGTGGTTAAGTGAGAATCCTGTTCATTTCGATGGAGAATTTGGAGAAAAGTTTTGCCGCTAAAATCTGATCTAAAGTAGTTTCATTTGTGTAAAACGTCGTATGATCATGTGACCAACAAATCAACACTGCTCTGGAAACTTTAAAACGGCTCTTTAGTCCTTATAAAACCGATTTAAGTCAAGATCAACAGCCCCGTGTAAAATAATACAACCTGGATGATGATGGCGACGCCCACGGAAACTTCTGGAAAAAGGCGAAAAGAGCAAGGCCCAGAAACTAAACTGAAGTTGATGTAAATTTCCACTTTTGTAACAATGATAATAATTAAACAAACTATAGACTGTAAATATAAATGGAGTGATCATGGGCACGCTTCCAGCTCCTTTGATTCTGGCTCCAATTCACTTTCTATTGAAAAACTGTGTCCCCTCTCTCTGTAACTGCTGCTGTCAGACTCGTCATTTTGGTCTTAAATGTTCGTATTAACCCTCTACATGATCCTGGGGTTTTTATTTCAGTAGTAGATCAGTTCTGTGCACAATAAAAATGAAGTGAAATCAAACTTATCAAACTCTTCAGACCTTGGAGAATCATAATCGTAGACTGTTTATATAAATGGACATAGCTAACCTGCTAGCTGACGTGTTTCAAACAGGAAGTGAGCATAGGCGCACTTCTGGCTCCATCGACTCTGGCTCCAATTCACTTTCTATTGAAAAGCTGTGTCGTCTTAAATGTTCGTATTAACCTGCTGTACATGATCCTGGTGTTTTTATTTCACCATTTTGTCCTTAAATCAAGATCTGAACATTAATAACAGACAAATCAGGCGCCTTCTTTCCTCGAGGCGTTAGCGTTAGCAACAGGTTTGATTGACAGCGTTGCTAAGCGCTCGCTCCCTGCTGAACTAGCGGTGTGGGCGAGAAGAGGCGTTACTGTCAACAGCCTCTCTCCTGATTGGCTCTTTGGTTGCTATGATACTTACAGTGAGAATTTGAAATATAAAATTAGCCGCTATAACTGCTAGCCTCGATGCGCTTCATGTGACTGGAGCCGAACGGCGTGGGTGACGTCACACTCTCTTAATCCACGTCTTTATACCGTATGTACACAACGTATTTAGCTTCATTTATCTTCTATTTCCAACACAAACAGATTTGCAAAACAGTAGCGAAAAAACTAGCCCGATAAATCCATAAATTGTACAGACACTCACAATAATCTCTGTACTGACACCACAGAATACAGAACGCAGAGAACAATCCACTGTCTAAACAAACACAGACGTGGAAATCTGACGAAAACAATTACAGATTTCAACAATTTCATTAGACTCAAACGCGGCTCTTCTCTGAACCACTTTTTTTCCACTAAAATTCAGGGATTTTATGCAGCCGCGCATGGCCTAAGAGCGTTTTAATAATTCTGCTTCTCACATGGATGCAGGTGAAGGTTTTTGATTCTCGTCATGTCATGCTTCCAGTAGTGCAACACACACATCACACACACATCACACACAAATCACACACACACACACACAGGCCTATAGTACTGCTGCAGGTGCCAGGGTGTGAAGGGATCAGCCAATCACAGCGCTCGGCTCAAGTTGGATGCTGGCCATGCAGTTATTAAAAGCTACGGGTGAGCTTTGCGGCTTGCCTTTCCTACGCTCTCAACACTTTATGAAAAAAAAAAAAGATCTTATGAAACGCCACAGTGCTAAGGAGGAAATATGTGAAATTTGGTTTAATTATAGCTTCTACAGTAGGCAGTGTTCATGAAGTTCGAGAATTTGCTGTTGTTATTTCAGATGGAGGAAGGTTTATGTATGTGGCAGGGTTTTGGATTGATTTATGTGTCTGACATTTTGCAGATTTTTTGACAAAACGGCCTTTCAACTGACCACAATCACACATTGAAAAATATAAATAAATAAATACAAATAAATAAATAAATAATAAATAACAAAACAAATAAATAAATAAATATAAAATAAATATAAATAAATAAATATAAATACAAAATAGTTGAAAAATATCATCGTTTTTCGTTGTTAGTTAAAAAAGATGCTACTTACTGTACATTCCCAAAACAACTACAGCAAAATTGTCGCCTCAAATTTGCATAGGTGTAAAAATATGACTGTGTAACTGCGTATCTCCTGATAAACTGACATTTTAACACAGTTTTTATTTTACCTTTAATTTATTTTACCTTTAATTTACCTTGTCGCGGCCACATAAAATTACATGGCGGACCACATTTGGCCCCCGGGCCTTGAGTTTGTCAAATGTGAACTAGAGGAAAGGTCAAACTACAATTCAAAAACCCCCGTGCCCCGTCTCAAACAACTACGGGAAGGGCATCTGACATAAAATCATCATAAATCTGGCCCTGTACATGGATAACTAAGAGCAGATATAAAGTAGATTGCAATAAGATGAGAGAAGAAGAGACAAGAGGACTCAAGGTCAAATCATGCATCCATTATCCCAAACACGCTACGAACTGGAAGGGCATCTGGCGTAACACTTGTGGCAAATTTATAGACAAACTGACAGGGCAGAGGAGTTGTTGTAAAGGTCTTGAAAAGAGAGAGCAAAGAGCAAAGCAGTGGACATTAAAGTGTTCTTCCATCATTATCTAATAGAGCTCGATGGAGCTGCAGTATCTGGCTCTGTTCCAGTGAAAGGTGGAGTTACATAGATTATTTTTATCCCGTATGGACAGACTGAGTACTGTATTTTCTGGACTATAAATCACACTTTTTTTCATAGTTTGGAAAGTCGGGGGTGCGACTTATGCGATTTATATGTGAAATATGTGTTTTTTTTCTTCAGTGTTATACATTTTTTGGCTGGTGTGGCTTATACTGCAGTGCGACTTGTTCTTAATACAAAGATATCACGCTTAAACATACTGTAATTACATTCTCATTATAAAAAAACAGCTAATTTTACCGTCAAATTCTCTCCAGCACTATTTTAAAGCTTCTATATTACACAAAACTGACTCGTGTGAGGTTTAAGTCGTGTTATAAGGCTGTTACGTCATCAAAAACAGACCTGGAGTTGTGTTTTGTTTCATTCACACATGTTTGAGTAACACTTTATTATTAGATATTGATAATTCCAGAGCTAAAAGCAGGGCCGGTCCTAGCTCTCAGGGGGCCCCAAGCTGAATTTGTCTCTGGGGCCCCCTCCTGCCTCAGCTATTGGTGACACATTCTGACTCTGCTCTCATCACCTCGATCAACATATTATATTATTCTCAATATAAATGTATGGGCTCTTGGGGGCCCTCTGGTGGCCTCGGGGCCCTTTGCAGCTGCCTAATCTGCTTATAGGCTGAACCGGCCCTGGCTAAAATGATCCAAATGATTCTAGTGAAGGTGTATTACAACATGATGACATCACAAGGTGGAACAGAGTGTTTTCCGTTGGAGAGAAGCAGGGTTTGTGTGTTAAACATGTGTGAATGAAACAAAACACAACTCCAGGTCTGTTTGTGATGAGGAAACGTTATAACATAGATCGTAAACTAGCGTCATGTGAGCGCTTTAGTGCGGAAAGTTATGACATCTGGTGAATCCAACCACTTTTCCTGTTTTACAAATGAGCTGATCAGGAATGCTGTATTGTCCTCGTCCTGATTGATGTCTTTATCTCGCTTCTGTCTGTGTCCGATTCAAATCTTCACAGCTATTATTTCCATAAACATCATTATGCGATATAGAGGCACAGTATTTCCACACAGGGGACTACAGGGAGAACTCAAGTGCCTTTGATGAGATGAGCTCACGTTTTCGGAGGGGAGCGGCGGCGTGCTCTTTGCCTGTAGCCAAAAACAGCCTAATTGTGTTTTGTCCCATATGTGAATTATTATTAAGGACGATTCATTTACCACACTTCCTTTGCCAATTTCCTAAATTAAAAAAATACCATGTTGAGATTTACAGCGCGCACCCCGCCTCTCTCTCTCTCCCTCTACGTTTTTTTCTGCAAAGGCTTCCAGCGTCTCCACGGCAACCTCCAATCAGCTCAGATGCTAGCGTGTGTTTGGCGCGAGTGTTGGAGAGGCGCAGGTGGAGCACATATGGAACAATGGCCTAGCGAGAAAAAAAAGAAAAAAAAAGAGAAAAAAATGGTTGTGCCGCCTGTGTGTGCCAGCAGTGCCCATTTTAATCCCGGCGTTACCTTCTAGTGCTCTCTGATGGAGACGTCGTGCCTCAGACTGGTGCTGGGCCCATGCCAGCCTTCACTTGACAAAGGCCCGATGCGCTGGTCCTGCTTTATAACAGAGTGTCTGCGATTCACCCCCTCTTCATTATAGGCCACTACTGTCACTCTATAGTTCCTCTATTACGTCCTTCACCGCAGCTCCTCTGACCTTCCCAAGATGGCCGACGCGTCACTGATGGATGCTAAACAACAGAAGGTCAACGTTAGTCATTAGCATGTTTCTGGTGTATTTGTTAGTTTTGGACAAATTGTTTTTCAGAAAATAGTCAAACGGAAATAGAAAGACATATGCCAGGTTCTTCACAGCCTACCAGTGCGCTAGCTAGCTCACTGTGTCTCAAAGCTAACAGCAGCATTTATTAAAATCAGAAAAAAATAAAATAAATTACGTATTACAATTCAAATTACTTAAAATAAAGACTACACAGTTAGTTTTTTGTTGAATATTTCAGTTTGTGGTGTTGTTTTAATATTTATTATGCCTCAAAAGTAGCATTAGCATTAGCATTGACACACAAACATGTCTCTTTCTAAACACAGAAGCGTTTATTCTCATGTTTGATTAATGAAATATGACATTATATTCAAACAAACGATGATCAACAGATACAAGAAAGAATATATTTTAAAATTCCAATAGAAACTTAAAAATTCTAAAAAGGAGTTTTTAACACAACAGCAATCAGGAAGTCTTGCTACTTATATAATTACAATGCTCAAATTTATTTGGTTATATTTGTTAGTTTTGGACCAATTGCTTTTCATAAAATAGTCAAATGGAAATTGAGAGAGATATGCCAGGCTCTCCATAGCCTACCAGCATGCTAGCTAGCTCACTGTGTCTCAAAGCTAACAGTCGCTTTTATTAAAATCAGAAAACATAAAATAAACTACTATTACAATTCAGATTAATAAAAATAAAGACTACGCAGTTATTTTTTGTAGAATACTTCAGTTTGTGCTGTTGTTTTAATATTTATTATGCCTCAAAATTAGCATTAGCGTTAGCATTGGCGCACAAACTTGTCTCTTTCTAAACACTGAAGTGTCTCTGGTGAAGTATTTATTTTATTTGAGTAGTTTTTAACATGTTGACAGTGAAATCCACCTGCAGCTCCCCGTCCACTGCCTGATCTTTAAATATTTATTAATTTTAGCATAACTCGGCTAAAATCTCTGAGATAAAACTGGACAGGAAGTAGTGACGCTAACACTGATGCAGAGGGCGCTGTTGTGCACAGAGTCAATTATTTAATCAGGTCTAAGTTAATTCAGCTTGTTCATGTTTTAAAAAATGTCTTTATAAACTTAAGTCAACTGTGCTGTATTAAAAAAATCAAAGAATGCAACTTGCTAAAATGTAATAATAATAATAAAAATGTGTTTATTCTCATGTTTAATTAATGAAATATGACATTATAATCAAATAAACGATAATCAACAGATACAAAAAAGGATACATTTTAAAATTACAATCACGAATATTGACTCAAAAATTCCTAAATCATCATGGAAAAAGTCTTGCTACTACTATAACACTTAAATAACTTAAATAGCTGGATCCTGACAAACTGGGATGTTTTTCTTATGTTTTTCTCTGTAATTTCTATTGTTGCCAGGTAAAAATAGCCGCCATTTCCTCCACAATGTGCATTATGAACTTTCGCTCAATAACCACGTGTCAATCACCTCCCTGCACAGATATGACGACACCGGAGCTGATAATGACTTTTGTCCCTCCTATGGCTGTCGTAATTGGGGCCGTAATGTTATGGAAATCGCCAGCTTGTGCGGTAAATAAATCAATCATCCAAGGGGGCCTTATCTATCACTGCACATTTAGGCAGTCAGCTCCTATGTAGGTTAATTAAAGCACAATAGCCAATGGAGCAGACCTGGCACCCGTCCTGCCTATGTTAAAGCCCTAGGCCCCGCTACAGCCAGATGAAATTCGCTCATTTTAAACCAAGAGCACCCACCGCCCCCATTCCCCAGCTGAATACATAAATCGTCAGCTCGGGCCTCCGCTTCGACCCTAAAAATTCCATGAACAATATGGTTTGTCCGCAAAATACCCAACATAATTGCTGGACGCTCTTCAAAGCAAGCGTGGTGTTTCTTTTGCACTTATCTAAGGGGCATATAGCGCAGATTTCCCTTTTTTCTTTTTTTATGAGTCAGTTCAGCTGGTTTTGGAACAAATCAATTAAGATGTTGTGCCACATGGATAGAGGGAGGATAAAATGTGGCACAGCTGATCTGCTTTAATGTTTTGGTCTGAGTGCGGAGATAAGAGTGACTGGCATCTGTTCCGCGAAGAGGGAAAGTAGAGATTATAAAAGTTTGAGGGAGGTGTGTTTTTCGAAAGAGGACGCAAGGTCAAACTGCAGTTGGAGAAGTTTGAGTCGGTCCCAAGCAGCGATAGAAACGGCGTCTGGTGTAAAACTCAGCCATTAGCGAGGTAACCTGTCCAGGAAAAGACGAGAGAAGAGGACAAAAGGTCAAACTGCAGTTCAAAAATGAGTTTTCAGTCATGTTTATGCCACTTTTAAGCAACTATTGGAAGGGCATCTGACATAAAACCACATCCTGCGTCTCTGTAGGTTGTGAATAACTAAGGACAGACCGTTTAGTGGGGTAATCTAGCTTGCCAGGTCCAAAATAAGCAAAGTCAAGGTCAAATTATGCAGCCACGCTCCAAAAAACAGGCTAAAAGTTGGTAGAGCATCTGGCGTAAAAACTAGAGAAACAGAGACGGCAGAGGCGTTGTCATAAAGGTCTTGAAAAGGGAAAACTAGTGGATGCGTTAGTGTCTTTTCATCATTATCTAATCGAGCGCTGTGGCGTTACCTGGCTCTGTTCCAATGGCGTTGGCTAAGTCGACCGTAATGCACTTTCTATAGACGGTTTAGCATTAGCCACAATGGGGTGAGGGGCACAGAAAAATCGGTATTACTTGTAATTTAGTCATGTTCAAGCCGACCTTTTGTGCTTGCGTTTGCTATGTAGCTATACTATGCTAACTATGACATCCGTGGATCATGATGTTATGATTTGGATGTTTTAAATCGCAATATTCATCTGAAACGACTTAATAAAAGAAATAAGAGTGCTGACTTTCGCGTTAGAAAACTGAGGTGTCCAATGGGAGCTTTAGCTAAATCGGTAAAGAGTCGACTCGTCCAATGAATAGCTGCAGATCACGTTAGCAAACAGCACTTTTTTTCTTTTTATTTGTACCAAAATGACTACATGACGCTGCCGAATCTTGCGCTTATCATCGATTAAGAAAAAGAAGTGAAGTATGTCACAGTGGGCGTACATGGGTGGCAGTGAAAACGAGTTTTTATCGGCAAAATGGCGTCTTGAGAATAAGCGATTAAACATGAATCTCTCCAAATACAACTTGAACAGGGAAAACGAGAAAAAAACAACTAAAGCATGGTAAGAAGCTCTGAAAATATCTGCTTTCATAGACAATTTAGATTATATTCAGTTGTGTTTTTGACTTTGAGAACCTTATTTCTCTTTCTGCGCTGAACAAAAAAGAAAAAGATTTCCCCTTGGATGAATAAGTTAATTGTTATTCCGCGAAATGAACGAGACAGAACACAACTCTTGTCAGCAAACTTATCTCAATTGGATCTATATGAATCGCCCTTGCAAAAAATCAATCCGAAAAAGGGTTTTAGTCAGCAGTACTGTCATCTCATTTGCGGAGCGGCTGATGTGGGCTCGTCCTTGTGGCCTTCTCCTGTCACTGATAACTACATCTCGTTATCCACGTTGTTAGGGATCCGCCGTGGTATAGGGCTCATGGTAAACACCGCCCTCCATACCTCCGCCGCCAACAGCTCCTCACCCACAAAAGACTGCTCTCTCCGAGGCTTGAAACGCAGCCAAGACCCCTATTCATGCCTCCGTGTACGGCAGATGTCGGAGTTAGCCTATAGAGGGTATACATGGGCGTATGTCACAAGAGTAGGAGCCATCTGTAGAAGAGAGAGGAGAGAGGTGGCGTGTTTTGGCAGCGAAATGCACGGACGGGTTTGGAAAATGGTTGCATAAACGTGCTCGGTGAGTAACAGAGACGTCACGGGCGCCATGCTGTTGAGTTCGGGTAAACACGGGGAGCGCTGACGTCATGTGTTGATGTTGAAATCCGAGGAAAAAACGGCGGAAGTTGGAGATAGTTGTGGGATTCGGGAGGAAAGGAAGGGCATCTGATGTAAAATCTATGAGCAGAATCGATATGTGAGAAGATTGGTGACTTCAGAGCGTCAGAAAGACAAATTAAGTCATGTTTTCTATTCTTTTTTCAGAGATTAATTAAAGTATATAGTATTACTACCTGATATACATTTGAACATAGACATTTGGAATTATTTTTACAATTAAAATCACAATTAAACAGTGAAATATATGAAGCTCAGTGCTGCACAAGACGATAAATACATGTCATTAAGTTGATCAAACCATAGACTGTTTATATAAAAGGACATAGCTAAAATGCTCCATTGACTTGGCTCCAATTCACTTTCTATTGAAAAACTGTGTCCCCTCTCTCTGTAACTGTGTCTTAAAATGTTCGTATTAACCCTCGACATGATCCTGTTTTTTTTTATTTCACTATTATGTCAGTAAATCCAGAAATGAACATTAATAACAGGCCACTCCCGCTAGCGTTAGCAACAGGTTTGATTGACAGCGTTGCTAAGCACTCGCTCCTGCCTAAACCAGTGGTGCAGGCAGAAAGGGGCGTTACTTTTAACAGCCTCGCTCCTGATTGGCTCGTTGGTTGCTGTGATACTCGTGGTCGGACGTCCAAATATGAAACTCGGCTCTAAATTAGCCGCTATAACTGTTAGCTTCGTTTGACTGGAGCTAAACGCTGAGGGTGACGTCACACTCACTACTATTAAAATCTACACTTTAAATTAACATAACTTATTTAGAAGTGAAGACAGACGTTTTTTTAATGTTAAGTGATATTTTTTAAGTGTCGCTGAATATTCTACGTTAGCAAATCCCTGAAACGCGAGCACGGTGTTAGATATTGAATTGCTAAATCTATTCCTGTATAGATCTTTAATATAGGGGCATAATGTGTTCCCAGCATGCATTGAGAAAACAGTCCAGAGCCGGGTCTAAAAGTGCACAGTCCTCCGTCGCAGCAGTGGTGAGTGGTGTAATGTGGAGCAGGAAGTACAGGCAGGTGGAGTCACACTGAGCAACTTCTGCTGCTTCATGGGAAACAGAGGAGCTCAGGCCTGTGTGATCTATAAATACACCAGTGGAAGAAGTACTATTCTGTTACTGCAGTACAAGTACAGGTACAGGGGGGAAAAGTACAAGTATTTCACTCAAGTGTTGTTCATTTGTGTGTAAATGTCGTGATTCAAAATGACTCATATCTTGGTCACAGTATCAATACAAACCAATTTCTTAATTTTTCTTTGAATTTTCTGTTTTTGCAGTTTTTTCTGTTAAACTCGAAAACTTTAATCAGGATGTTTCCACAAACATGGTAAAAATAACCCCTCAAATCATAAGAAAAGTACTTTTTACTACATAATATTTTCAAAACTGTATTTCTGTAGCTATTTCTGAAATACATGGACACACATAAAATGTACAGGATTTTAGCATTTAGCTGTAAGTCATTAAAACATTTGTCTTTTTTTTTTTGGTCACTATAGATGTATCTGTCTGTGTGTGGTCTGCTAATGTTTTTGTGTTTTTTGTTTATTTGTGTTGTTTGTGTTTTTTGTTTTTCATTTGTGTTTTTTGGTTTGTGTTTTGTTTATTTGTTTGTGTTTTTTGTGTATTTTTGTTTATGTGCTTGTGTTTTTTGTTTATTTGTTTGTGTATTTTTGTTTATTTGTTTGTGTTTTTGTGTATTTTTGTTTGTTTGTGTGTTTTTGTTTAGTTGTTTGTGTTTTGTTTTTTTTTTTTTGCTTGTGTTTGTGATTTTTGTTTATTTTATTCATGTTTTTTGTTTATGTTGTTTGTGTTTTTTGTTATTTCTCTATGTTTTTTGTTTATTTGCTTGTGTTTTTTGTTGTTTCTTTATATTTTTTGTTTATTTGTTTGTTTATTGGAGTTATCGATTAAAAAAAACACACACAGTTAACAGTGTCTGGCCTATAATCTGCCCCCTACTGTCCAAAATGTAGAAACAAAATTATAAAACAAAACTACCTCACTCGTGTCTGTATATTTGCAGTGTATAAAACGCCAAAAATCTTCTTTTTTTTAAAAATTTTTCATCAAAAACGAGCTGAAATGTGCCTTTAGAAGCTGCGTTTGTGGCTGAAGTTTCCCTCTAAACATAAATATAATGGAAAATGTTGAGATGTTTGTTACTGCACGAGAACTTTTAATGCATCTTTATGTTTTATTTGAGTCATTTATTGATGCAAACCACTTCAGTCCTGCATAAGACAGAGGTAAAGGCTCAGGTTTGTCTTTTTAAAACCATAAAAAACATGATTTGTATCGTCACTGGACATGAGTTTGAAATAAAGACGAACTGGATGGACCTTATGGAGACGAGCAGTTTCACTTTAAATCTGAACTTTTTCTCTCGTTTGACAGCTCTCGCCTCACACTTTACCTTCAAAACACATCACCCACCGATTAACGACCACGACGCGAGAACACACGAGCTAATCGTCCCACGAAGACTCATTTGAAAAGAACAATACCACCGTAATAAGTGTTCAGTCCATTGACAGTCTGATCCATTATTCAAAACAACCCACAAATCAATCATTAGCGAGTGCGGCTCTCCTGCGTTCATTAGAAAATCATATAGATTAAATGTTAATCATAGCTAACTCCGCACTGGTGGGCTATTGCCAACGTGACAGATGGGCCATTAATGAAAATAACGAGAGGATCTTAGTCTATACACGGATATGGAGACAAGACAACGAGCATAACACCATTCTTGGCTCCCGAAAACTGTTATTCCGACTGAAATAGAAAGTAATCACTGTGCATATGCAGAGGAGAGCCTTTTATAAAGTCAGGAAGTAGGTGTAAAAAACATGTGAGCTCATTGTCGCGTGGATACGGAAGTGTTTTAAGATGTTTTTACACCGGCCGCTGCCACCAGAGATGGAGAGAAATTGGAGGCAACACCTGTCAGGCACATTCAGCGTCAGATATTAGCGCCGCGTCTTTTTACTGGGAATAATTACTCTTGTTTCAAAACCTGCCTATTAGCGCTAACCTGCTTACATTGGACATCTGTCTCGCAAAACCGTCACTGGTATAATTGGGCTGCCGGCGCTTCCCTCTGCCTCGGATCGTGGCGATGGCGAGGCAGGCTGGCGTGACGGGGCATCTACGGCGGCGGCGTGTGAGAGGTGCATGGAAATAACTACGGTCTGCGCTAAAAAAGAAGATTACATGATGTTTTTGTGATTGGGAACGCATTTGGGGAGTTTAAAGGTGCACTGTGGAACTTCTCCTCTCCGCGGGTGTCATCGCTTTGCTTGGAATGTTCCACAGCAGAGCATTAAACATGTCGGTTTCCATAGAGACGAGTAGATCTGTAGAGAGAGAGTAAAAAGGGTTTTTCATGGCATAATTAAAACCAAAAAAAACTAGTCCAATGAGGGATTACATCGACTAGAATACTGTAGCGTTGCCATGGAGACCTGAGGTGGCGGACTGTGCATCTTTGCCTAAAATGTTCCATAGCGGAGCATTAAACATATAAACACATCTGTTTCCATAGAGACAAGCAGATCTATGAAGAGAGGGAGAATAAAAATGCTTTTCATGGTATAAAAATAAAAAATAGTCTAATGAGGGATTACATCAACTAGAATACTGACATTTCGCCTAAAATGTTCCAGACCAGAGCATTAAACATGTCTGTTTCCATAGAGACAAGCAGATCTGTGGAGAGAGAGTAAAAATGCTATTCAAGGTATAATTAAAAAAAAAAAAAAAAAACTAGTCCAATAAGGGATTACATCAACTAGAATACTGTAGCGTTGCCATGGAGATAAGCAGGTAATGGACTCTGCTCCTTTGCCAAAAATGTTCCAGATTAAAGCATTAAACATATCTGTTTCCATAGAGACAAACAGATCTGTGGAGAGAGAGTAAAAATGCTTTTCATGGTATAAAAAAAAATAAAAAAAAACAAATCCAATGAGGGATTACATCGACTAGAATACTGTAGCGTTGCCATGGAGACAAACAGGTGGCGCACTCTGCTCCTTTGCCAAAAATGTTCCAGATTACAGCATTAAACATATCTGTTTCCATAGAGACAAACAGATTTGTGGAGAGAGAGAGAGTAAAAATGCTTTTCATTGTATATTTTTTAAATCAACAAAAAAAGTATCTCACCATTAAACACATCTATTTACACAGAGACAAGCACCAGATCTGTGGAGAGGCGAGCCACTTCAGATTAAAAATACTTTTCAGGATATAATTTTTTTCTCTGAAATCAACAAATTGAAAAAAATGTACAGTATAGATTCATTTCAAAAGGCGTCTAGGTGGCGAAGTTTAAACTTTTATTTTTCACAGCTGGTATTCTAGGTTTCTTGAACACTGTAAAACGCCATGGAGACACACTTTATACATTTTTCTCACCTAGAGACAAGCATTTTCTCAACACATTTCTCTCTTGTTTAAAACACTGTACAGTATAGAATGTTTTCAGCCAAATTTACATAACACAGGGATCGCAGTGTGACTCTTAAGTGCTGTCTTGTTTAAAAGTTCAAAGTCAAAGCTCGTCAAAACTTTCTCGACATTGTCGGGGAGAAAACTTGCAAACATACAGCACTTCAGAGTCACACTGCGATCCAACATTTAGCATCGCCATGGAGACAAGCAGGTGGCGGACACTGCACCTTTTGCTGCTTAAACAGAAACATTTATGGTGCAAACATCGCGTCGCTAGCATACTGTACATCCATGCCAGTACACGCTAGCATCACACATTAGCGTTCCTTCTTTAAACTGGGCTGTGGACGATACCATTAGCGCTAACCTGCTAACACCGGACATCTGTTACATAAAACCTTTGCTGGTATAATTGGCTGCCACCGCTCTGTACTTCAGTCTATGGCGATGGCGAGTCAAACTGGCATGACAGGACATCTAGAAGCATTGGCGCGTGATCCGGCATTGTACGAGATGAAAGTTGAAGCAAAAAACACCACACATATGTCCATGCGCAGTGCGAGTCTGATAACATATGTTGGGAACTCAGGAGGCGCCGGGCAGGAGGGAATAGGCCCTCGTTTGAAGTCAACCGCCGTATTAAGCTGGAGACGCGGCGGAGATGCTCTCTTGTTCAAAGCCGTGGAAGGAATCGCTGCGGGGAACGTCCAAACATCAAGAGCTGACCCGGGCGCCGTTTCCCCTGCCACCACCCGTCCCCGTCCCGCCGCCGTATGCCGCCCCCGTACCCAAAGACGAGCAGCCTCGCGCCATCTGGCCTTGCTTTCGGATTCCCCGGACTCATATTGGGAATCCAAAGTATGCCACCTCCGAGTCCCCTCTGGGTCGCCCCGGCTTCATCCCGGCGTGAGCGTTGGCGAGGACGGAGGAGGGCTGCGCTCCCAGTGATCCCAGTTGCCCTTTTCTGTTTTAATCCCCTTGTGATGGGTCCAGCGTGAGGCTTTTAAAGCGGAGGGGAGCGGTCGATAGTGTCGGGATGAAGAGGAGAGAGCTTCACCTGGAGCGGGCTCGGGCTCATCACGTGATATTTATAAAGCTCTATTTTAGATTTTTATTTTATTTTAGGAGAGGGACAAGGACTTACTGAATTACTGAATCTGGATTTTGTTGTTGTGGAGACATTTTTAGACCATTATTCACTCAAAAACGTCACATATTTATAGCGTATGCCACACTTTTCATGTTTATTTTGAGTTTTATTACTATGTTTTTCACTCTTTGTTATTAAAAACTAAGCGTTAATCTGTCATTTTTGAGCTACTGCGTCCAAGCCATTTTAATTATGGACCCAAAAAGTATAAAAGTGTCAATTTTAAGCTGATTTTATATAATGAAATGAACATAAAAGATAGAAAATTGTGTATAATTATGTTTCGTGCTCCACTTTTTAAAGGATCCCCTATTACACTATGTTCTGATTTATGTTTTAATGTTGTTTCCTTGTTTTTTTGTTTCATTCACACATGTTTAACACAAAAAACCTGCAGATTTAGGCTGAGTTCATTTGTCAAACTGAAAACAACTCCACACACCTTCATTTCTAGAATCATTTGGGTAATTTCAGCCCTGGAGTTGCCAGTTTTTACTGAACTAAAGGTAAAATGTAGCTGATAACTTGAAAACGAATTAACGGAACAAAGCTAAATTTATAAAGAGTAACGACCAATTATTTTTGGATACAGTTAACAACCTACTCGAGACATAGATTTATACCATTTGTCAAGTAAATTCTGCAGGTTTGGTTGGATTTTATAAAGCCTTCGAAGCAAAAACACAGTATAATCTGTGTTATAATGTTGTTTCCTCATCAAAAACACACTTGGAATTATGTTTTGCTTAATTTTCGCTTGTTAAACACTCGAAAAACTACCACTTCATGACATCACAAGGTGGAACAGAGCATTTTGAGGTTTGGAGATGTTACAGACTAATGAAATAAACGGTCTGAAAGAAACAAAACACAACTCCAGGTCTGTTTTTGAGGAGGTAACAGCTTCAGAACATGACTTAAACTTCACAAGAGTCAGTTTTGAGTAATATAAATCCTTTAACTTCTAACTAATGAACTGTGGCTGTTCTTTTTTCTGGTCTTTAGACTGACACAAACCTGCCAAGGGACTAAAGATGGACACTTTAAAGCGTTATTAATATGCGCCGTCCCTTAAATAATAGTAAAAATATTTGTGGATACTGTAATCTGATTGTAACACGGCTCAAAAAAAACACAAAAAAAATACTCAAAATTTGACAAAAATGACATGGACCAGCCGTATTTATCCACGTCGTTGTTCTGCGGCCGCCCCGTTCCCACGTTTGTTGTCTCATAAATGCGTTTAGAGGCAGATGAAGGAGGCAGGGAACAGTGGTGGCCTTTACAGTAGATTCTGCACGACGGTGGGTGATTTCACACTCCCTTTGTGAGCGTCCCTCTCCTCCCTCCTCTGGCCATGGCCGCAGTGGGGACTCAATTCCCAAATAAGTGACGAATCAAAGTTGGACAGCACCACCGCTGAGCTCCATAAAAGAGGCAGCCGGCCCCAATGCACCATATACCAGATGGACAGTGGTTGACATCCCCAGACAGCTACTTGGACACAGCCGCTGCAAACAATATATGTATTTAAATAGGCGAAATATAGCAAAAAATCTCAAAACTTGTCTTTGATTTTCTATTTTCTTTCCAAAAACTAAATAAAAATGGTCTGTCGTGTCGATTTGATGAACCTAAACAACAATATTCAATCAGTGCCATATAAAAATAACCTTATCATATATATATTTAAGTTTAGATGGCTCCAAACAGCACGCTTTGCTTTTTTAATCTTGACTAAAACAATTAAAACAACCCGAACCAACAGAATCTCAGTCTCTGCTCGAATGAATTTCCGAGTTCAGCTTTAAAAAGGTTTGAATTCAGGTGATTTTCATGTCAGATGTGTTTGTTTCTGTAGAGTTTATGAGTTAAAAGGAGCCGAAACACGAGACGTGACGCAAGTTGGGAATCGAAAAGAACGAAGGACGGCACTGATTCAACATGAGGAAAACCCAGAGACCACAAAATATGTGTGATAATGATGTGATATTTTGTGTTTAGATCAGAAAATAACCATTCAGAAAAGTCGTGTGTGTCTACGCCGGGTATGACAGTATTCTGGATGTGACGTGCGCTCAGAGAAACCGGGAGACTCTCATCGCTGTCGACATGTGTAATCACAGCGACGCCATGGCAACTGTGGACAATATACAAATGTAATACAAAGATGCAAAATGTTCTATTTTCCAAGCAGTGGCCGTGTATCACACTGAGAGAAGATCTCAGCTCTGTTCTGGTCATTTTGGTTCTGTTTGGTTCTCTGCAGCTCTTCTCCATCTCACTCTGTGACCCTCACTCTGCGAAGGTTATAAAACTCTCAGCTTGTCCGACTTTGCTTTAATTTTCTCTTCGACAGAATGTTTAACCCTGACTCTTCTAGTTGTATAAAAACATTGGTACAATCTCATCTGTTTAGACTCTACAAGACGCTGCTCCAGACACTGCACTAAACACTGCCAGACTCTACCATCCATTTTCTTCCTCTTATCCGATGCCAGGTCGCAGGGGCAGCAGTCTAAGCAGGGACTCACCCCAGACACGTCCTCCAGCTCCTCCGGTGGGACCCCAAGGCGTTCCCAGGCCAGTTGAGAGACATAGTCCTTCCAGAGTGTCCTGTGTCTCCCCCGGGGATTCCATGTCCCCAGAGCTTGTCTCCATGTCCAGAGATCTGGTCGTCGAGTCCCCCGCCTTCAACTGCTGCCCAGATCTCTCTGCACCGGCCTTCCACGAATCCTCCTGCAGGTGGTGGGTCCACGGGAGGATGCCCCCATGTCGCTCCTTCGGGCTGAGTCCGGCCGGGCCTCATGGGGAAAGGTCCGACCACCAGAACCCAGGCTTAGTCTGACCCGTCCCCCGGACTTGTTTGCCACGGGGTTGATCTTCTACCAGGGGCATGAAGCCCCCCAACTACATAGCAGACCAGGACCATTCAGGTACCTCAAACCAGACTCTACCACCACGTTACCAGACTCTGGCAGCTCAGACTCTAGGAGTCTCTACCAGACTCTACAAGACTCTTCTAGATTCTACTAGATCCTGCTTCAGACATCACCACTTGATTCTGCTTTGAGTTTTGCTGGACTCTGCCTTTAACCCGTCTGTGTTGGTTTAACCAACAATAAAAATCTACAGAACGATCCCCGTGTCTCTGCGTCCTGTTCTTCATGCAACAACAGAAACACACACAACAATGGCACAGAATCATTTTGGTAACTTTGCGAACTTAAGACTTTTAAGCCTGTTTCTAATGACAAAGCACCAAGATCTACTTTGAAATAAAGGCGCTGAAAGCTGGTTGTATTGAAATAGACTGCTTTTCCAGTACAGGTTGGAGCTGTTACGTCAGTTCGCACATGCTCAGTACAGCACCAGCGTGAGAAATCAGGATACTGCGTCCACATGTCGCAGTATCCTGGTCCTATCAGAAGATCCAGGATACTGAAATGAGGATACTGCATTTACACGGACACACACACAACCAGAAACTCATAAAACCCTATCGTCACTTGTACACACACACAAGTAAAAATATACAGGCTATATAAAGGCCTGTATTGTCCAGTGAAATATGCGAAATTGTGATATTTATGAAGTGGATTTTACCTGCTACACTGAACTAATACAATGACACTAAAAACAGAAGCAAAACAAAACTAAGCAGTGAAATTGTTGGCCCAATACGTGAATAAATCCAACTCAAGACTGCTCAAAACTCAAGTGAACTGCTGCGAAGTCATGTTTCAGGTTTTTACAGCGCGGCAGACACTTTAAAGTATGCAGCGATAAGCAGGCAGGTTGTGTCAAACAGACAGATCTGATCAACAACTGCACCGAGATGAAATCAAAGTGGAAGAAGCATGTGGCGTGGGGCATCTGCTATTCTGACAAATACAAGCTACAGGGCTGCCAAAGCTCTTCAGTCCTCCCCCACACGGCAGCAGCAGCAGCAGCAGGTCCACGGGGACTCGGGGAGGGTCCATGAGAGGCGGGATGGAGACTCCGGCCCCAAGGATCCACTTTGGGCTAAACGTGTGATACTGAGAATTATTGTGTGACGTAGATGTAAAAATGCAGATATGTTAATGTCATTTGAACCATCTCACAGTCTGAGGACCTCAGGGAACGACCTCCTACTGGTGCCAGAGTCAGGACTAAAGCAGGACCAAAGCAGGACTAAAACAGGACTAAAACAGGACTAAAACAGGACTAAAACAGGACTAAAACAGGACTAAAGCAGGACTAAAGCAGGACTAAACCAGGACAAAAGCAGGACTAAAGCAGGACTAAAGCAGGACTAAAGCAGGACTAAAGCAGGACTAAAGCAGGACTAAAGCAGGACTAAAGCAGGACTAAACCAGGACTAAACCAGGACTAAAACAGATCTAAACCAGGACTAAACCAGGACTAAAACAGATCTAAACCAGGACTAAACCAGGACTAAAGCAGTTCTAAAGCAGGACTAAACCAGGACTAAAACAGATCTAAACCAGGACTAAACCAGGACTAAAGCAGTTCTAAAGCAGGACTAAAGCAGGACTAAAACAGGACTAAACCAGGACTAAAACAGGACTAAAGCAGGACTGAACCAAGACTTGCTCAAGGACACAACGACGGCCTTCATCTGTGGGAGCTGGAGTGACACTGATGATGTCTGTGTCGAGATTTCTTCGAGTAGACAAACAGTTTTCAGACCGTCCACCAGAAAAGTTACATAATGCATCTTTACGTTCGTCTCTTTCGCTCTTTGCTGAGTTGTTGGACTTTGACATTGTTTCAGCGGCAAATGAAAAGATCCAGGTGCATTTTCTGTCTCAAAAATGTACATTATATTACTGGAATGTTACAGAATATAACTTTTATTTGACTTGATCATATTATAAGAAGAAGCCGTGGATATTCTTTGTAAGCCTCGCCTTTTTAGTAATGCCCCCTTGTACTTTTAGCTAAACATGGGCCTATTTATTCAAAGTAGTAAATCAATAGTAAAGGTCACATCAGGAATTTGTGCGCTCTGGAGTCGTGCCAGTGCATCTGCTTAAATCTTGGAGCACTTTCCTTATCGGTGTAGGAAGCCAAGATCTGATAACCCACTTTTAAAACGCTCCTTTGCTTTGATTTACATCAGTAAATATTGCATTTTCGTTTAGCCAAACCGGATTCGCACAAAACTCATATTAAACAGCACATGTAGCAACAGAGTTTAGAGCCTGAGAGTGTCTTTGATTTATATAAGAACCAGCATAAAAAAGACATGTTGTGATTATTTTTGGAAACAGCTGGAATGAACCAGGACGAAACCAGGACTAAACCAGGACTGAACCAGGACTGAACCAGGACTGAACCAGGACTGAACCAGGACTAAACCAGGACGAAACCAGGACTGAACCAGGACTAAACCAGGACTAAATCAGGACTAGACCAGGACGAAACCAGGACTGAACCAGGACGAAACCAGGACGAAACCAGGACTGAACCAGGACGAAACCAGGACTGAACCAGGACGAAACCAGGACTGAACCAGGACAAAACCAGGACGAAACCAGGACTGAACCAGGACTGAACCAGGACTAAACCAACACTGAACCAACACTGAACCAGGACTGAACCAGGATGAAACCAGGACTGAACCAGGACTAAACCAGGACTAAACCAGGACTAGACCAGGATGAAACCAGGACTGAACCAGGACGGAACCAGGACGGAACCAGGACTAAACCAGAACTAAACCAGGATTGAACCAAGACGAAACCAGGACTAAACTCAGGACTAAAGCAGGACTAAACCAGGACTAGATCAGGACTAAACTCAGGACTAAAGCAGGTCTAGACTGTTCTAGGATGTTATACTTATTGTTGGAAACATTTACAGATGATATTGGATCTTTTGTCCTTTATTCTCCATAACAGTGATTTTTTCTTATCAATTATGCCACATAGACGATTACACCGTGAGTGAATTAAATATTGAAGACCCCTAGTTTCAGCTCACATCATTTGGGAGAAGGATAATGGTAAAGGCCATATTTTTACACAGCGCTTTTCCACCTTCAAGGCACATCAAGAAACCACTCACCCATCCACACTCACACCATCATACTCCAGTCTACAGTGGTCCTCGTTTATGGGGGCGACCACTGGGCTCAGACAATAGTTTGGACTATTGGACGAAACAGGCTAGTCGTAAGATTTATGGTCCAGTTTCCATCTTGTTGAGTAGGTTTTTACAGCAGGGGGCTCCTACTTGTAGCTCGGGAGATACCAGCAGCTCTCCAGCCGCTTCAAGCAGCTCGTCAAAGGATTTCTGAATTATACAGGGTGGCCCAAAAGTCACTGACACTTATAAATCTTCAGTAGCTCCTATAATTCTTAAGTTATACTCACCAAATTTTAGCAGAAGGAAAACTGAACCATCCCAGATTTTTGGCAATATATACGGTTATAATTGTTCACTTACACTTGAACTTATCACTACTTCAACTAGGGGAAGTAAAAATGACCTAAAAGTGTCCGTCATTTTGGGTTTGTCACTGAACAGCCTGATCCAACACACTTTACAGAACATTTAAAGCATTTCTGGGCTTATGGCTCTTATTTGATCCTCGATATTACATTTTAAGTGGTTTATTGTCTGAGGTTTATTCACAAACACCTTTTCTTTAAGATAGACCCACAGGAAGAAATCAGGACTAGTCAGGTCTGTGGAGATCACATACTGCACTGAGTTTGACCCATGTGACTCAAAGTACCACTGTACAATCAGGGTTTATTCCTCGGTGCTGTATTTTCTCAGATTAATGTGGGAAGAATCGTTCTAAATGCTCTGAAAAAATAAAAGAAAAATATTTAGAAACAAAAGAGTTATGACTATTTTTCAACTGTCAGTGACTTTTGGGCCACTCTGTATGTATTGTATATGTATATGAATAACTAAAACTTGATTAATTCCCATTGTAAAAGTATCATTTTGATCTTAACTTTGTGGAATAATAAATAAATGATGGTTTATGTTTTATCTGCATCTACCTGTACTCATCTAAAGCTCGTCATGGCACTAATATTTACTCAATTCCTTTAAAATTAGCCGCTCTCAGGCCTTGTCGTTTGGTAAAGGCGGCTCAGTGGAGTAAAAATGGGGCGACCCCTGGTTTAGAGGCAGAGGAACAACTCGCCGTGCGCCATATCTGTGTACATCGAGTGTAAAGACGAGTCAAACCTCATGCCATTGATTTTACATTTCATACTACTTCCTGCAAAGAGAGCTGTGCGCATCTGATCCTCTAATCTCCCAATGCCAGCTTTCACTCAATGTCATCTGCCAATGAGCTGCAACCGCGAGCCCATCCCGCCTCTGGCACCGCCACGGCACCCATCCGGCTAATACCCGAACCGTTGCTATAGCTACGAGGAGAGGAATCAAATTTAGGTGGCGTCCACAGCTGCGCGGCGCACCGAGGGATAGACATGGCAGTGTTCCCAGAGTGCACCTGGATGGAATCAAACAGGAAGAAGTGGAGAAGTCTAATCTGCAAGGTACAGAGGTGGCAGCCTGCCCAGCACTTGTCTCGAAAGTATGTCCGGAAAGAAGAGGAAAAACGCACATCTTATAAGGACGACTTGTAAAACGCGACATTTTCGGCTGTTTATATGTTTATTTTCAAGTGTGTTACTATTATTTTTGGCGACGCTTTCAGTTTTATTTCAGTTTATTCACAGTTAAGAACAACTACAGCTGAACAAAGTGCGTCACATAAAAGTCAGTGAACAAATTAGCCTGAATACAGCACGAGCAAACACTGTTTTTTGGGTTTTTTGGGGGTTTTTTTAGGATGATGAAATAAAACATGGAACAAGGCAATAGTAATAAATATAAAAACAAGACACAAACATCCAAAGCATGAAATAACAAAGGTCATAACCCCCTGACCCTGACGCTTTTCCCCAAATACGCAAAAAAATAAAAAAATAAAAATAAAATAAAAAAGCAAGATAAAGTAAAACTGAAGCAAAAAAACATACATTAAAATAAATAAATAAATAATAATAATAATGATAAAATAAATAATGGCTAGTTCTGCTCCTTTTCCCCAAATAGGCAAAAAATAATAAATAAAAATCCCAAAATATAGCATAAACAAGACAAAATAAAACTGAAAAACATACATTAAAAAATAAAAAAATAAATAATCTTAATAAATAATAAAAATAAATAAATAAAAAATAATAATAATAATAATAATAATAATGATAATAATACTACATTCATGATGAGCAAATGGTTTATTAAAAAGAAAAAGAAAAAAAAAGGTAGAAGTCAGGCTCAGTCATTACATAGTTCAGGGTTAGAATTTATTAAGCCTGAGTTAGAGTTTGGATTATTTCATTTCTTCATCACAAATTGAGTGTTTGTTAACGCCTCATTAAAGCCTTTAAAACTGTAGTCATCATTAGAAGTGTTACCATATATTTATTTAATTTTTTTCCCCATCCTATCTGTTTCAATAATTACACGGTGACTTTTTAATGAAAAGCAGTAATTCGATTATGATTTATTATAATTCCATAAAAAGGTAGAACATCACGAGACCATTTCAAACCATCTCAAAACTAAACGAAAGCGCTTTTCCTTATTGCCTCTACGAAATCTACAGCTGCTATTTTGAACTTTTACTCAACAATCTGTGATCTCCCTGCGATAGTTCATTGCATTAGCGCTTTTCCCCGCACGTTTGGAACAACAGGCTTCGAGCGCCAAAAACGAGAAACGAAACGCGCAATACGGCATTAAGAACCCCCTTCACAACTGACATCCTGTATCTTTGTAATCGCTGAACTGGGCTAATCGCACATTGTTAATATCACAGGGTTCACACAACTGTAACATCGTCTTAACAATCACAAGAACAACAACGATTCTGGTGCCAAACGCTCGAGTACAGTATGGAGATGTTTGGAAGGACGCCAGGCGAACATTAACACGCACCAGTCATCAATAAGCCAAATTATATTGTTTGGTTTGAGCAAAAAACGCAATCCCACGTGCCAAGATGTGGTCAATATCGCACGTATATGTGAGCGATCCCTGCAGATATGGATGTAACCTGCACTATTTTGGTATTGAAGGCTGGATGTGCGAGCTAATTAGCGTTGGGTTCTCAGTAAAGGCCAAGATCCCTCAAGTCTTGAATTTAACTACAGAGGAAAACTCAAATTGAAAGCAATCAGTCGGAGTGTGTATCCGGCTCTGTTCTCGGCGTGTTGGCTGTGGATTTCACGTTTGACTTCAAAGACGGACTTAACCGGTGGGTGCGTGTGCTAATAAATGCACACATATGATTTAATTTGAAAACTCGCCAAGTTTTACTGTCAGGAACAAACTACGAAGCGGAAAAAGGGATTGTTTAAACGTAACAGTGCTGGAGTATCTCTGCAAAGGCGTCGGACCCGTCTCGCAATCGTTTCCTCGTCACAAACGGACCCGGAGTTGTGTTTTGTTTCAGTTTGGTTTCATTCGCACTTGTTTAACACACAAATCCTGCACATTTAGGTTGAGAAAACGCCCCGTTCCACCTTGTGATGTCATCAAGTGGCGATACAGGAAGTGCTTCACCGTGTTTTTGTTCTATTGTTGTTTCCTCGTCACAAACAGACCTGGAGTTGTGTTTTTTTGTTTCATTCTCACATGTTTAACACACAAATCCTGCATATTTTGGCGTAAAAAAACCAATCTTTTCCACCGTTCCACCTTGTGATGTCATCAAGTGGTGATACAGGAAGTGCTTCACTGTGTTTTTAAACTCCGCACACCTTCACGAGAATCATCTGGATCATTTTAGCTCTGAAATTGCCGATCGCTACTAAAATGAAAGGTTAAAGGTAGCGGTTAACTTGAAAACTACCACTTCATGACATCACAAGGTGGAACGGCGCGTTTTGAGCTTTGGAGACTCCAGGTCTGTTTTTGACGAGGTAACAGCTTTATAACATGACTTAAATCTTACAAGAGTCAATTTTGTGTTATATTTTACTTTAACGATTTAGAGAACATGATAAACTCGCACAAAACCCAAAGTAGAAACTAAAGTCGTGAGCTTTTAGAATGAGGAAGTGTGTTACCTCTGCAAAGGCGTCGGACCTGTCTCGCAATCTTAAAGCGCCCGTATCATGCTGGTTTCTGATCTGTGTTATAATGTCGTTTCCTCATCACAAACAGACATGGAGTTGTGTTTTTTTGTTTCATTCCCACATGTTTAACACACAAACCTGCAGATTTAGGCTTAAAAAAACACTCTTTTCCACCTTGTGATGTCATAAAGTGGTGATGCAGGAAGTGTTGCACTGTGTTTTTAAACTCCACACACCTTCACGAGAATCATTTGGATGATTTCCGCTCTGGAATTGCAAAACTCTGCTAAAATTAAAGGTTAAAAGTAGCGGTTAACTTGAAAACTACCACTTCATGACATCACAAGGTGGAACGGTGCGTTTTGAGCTTTGAAGATGTAGACAGAGTGTTATTCAAACACAACTCCAGGGCTGTTTTTGAGCTTTATAACATGATTTAAAGCTCAGAAGAGTCAATTTTGTGTAATATTCTACTTTAAAGATCGAAAAAACATGATAAACTTACACAAAATCGAGCTTTTATAACGAGGAAAGACGCACAAAAAAATCTGTGTGTGTTTGTATTACCTCTGCAAAGGCACTGATCCTGCCTCGCAATGTTCAAAGTTTAGATCTCACATGATTCAGACCTCTTAATCTTACATCACACATTGTTAAACCAAATTGGGTAAATCTGCGTCACCTTTATGTGTCTTAAAATGGTAGAAATCCCTCAAACCAAAATCCATCCCTAAACGCGTCCCTCCTCTGGCTCCGCCTTGTCACCGCGAGCCAAAAACAGATGCCGGTGCCACCATGTTGCCAGGGAAGATGGTCAGCTGTGCCAAAAGAAAACCCAGTCTGAGGCTACACTGAAGTGCATCCACTCAGAGCGGGAAAGAATCTAAATAGTTCAAATTTTCCAAACGTTTGGCACCACCTTCAAAAAAATCCCGTAACCTTCTCCTGGAGATAGAAGGTGAGCTGCAGTGTACGTCCGTGGAGTCGTCTTTTCGGGCTTGGAACCGGGAGTGTGTTGTTTTTGGCACGACTCGAGTTGGCAGAAGAAACCGTGGAGCCGTGTCTGGTAAAATTAGAAGCGAGTACACGGCGTATGAACGAGTACACGCAGAATTACTTCAATATATGTATCTGTGAAACACTGACCGACGCATAAACAGATCTGAAAATGTGGAAACGATTTGCCAAGATTATTACGTGTTATGAAACAGCAGGGAGGTTTTGAATTTAAATTTTGCTGGTGAAGATTCGTAGATGTTGCATAGATTAGGTTTACACTGACAGGGTTGCCAGATAATCAAAAAAACAGCAAAATAACATGTAATTTTTGTGATTTTTTTATGGTTTGTTTTGTTCTATTGTGATTTCTTATTCTGTAAAGCATTTTGCATAAATTAAACTTGCTTTGCCTTGTCTTAAAATGTCAAAAATGCTCAAAAAATAAATTATAAATAAATATAATTCATTTTGTAGACGGTACAAACGCACTTGTTCTCGAATAGAAACAGCACAGTGATATTAAAGGGATTTTTTGGCATAGCTCCAACGCATTTTTAAAGTAATTTTAATGTTTGTCGCAATATAAACTCGCTTTTTATTTAAAATTAGAAAGACTAAATGAACTTCAAATGTATTACTGCGGTTTAACCAAGCTGACGGCTGATCAAATAAACAATTTTATCCAGGGAGCGAGGCAGATAAACAACAGAAGTGATTTTAAAAGGCGAAATGAACACCACATTAAAGCCGATATTGTTTGAAGGACTCAGACATGTTTGACACAGAACGCTGCTTGAAGGCTCGTACATGAAATCAAATAGCTGCCTGTGGGAACCGGCATATCTTTGGCCCTCCACACGTCTCACTCTCACGCCCCATGTGAGCGTTCATCATTAGCGAGGAGAGCGCCAACGCCGTCCCTGATTGTTTTAGAGCGCATACCCCGAGGCCACGATATCGCTCAATACGGGGACCCCCGGCCTATTCCCAGTCATACGTCCACTCTCTTGTTGATCAGCCGCAACAAAGGGATCATTAGTCCAGGCTTTGGTCCTCTTCTATGGGCTAATTATGAATGGGGGGCCCCGCAGTAATAACTCAAGGGTCCGTCCGTACGTAGCTAGCGTCGGATTTCTGAGGTGACGTTTTTCCCAGCTGCCCCCCTTTTTCCTTTCCTCCTCCTGGACCACCTGCCTGAAGATCAGACCACGTCAAATGCCACGATGGATTACGCACAAGAGGGAGAGAGGCAACCGGAAGCATATGGGATTTGATATAATGAGTGGCGTTCCTCGGTCGTAAAACAACAGAATCGCCTGGTTATGGGGCACAATGGCCCGACTGGTAAACTGGTTAACGAATGGTAATTTCAGCTAAATCTACGGCTTAATTAACTCCATTCAGAGCAGCGTGCTGGAGGACAGGTTCATACCACGTCGAGATCTGCACACATGTGAGCGTAATGTGGAATTTATGGCGATGCAGGTTTTAAACACGGATGTACGGTTATAGAGCAGCTTTTGCATGTCGCCCTACACATGTACAATTAATATAAACACACGCAAGTACAGTTTTTTCTTACTATCTTTAATTATACAGAGGAACCCATTGACTCTCCCTGTTCAAAAACCAACACAAACCAAAAAAAAAGTCATAAAAGTCCATATAAAACATTAAAAACAGATTATTAAATTGCGATTGTGGCTCTAAAGTATCAAAATTAGCTTTTCCTTTAAGTGTTTTTCCATTTTTTGACGCCAAACAGCCAAAAATACCTTTTCCCATCTCAGTTTTGTTGCGGCTCGTCGTTAGCCTTATACCGAAGCTGTCCAAACTACACGGCCCCAGGGCCAAATGCGGGCCTCAGACCAATTTTTGTCGGCCCTCATGCCTCCTCCTAAACTGGCCCAATTGATCAGGAAGTATTTTTACGACAAACTGAAGAGATTCTACTTCTAAAACCTGAATAACATCACATTACACTGTGACACAGACCTAAAAATAATCTTCTCGTCTTATTAAAAGTTTAACGGCTTTGTCAAAACTGTGTGAAATGCACCATTTGACTCCCTCCGCTTTAAATATGTTTCAGTATGTGGCCCTCAGTGAAAAAAGTTTGGACACCCCTGCCTTATATGGTATTGTGATTGTGATTATGTTGCGATTAAATGAGTTAAAAAGAACTTTGACGCACTAAAATCACTAGAACAACTACAATTCTTACCAGCGTTCTACCACCGTACTCTAGTATCTCTGCTGTTTCGTGCTGTTAATTAACGCCGGGTAATTAATCACATTTGAATCGACATAGAGATTCAGTCTTCGTTAATCACCAATGATCAGCTTGGGTGTGTTTAAAGGGGAGGTCCGCAGCCAATCGCGTGTCGGGCTGGAGCAGAGTTCAGACTATTTTTGATGTAATAAAACTGTTGAGATTGATCTAGATGAAGGGCGTCGAACATTTTCACCGAGGGCCACATCAGCAGCCAGATATAAAATAAATTTAACTACTTTTTAAACTTGTTTCTGTAATTATTACTTATTTAAGCTACAAATCTCCTGATAAACTGACATTTTAAGGCAGTTTTTCACCTTGTCACGGGCCACATAAAACGACGCGGCGGGCCACATTTTGCCCGCGGGCCTTGAGTTTGACACATAAATGATTTTTTTTGCAACCATTCCTGCGATTGTGAGCTTCTGCTTTGGGCCTATCATTTAAACTATATATATATATTCTTATTACTCGAAATCCTGCCAGTTTCTCGACGCTAATCAGCCACATTCAGCTGAAAAAAGCGGAGTATATGCTTGTTTTTAAGTATGTATGTGTGTATACAGCTAATTAAAACCTAATTTCTGCGCAGATATAAGGTTGAGACGACTCCTTACCTCCTATATATCGCATACATTAGTTACTGATGGAAAAATGGGGCTAATTACACCTTAGACGTCACACATTCAGCTGTGCCCCGGTGCTTTTGTCCCGCTCTGATTACTGTTCTTGTATACTGTGTAATTGTTGTGAAGCCTGACATTGAGGCGATGATTGCTTCCGCCAGAAGAGGGCAGTATCCATTTTCTTTAATCACATCTTCCCCCTGTAACACTCCTCAACATTCAGCATTTGGAAATCTCAAAAGAGGAATTCGAAAGTCAACAAAAATATGTCTGACGAGGGCTATGTTTGAGCTGAAAAAGTGTTAAAGTTTTGATTTATTTCTGCCGTTTTATGTTATGTTCTCGTGTCTAAAAACTGAAAGGTTGAGATGAAAACGATCCAGGGAAGTGTCTTGTCTGTTGCCAGAGGTATGTTTGATTTATGGAGCTGTGGTATTGCATTACGTTAGACAGATAAACGTTAGTCGTGAGCTCTGTATTAACGCAACAAAGCGAAAATTATAATGAGGAACAACCACATTTTTTTAGATAACCTATTTAAGACATAGATTTATACCAATTTTTAAGTAAATTCTGCAGTTTTGGTTGGATTTTATGAAGCAAAACCGCATTATAATCCATTATACACTGCTGTTTCCTCATCGAAAACACACTCGGAGTTGTATTTTGTTACATTCGTGCAGGGTTAATGCGCAAAAACGCAGCTGTTAACTGGAAAAACGACCACTTCATGACATCACAAGGTGGAACAGAGCGTGTGGAGCTTTGGAGATGTTACAGATTAATAATAAACGGTTGGTTAAGCATCTCCAGGTCTGTTTTTGAGGAGGTAAAAGCATTATAACATGATTTAAAGCGCGATAATATAAGACTTTTAAGCATTTTTCACCTTTTTTTTACATTTTTACTTCATCTTTCATGAGTTGCAACACTGAAATACGCCAATTTAAGCTGTTTTATTGTAGATTTAGCCTTGTTTTTTGCTCAATTTGAAACGTAACACACCTTTCAACACCAGAACAATCTTACAACTGCTGATTTTAACGTCAACTTCGCAATATTTCTCGACTTTTACCCCGTTTCTCACAACTACCCCGACTATGTGGATATACTCGGGCATTAGCAGTCCTCTCAGGTCACTCGTTAAAATGCAAGCCTTAATTTGGGCCTCCGCACATGCACGTCCGGAGAGAAAGGAGCAGTTAATTTGAAAATAATCTAGAGTGGCACCCAGCTTTGTAAACGGTGACATCATCCTCACACGGTTCCCCCCCAAAAAAAACCCCGAACCCCGACATCAGCCCGGAGTTATGAGTACCGCCTCGGGGAACACAGACTGACGCTTTGTCGTCTTTAATCCCCAAAATTCCTTGGATAAAGAGAGTTTTATTTACCAATGTAACTGCCGATGTGCTGGCAGCAGAAGTACGCGAAATGTGTATTTCTAAGTAAACGTAGAGGTAGTAGTATCAAAAAAGTAACGTGAATAGTATACAGAATAGTTGAGGAATTACATCACTTTTTGGCTACACTCTGCAACTACAACTCGTACGACTATTTGTACTCTGTGTAGTGTTGTACGTGTTATAAAATCACTCTCGTACGTGTAAATAACTCTCAGAAGTATATACACTTATATTTTGGTTACATTCATATAGTACTTCAGTGTGTCATTATTAGCACATAAACTCTACTTTTGAATGAAAGGGTAGTTTAGAAATTACGTTACTTTTTGGCTAAACTCTGCAACTACAACTTGTACAACTACTTGTATAGTGCTGTACGTATGACTAAAATCACTGTAATAAGTGTCATTATTAACACTGTAAGAGTAAAAACTACGAACACTACTTTTAATGAACGGATAGTTTAGAAATTATGTTACTTTTTGGCTAAGCGCTGCAACTACAACTTGTACAACTACTTCTACTCTGTATAGTGTTGTACATGTGACTAAAATCACTCTCATAAGTGTCATTATTAACACTGCGAGAGTAAAAACAATGAACACTACTTTTAATGAAAGTAGTTTAGAAATTACGTAATTTTTTGGCTAAATGCTGCAACTACAACTCGTACGACTACTTCTACTCTCTCTACAGTGTTGTACTTGTTACTAAAATCACTCTAATAAGTGTCATTATTCACACTGGAAGAGTAAAAATGACAAATACTACTTTTTAATGAAAGAGTAGTTTAGAAATTACGTAATTTTTTGGCTAAGCGCTGTTACTACAACTTGTACTTCTACTTCTACTCTATACAGTGTTGTACATGTTAAAATCACTCTAATATCTGTCATTATTCACACTGTGAGAGTAAAAAGGATAAACTCTACTTTTTTATGAAAGGATAGTTTAGAAATTACGTAATAACTAATAAGTGTCTTTATTTACACTGTGAGAGAGTAAACAACGTACACACTACTTTTAGTACTACTGACTGTGTGGAGTAAATAATCCCTGGAGTAAAATTCTGAAGACACGGCTCAGTTTCCTCAGATTACTCTAAAAGTGTAAAAACAACACTGAATATTTTTACTCTGAAGCGAGTAAATCTGACTCTGTTCACAAAAGGACCAGATACTCTCGGAAATAATAAGTAGTAAAATAAGAAATAAGTAGTAAAATTTGACTCTTTAAGTGTTAATTTAACGCGTGAAAATATCAGTGCAGAGACGTATATTTTGGTTACTTGCAAATAGTACTTCAACAACCACACACACAACTACAACTACTACAACAAATACTCATACTGCTGCGTTAAAAGTACATAAACTACTAAAAATACTCTTTATATTGCAGTTACTATGACGTATTGTTGGTCCAGCTGCCTCAACTACATTTGTGAGTACTGCATCACTGTGTAGTACAGGTATTACTACTACTACGTCGTATTTATAAGGGAGTACTTCATGGACTGTCGCAATATTTCACTCGTTTGTTGAACTTTTAATACGACATGACGTGATTGTATAAGGATAAAAGCTGCCGCACCAGAGCTGTCATGGGAAAAAAGGGATTTTGGTTGTTTTGCTTCAACAAAAATGGAAAATATTTCAAGGACGAGCAAAATTGGAGACTCTGGTTCCACAAATGTGACTTAATAATGTGGTGACAAAAAGTTATACTCACACCTGCTCCCGTTTTTAATGTTTTAAATGGACTTTTGTGTGTTTTTGTTTGCGTTTTTGTGTATTTTAAACAGGGCGTCGGTGAAAAGGAGAGTCTGAGGGTCTCTTTGGGGTTTTCCTGTAGAAATAAATGTGAATCTATCAATAAATATGTCATGAAGAGACTTTAAACTAACCACAAAAACACAGAAAGATCACAATAAAATGAGTAAAATGTGTTTTCTTCTTAATCACAATGACATCAGAGACTCATCCACGCTCGACAACTTCAAAAAACTCACTTCAGCTCACTCAAAACGGCATCAAAGATGTACACATCTACAGTACATACTTTTGTGTTTTGTCTGGTTTGAATTGTGTGAAGTGTCTGAGTATCATGAAAAGCACTATACAAATGTAATATTATTTTTTTATTTTATTTTATTTTATTGTTTTTTGGTTGGTTTTTTTTTGTTTTTTATTTGATTTTTTATTATTATTATTATTATTATTATTATTATTATTATTATTATTATTTTATTTATTTTTATTTTTTGTATTTTATTTTATTTATTATTATTATTTTTATTTATTTATTTTGTATTTTATTTTTATTATTTTCAATAAGAAAAATCTTTACATGAACTTGTGCACATTTTGTGTTTTGGTTAATCAGCTTTTTGCATCCTTTTTATTATATACTTTATGTATTAAGTTTATTTATTTATACCAGACTAAAAACTCTAAAAACTCTAAAAACCGTCCTAAACTCCCTGCACATGCCTCCGTCTCCTTGTTCATCTGTTTCTTTCACTTGAGTTTTGTCCTGAATCGTGTGAAACGTCTTCGAGTGTCATGAAAAGCACTAAACAAGTGTTATGTAAGATTATTATCACCATTATTATTATTATTTCTGTGTTTCAGAAGACGACAATATTCTACAGACCATTAATATTTAATACACATGTCACAGCTAAAATTAATTGTTCAAATGCAGATTTTGGTTCGAATATAAAGACTTTTTGGGTCTAATTTTTGTAGAAATGATCAGATCCAACATTTGTGATTTTTTTTGGGATATTTCACGCCAAAGTTCAGTGTTAACAGGGAAAACCGCATCACATCATCACATTATTATTACCGTAATCAGGTTTTTGTAGCCTTCTTGCTACATATGATCTACTTTTAAATATATAGATGTATTTTTATGAAACTACATTAGACTTTTCTCTGGCGTTTAGGTCTAGCTGGACATGAGATCTTGGCGTTTTTTTTATCGTTTTTTTGTGTCGTTTTTTGTGTATATCTGTTTATTTGGGCAGCTTAAGTTGTATTTTAAATGTGCTACATGAATAAAATTGAATTAAATTGAACTGAACGTGTGATATTCCAAGCGGCATATCTCAAAAAAGTAAAAAAAAATTGCAATATTTGTCTTTTTTCACCCACATGTGCTAATTCTCGTGCAGAAACACACAGTGGAAGCAGTTCCTCGTCCCTCTCCACCTGTGTCAGACGCTTTCCTCCGGCTCCTCCATATTCGCGCTCGCTCTCGTGGCAGCGCAGCGTGGCGACTCCAGGCCTTCCCGTCTCAATAGCGGAGGAAGGGGAGTCTCGGAAACACAAGCTGGTTTTGATGTGGACTCAATGGCTCGGAATAACTGGCCCCTGAAGAGCTCTTGTGTCAAATGGTATCTGTGACAGCGAACAGAGGAGACGGATAAGCACGCTGCATTTAACATGTGGACATAACACCTCCATACATCACACCATCTGCACCAAACAACCAACATTTCAGACCAAATCTACATCACGTTCAACTGGAAAATCACAAAATAAGCCGTGATGCTGGGTCTCGAGCCTCGGTATCGATCCGCCTGTTGGAGAATCGGCTTCGGGCAAAAGACGAGAAGTGTGATATCAGACGAACGTAAAGAAAAGAATGTAACGAACAGGAAGAAAATCAAACGCCACGACCTCGACACGATGAGGCTGAGGCAGGTTCGAGTCGAAGGATCTGGCTCCAAATGTAAGAAGCTGCTTTCTGATTGGATAATGGACGAGGGAACCAAAACAACACCACGTGCACACAATTTCAGGTAAAGATTTTTCTGATTGAGAATAATTTTAAAAATTGAATTAAATAAATAAATAAAAATAGGAAAATGAATAAATATATAAAAAAATTAAAAAAATACATACATAAATTAAAAAAAACATGTAATAAAAAAATAAAAACACAATAAAAAAAATAAAATTATAATAAAACTAATAAAATAATAATAATAATAATAATAATAATAATATAATAATAATAATGATTATAATAATAATGACATAAATAGATAAATAAGTAAAATAAAAAATTATTAAGTAAGTAAGTAATAAAAAAAATAAAAATAAAAAAATAAAAATAAATAAATAAAATAAAATAATAAAAATAATAATAACACAAATCTCAAAATGCTGAAAATACATCAACCTGTAGCTCTGGCCTGTCACGATACCATATTTTAAAGTGTGATACAGCACATTGTCCAAGTAAATATACGCGATAAACGATCACATTCAAACTAATCCAGCCACTGACACCAAAAACTGAAGCAGATGTGTCTCCGGTTTGTAATTTATTCTAAATGATCAATACGATTTAAACATGACCTGATTTAAACAGAAGAATGCAACACTTTGGTAATGAGTTTGTGTTTCCTGTAATAACGAGGCTCTGATCTTAATCTAGTGCCAAAAAAAACTGCAAAAAATGATAAATACATTTTGTTCCATGTTTCATTTACTCATTTACAGTGATTATCAAAACAGTCGGCTACAGTAATGTGTAATATGAACTTGACTTGAACATGTTTCCTTCTTTCTGTCTGTCTGAGGTGGACCCTGTGATGTTTATTCCATATTCCTGAAAAACTGTTTATCTATAAAGTTCAGAATTATGAAAAAAATGAGGACCGTTGCTATAGCGATTAACCATTTAAAGCGAGGAGGAAAATCTACAAATTGTCCATATAACTGGAAGCTATGTTTGTTAAATATTCCTGAAAAGCTGTATACCCATAGGTTTCAGAAATATGAAGGAAAAAAATAATAAATGAGGATCGTTGCCATAGCGATGAACCGTTTAAAGCAACAAAATGGGGCGAAAATCCTCAAATTGGTCCATAAAACAGGAATCTATGTTTATTAAATGTTTCTGAAAAGCTATATACCCAAAAAGTTCAGAATTATGGAAAAAAAAAAGGACTGTTACTATAGCGATAAACCATTTAAAAAAACAAAATGTGGGAAAACTTCTCAATATATTCCATATGACAGGGAGTTATGTTTATTAAATATAAACTATATACCCATAGAGTTCAAAATTATTTAAAAAAAAAAAAAGGGGACTGTTGCCATAGCGATTAACCATTTAAAGCAACAAAATGGGGGGCAAAAGTCCTCAAAATGTTCCATATGACAGGGAGTTATGTTTATTAAATATTCCTGAAAAAATGAATACATATAGATTTCAGAATTATGAAGAAAAAGAAAAAAAAAGAGGACCGTTGCCATAGCGATTAACCATTTAAAGCAAAATGGGGGGAAAGTCCTTAAAACGCCCCATATAACAGTGGGCTAAAACCTATAAATACTACCTTTTATTTATACAAAATCAGCTTGTGTTTGCATCTGATTGTGATTATATGAGTCAAAACTAAAAAAAATGAATCAGAGACAGCACCCTGCATACCACCGCACGTCCTCGCACCACCAGCGCCCCCCCGTCCACATCCCAAGAACCACTGCTCCAGGAAAACCTTAAAATGTCTCAACTAAGAGCATCCTCCTCCTTTTCCCTTTGAGTTGTCCTCTGCTTTGTAACATTCTTTTTTTTTTTTTTTACACACTCGGGTCAAAAGTCCTGCTCAACCCAAGGCCCTCACCTACTTCCTAATGAATTCCCAGGTTCCACCGGTCGTCCGAACCTGCGGGCGATCCCCATCCAAGCTAACCGATGATTACACCTTGAGGGGGGCGAGCCAGCGTGGGGGCGGGCGGCTGGAGAGATGCAGCAACCTAGAAGAAGAACCACTACTACCTCTACGACTACTACTACTACTACTACTACTACAACCAGAGCTACGACCAAGCAAACCCCCCACCCCCACCCCGCAGATTGGAGGCAGGTGCACCGGCAAATCAAGCCTAATTAGCCGTACCTTCTGCTAGCGTATACCATGGCCAGATGGATCCTCGCCCTCACATGTTACCTCACATCAGATGGTGCTTGGAGGAGGGAGGAAGAGAGAGGCAGGAGGGTGGAGGTGGGTGGAGGGGTGGTGCGGTGCGGTGTGGTGCTTCGCCGGGTGGCTCAAGGGGTAACGGAGGAAGAAGAAGGAGGTACTCTGGAGGGGTAGTCCTGCTTCCCGTCTGAGGTGCCCCCGAGCGGACAGCCTCTGCGCCGCGGATGGCCCCGTAACCTCGGCTCCTCGGGGCGAGTGCAGTGTGAGGCTTTCCAGAGACTCGAGCAGATCTGACAGAGAGCAGAAGGAGATAGAAGCAGAGGAGAGAGGCTGCGAGGAAGCAAAATGTCAAGGTTTTAACTATATTACAACACAAAGCGCTCGTTTAATGCTATAAATGTCATAAATGTCTTAATATAATGACGTAAGAGAGAGGCAAAATGATTAAAATGCCGTATTTTTCCACACTTTTTTTTCATAGTTTGTCCAGGGGTGCGACTTATACTCAGGAGCAATGTGAAATTATCAAAATATATAGTTGCGCATCTTTGTTATTTTGTCACACTGATGATAAAATAACAAAATTAGCTGAATAAATATAAATGTTAGCATACGTTAGCGTGCTGTACTGCTATTCAGCCTATTTTATTCTTATTATTTTATCTTTAATTTGCCTTTAAAGTAAAATGTCTGTTCTTTGTCTTTGATTTTGTAAAATAAATTTCACCCTAAAAAATGTGACTTATGGTCCAGCGCGACTTATAAATGTTTTTCTATATAATGTTTTTTTTTAATGTTTTTTTCTTAATTATTTTGCATTTTTTTGGCTGGTGTGACTTATACTCCAGAGCAACGTATATTCCAGAAAATAGTTATTAAAGCAGCAGTTTTGAGTGATAAAGTAGCAATAATAAAGAAAAAAGAGAGTCTGAGTGCTCTCTCTGTATAAATAAAGAAATATGAAATAAAAAATGGAAAAACGAACAGCTGTAGTAATATTTAGAGCGACTTAAATATGTTTTTTTCTTAATTTTTATGCATTTTTTGGCTGGTGCGACTTACACTCCAGAGCGACTTATAGTCCAGAAAATACTGTATATCTCTCTTAAATTGGCATTGGCTTATAAAATAAAATAAAACCACTGTGAAATACAAAGATATTTCAAGATGTTAAGATATTTTGTTGTTTCTGGAATGTTCCACAGTGCAGCTTTAACTCTATGATGTATTTATTCAATCACAGGTGTTTTTAGAGTTAAAAAACTTCACTTTTTGTTCGCCCCCGTCTTCAGATCTGGCCTGAAATTAACCGTTACGTGTCTGTTCATGTCCATGGAAACAGAGAAACTTAATGCCATACTGTGGAATATTCCAAGCAAACCAATAACATGCATATACAGTGGGTCGTTATCCAGAAATGTTACGAAAACTACCGCACACTGTCTCGCTCTTCATTCACGTTTATTCTCACAACGTTTCGGTCCCTCTGACCTTCCTCAGGTATCCGTTATCCTCCAGAAAAAACCCACAGTGCAGCTTTAAAAGTGTTAGTCTTGTGTGTTTTAGACTTCGTACACCTTCACAAAATTCAACCAGATAATTCAGCACAAACAGACCTGCAGTTGTTACACATTTACACAAGTTTAACGCACAAACCCTGCAGATTTACGCTGAGAAAACACTCTGTTCCACCTTGTGACGTCATCATGTGGTAATACAGGAAGTAGGAAGTGCTCCACTGTGTTTTTAAACTCCACACACCTTCACTACAATCATTTAAGCTCTGGAATTGCCAATCTCTGCTGAATTAAAGCGTTAAAAGTTAGCCGTTAGCTTGAAAACTACCACTTCATGACATCACAAGGTGGAACGGAGCATTTTGATGTTTGCAGATATAGCCAGACTAATAAAAGAGTTACTCAAACATGTGTGAACGAACCAAAACACAACTCTAGCTACGTTTTTAATGACGTAACAACATTATAACATGACTTAAACCTCATAAGAGTCAGTTTTGTGTGATATCGGCGCTTTAAAACCTTTTCCTTTTGAACAAATAAAGCCGTAGCCTTCACATCTGAACGGTAAACTACATATCATATCTGTCCAGTCAAGTGTGAACTCTATGCTAACTTATGGTTGGATAGCGCTGTCCCATTTGAAATACTGCCCCTGCCCTAAAGCAATACACATGTCAGGCCCGTCCCATGATAGAGCTAAACATACTCAAGCACAAGTTCAAGGCTGTGTGCTGAGGCCCTCCCCGCCCTGGTGTTTCTGCAGAATCTATGTAAAATAAGCCGGGAGCGTGATATGTCAAACCAGACCTCGTCCCCACAGGTAGGTGACAGCGGAGTATCACATGACCCTCCCCCCTCTTGTCCTCGCGGTCCTCGATACTAGATCTCCTGCAGCTAATTGAGGCAACAGTGCAATTCATTGGTCCACGTCTCTCTGTCAACACCTTTCCTTCAAGGTAGCGGCGGATTGGTTCCCATGACGCTACGGACACACGAGCGCAAGAAAAAAAGTGCCAAAAAGGAGAGGCCACGTGCAAATTGATGCTGTCGAGGTGATAGGGGAATATTACACACGTGCCTTTCAACGCGCAGAAGGCCTGTCAGAGCTAAATGGGTTTAGGATGGTGGAATTTCCTGAGACCTCCGAAAGTGTCAAGGGTCCAATTCAAGGAAACATCTGTTAACAAAGATGCCCGCTAGAGAATAGGTTCTGATGTAGTTCACATTGTGTACTGTAAGCAGAACGAGGTTTAAATTTAAGGTTTTTAGAATAGATTTCATCGCTGATTTGTGAATGAAATGTAAAAGAAGTTTTGGTTCAACTCTGTAGTCTTCACACGCTTATTCAAACACCAGTGTACGCCAGTATTAGGGGCGTGGGGGGGTTAAGTGTCTTGCCCAAGGACACCGCCAACCTGTGGGTCAGTGGATCTGATCGCTTAACCCAAGCATGTCCAAACTGTGGCCCCTCAGATTAATTTTTCTTAGCCCTTCCAGGTGAATTGTCCCATATATATCCCTTAAACCAGGGGTCTCAAACTCAAATGAGCTGGGGCGCAGGAGGCGGGTGAGGTGGAGGCGGAGTCTGGGTGAATGCATCAGGTATTCCACAAAAAAAAACGTTGTTAAAATCTTCTCTCAAAGTCATCGCTGTTTTCAACATACACGAGGAAATACGCCAATTCTTGTGGATTTTATGGATATACATCATTATTTGTTTATCTTTTGTGACGGGCGTACACAGCGTGAGCAACATTGTAATGCCACACTAACATTAAACTTTTATATTGTTCTGCGGGCCACAAAATGTCGTTTCGCGGGCCGCAATTGGCACCCGGGCCGCGAGTTTGAGACTCCTGCCTTAAACAGTACTTTTAACTGGACATCTCTGAAATCTACTTGAACAAGCCCATATCAAATATTTAATGTGTCCCACTGAGGATGTAGCGTGAATAAAGCTCGAGTGGTTCAGTTTAACTTGTAATAATATCACAGATTTGTATTTGTGACCAGTCTGTGACCCTCAATCGTCCCTCAGCTTTGTCTGTGTTTTTATACGTGGCCCTTAATGAGAAAAGTTTGGACACTCCTGGCTTAACCCAAACATGTTTAGGTCCAGAGTGGGATTTCAACCACTAACTTTGGATCAGTGGACGGACACTCTACCAACTGAGCCACTGTCGCCCCAGTAGCTCAGAAATACGACTGAATAAAATCTAACCTAAAACATGAGCAATAAAATCCCCCTGACCGAGCTCAAGGTCTGGAAACGGCGCTGATGGACTGGTCAAATGCAGAGTTATGACAGCGGCTCAGTTGGTAGAGCGTTTGTCCACTGATCCGAAGATTGTTGTTGTGTCACTGGGCAAGACGCTTAACCCACCTCTACAGTGTCTGTGTACGCCGGTGTGTGAATGTGTGAGTGGTTCCTTGATGTAAAGCGATTTGAGTGACTTGAAGATGGAAAAACAAGATATAAAAATAGAGTTGTCCCTCGTTATAATGTGGTTCACCTTTTGCGGCCTCACTGTTTCACAGATTTTTCGATTTTATGAACGTGTGTGTCCTGGTGAGGAACTGTAGATTGGTTCTGCGGAACTGGCTGAGACTGTTGTGTTCTGCTGTCCTGATTGGCTGAGGGACTGTAGACCATTGTGTTCTGCGTCCTGATTGGGTGAGGGACTGTAGACCATTGTGTTCTGCGTCCTGATTGGGTGAGGGACTATAGACCATTGTGTGCCATCAGGCTGGGACTGTCCATTGTCCCGTGTCTCCTGTCTCCTGTACAGTACAGAATGTGTCAGACAAATTTACATGAATGTTGGATCGCAGTGCGACTCTGAAGTGCTGTATGTTTGCAAGTTTTCTCCCCGACAAAACCCACAATGTCGATGAAACGTTCGGCACCGACAAAGGCACCGACGAAGGTTTGATCTTTGTGTTTAAACAAGAGAGAAATGTGAGAAAATGTTAATGTCTGTGTGAGAAAAGTGTATAAAGTGTGTGGTGAGGGGTTTTACAGCCAAGAAACATATCGAATAATCGTAAAAAATAAAGCTGATACTTCGCATTTATAGTAATTTCTCTTAAAAATCAGTAACAAAACCAGCAGCTCTTGAGCTCTGAGCTCTTGTCCGGGCCGTATACTGGAGACGTTTTAAGACGAGGCCATTATAGATTCATCGTTATAGAGACCATTTCATGTATTTTTAAGATTATCATTTAAATCAATTTTACAACCAGCGCATACATCCCTAAATAAACGCATTACATAAAAAATAAATAGCCTATTACTGCCCAACCTGTAAACCTTTTTTAATGCCGTGTTTTATCCTTTTATTTTGAAAGATGTGTTCCTATCCCTTTAAAACTATATGACACCGGGCTACATAAAGTAAATGAAGCGTCCACTCCAGAAACTTATTCAGCAGAAAGTCCAAGGAGAAAGAAGTCACTGGCCTGGGAACATCGATTGGAAATTGCAATGCATTAACACCTCCAACGGCCTTTAAGTGCTTTATCCAGATAATGAGGTCAACCGCAGTTTTATAGCTCCAATAAGTGGTGTTTTGGCATGTCATAACGCGCAATGAATCAAAAGTATATATTCTTAAATTTAAAGAGGAGGTGCGTATGACTAATTTTGGGGTTTTGTCAGTCCGAGGTGCGGATAGGGAAATTCTTAAAAGAGTGTTGAACGAGGGCAGTGGTACAATGAGGACTTTGTGTGGACGTTTGTAGAGGGAGGGGGCACTGCGCTGGGAACGGACTGCTGCATTATGGGATTGAACCAAAGGAGCTGGTTTGGAAGGAGTCGAAATGTTTTTGGCCTAAGTTCTTCCATAGATAGTAAAGTGAAAACAGACTTACACGGAGCTATGGGGGTGTAGGACGGCGGCGGAGTGCAGCAGATACCATCCACGCATCGGTTTTAGAATAAAGTTATTGTAATTATGTTTAAATATTGAGAGATTGAAGTTTAAGAGTTGATTTACAAATGTTATGGCGCGTATCGATGCAGGCTTAAGTGCAGATAGTCAGATAATGTATGTAAAGTATGCAATAAAAATCAAAATTGTAATGAATTAAGGGGTTATGATAAGGAGTTAGGGTTATATATTTAGGACATTAGATCTACCAGTATTTTTTAAGTGGTCACTAAGTCATTCTTAAAGCTTTTACCCATGTTACAGTTGTTTCTTTTTCGTTTTCTCTCTCAAAGTTGTGTTTGGAGTGATTCGTGCATGTTTGAGCAATCTTTACATTGGTTGGTTGTGTTCTAAAAATAACCCGCAATAAGCAAAATCTGCGAAGTATCAGCTTTATTTTTTACAATTATTCTTGTTGTTTTGCTGTAAAACCCCTCACCACACACTTTATACACTTTTCTCACACAGGCATTAACATTTTCTCACATTTCTCTCTTGTTTAAACACAAAGTTCAAACCTTCGTCGGTGCCTTTGTCGGTGCAGAACGTTTCATCGACATTGTGGGTTTTGTCGGGGAGAAAGCTTGCAAACATACAGCACTTCAGAGTCACACTGCGATCCAACATTTATGTAAATTTGTCCGACACATTCTGTACTGTACAGGAGACACGGAGGAGACTGATGGACAATGGTCTACAGTCCCTCAGCCAATCAGGACGCAGAACACAATGGTCTACAGTCCTTTGGCCAATCAGGACGCAGAACACAATGGTCTACAGTCCCTCAGCCAATCAGGACGCAGAACACAATGGACTACAGTCCCTCAGCCAATCAGAACGCAGAACACAATGCACATTCATACGGCGTAAAATGTAAGCAAAACTACAAAAAAAAATCCACAAAACAGCGAGACCATAAAAGATGCGCCACGATATAACGAGGGAACAACTGTAATCGATTATTTTCAAGACGCCATATTGCCAATCAACCCCCGTTTTCACCACAACCGGCATACGCCCACTTCATCCTCCAGTTTTATTTTCTTAATCGATGATACTCATAGGATTTGGCAGCGTCACATAGTCATTTTGGCACAATTTTTTTTAAATCCGCTGCTCGCTAGTGTGTTGCTGCTTTGTTGTTTCTTTTATTAAGTCACTTTAGATGAATATTGTGATTTAAAATGTGCAAATTATAACACAATAACCAATCGACGGGTGTCATAGATAATAACCATACTGCAAACACAAGCACGATACATCTTCTTTAATATACTATTTGCTCATTTATTCTGGCTAACTAAGCTAAAATGACTAGTTTCGAGAAAAAAAAAATTGAATCTGACCACCTGAAAACTGCAGCTAAATCTAAAATATCACATCAAGCTGTTGTAAAAAATATTCCACCTCCATTCTGACATATTTAGCAACATTTCAGTCAAGATGCTTCGGCTGGAGGTAGCTCCCTTTAACTGTGAGCTAATGAAGAGGAACCGACAACACATATGGGACTTCACTCTTCCTCCGTCTTATCCTCAGCTCCGTGGACCATATGGGAACAAGTGGATGAGAGGAAACGAATGCGCTCTCCCCGTGGCGTCCGAGAATCAAAAAAGTCCCCCGTCTCTTGTCTTATGTGCGCTCCCCTGGGCACATAAAAGTGAAGGTTACACTGTTTAATGGCGACTTCTTTGAGTTCCATTTAGAGGCAAATCTTCATTGTTAATCCGCCGCTTGTTGCCAGGTTTTTGAAGACGCGCGGTGCCATATGCTGCGCTCGATACCTTACATCTGAACCGAGGATTTCAGATTTGTCATTTTGATGTGCTTCGTGAGTCGACAGGCTGTTACGGCGAAGCTATTTTCACTGCATTATTAAGACGAGCAAATAATAGCTCCGAGGTAGAGCCGTGTTTAAAGTAACGCTTTAAACGCACATGAACTGGACTTCTAACTCAGGTTTCAACAGATAAATACCGATATAAAACACTCTTCCTGTCTGAAATAGTTCGTTTTTTAAATTAGGAGAGCACTAGTCTGCGTTACAGGTCAGATCTGTGTGGTGGCAAGCGAGGTCGGAGTAAGAATTCAGGCTAATCAAGGTATTTTCTTTTAAATAAAAACAGTAAGTGCAAGACTAAAGAGGCTAAGACTTAATGCTAAACTGTGGGACATTCCAGCATCTACATGGGGACGGTGGATTCTCATCTCGAAGTTACATCGTGCACTTTTAACTGGGCGAAAATTTGAGGTAACTGGGCAATAATATGTCTAAACAATGATAAGAAAACTGATAGGACTAACTCTAAACCATAGATTGTATGTAAATGGACGTAGCTAACCTGCTAGCCGCCGTGGTCCAAACAGGAAGTGATCATGGGCGCACTTCCGGCTCCATCGACTCCAATTCACTTTCTTTTGAAAAACTGTCGCTCCTCTCTCTGTAAATTCTGCTGTCAGATTTGTCATTTTGCTCTTCAAATGTTCATACAGATGTCCCTCGATATAATGTGATTCACCTTTCACGGCACTGCTGTTTCACAGATTTTTTTTTTGGTGTAATTTTGCATACTTTTTTACATCGTATGAGCGCGCATTGTGTTCTGCGTCCTGATTGGCTGAGGGACTGTAGACCACTGTGTTCTGCGTCCTGATTGGCTGAGGGACTGTAGACCACTGTGTTCTGCGTCCTGATTGGCTGAGGGACTGTAGACCATTGTGTTCTGCGTCCTGATTGGCTAAAGGACTGTAGACCATTGTGTTCTGCGTCCTGATTGGCTGAGGGACTGTAGACCATTGTGTTCTGTGTCCTGATTGGGTGAGGGACTGTAGACCATTGTCCATCAGTCTCCTCCGTGTCTCCTGTACAGTACAGAATGTGTCAGACAAATTTACATAAATGTTGGATCGCAGTGTGACTCTTAAGTGCTGTATGTTTCCAAGTTTTCTCCCCGACAAAACCCACAATGTCGATGAAACGTTCTGCACCGACAAAGGCACCGGCGAAGGTTTGAACTTGAGAAAATGTTAATGCCTGTGTGAGAAAAGTGTATAAAGTGTGTGGTGAGGGGTTTTATAGACAAGAAACATATAGAATAATCGTAAAAAATAAAGCTGATACTTCGCGCTTTAGTGAGTTTGATTGACAGTATTGGGGGCGTTACCTTCAACAGCCTCGCTCCAGATTGGCTCTTTAGTCGCTATGATACTCAGCTCCAAATTAGCCGCTATAACTGCTAGCCTCGATGAGCTTCATTTGCCTGGAGTTGAACGCTGTGGGTGACGTCAAACTCCTTAAATCCACTTTTTTACACCGTCTACAGTCGAAACCAGGCTCCAGTTGAGGAAAAAACAAGTCTAAACTATGATTAAATGACATTACACTAACTCAGATCGGACATAAACCAGGTCTAAACCAGCGCTAACCAACCCGAACATGACGAAACTTTAAACAAACCAGGACCGACACGAGTCTTTTCACCACCTCCTGCCCCGTCTCCAGACTTTGAGAAGCACTCGTCTAAAAACACATTTACATCTCACCACGTCTGGACCCAGAAATGGTTTAGCTGAGGCGGATCCAAAACTGCACAGGAGAGCGCTCAATCACAGGCCAACGTGAAGCCGGGTCTGGAAGTCATTAACGCGAGCACGGGCCCGGCGCAAACGCACAAAAGTACTGTAAATGTTAAGCAGGTGAGGTATTCAGAAGTGTAATCAGCCTAATGTGATTCCTCAGCTCCAAACACTTAAATTCAATAACCTGAGTCATTTTTATACAGCTACAGTAATAAGGAAGAATGGAGTAAACCAACACAGAGGTTTTATTTAGTCTGATGTTACAGTGGTTTAAGATGTTTGGGCTGTTACATGAAGTACAGTACGTGATATATGCAGTACGTGATATGTGAAGTACATGATATCCTGCAGAAATGACATTACTTTGAGCAGATTTAACAGGTTTGTTGTTCGGTCTGTTATAAAATAGATTTGTTAAATTATCACTTTTAGTTGAGTTGTAGTAGTAGACGGAGTAGTAGTAGTAGTAGCTGTAGTAGTAGTAGTAACAATAGCTGTCCTAGTAGCAGTAGCAGTTATAGTTGCAGTAATAGTAGTAGTAAACGTAGCAGCAGCAGTACTGGGAGTAGTACTAGTAGTATTAACAGTTGTAATAGTAGTAGTAGTAGTTGCAACAGCAGCTTTAGCAGTAGCAGCAGTAGTAGTAGTTGTAGTAGTAGTAGTAGTATTGGTAGTAGTAGCAGCAGTAGTAGTAGTTGCAGTAATAGTTGTAGTAGTAGTTGTTGTAGTAGTACCAGCAGTAGCAGTAGCAGTAGTAGTATTAGTAGTAGTATTAGTAGTTGTAGCAGTAGTAGTAGTTGTAGCAGTAATAGTAGTTGTAGCAGTAATAGTAGTTGTAGCAGTATTAGTAGTAGTAGTTCTTGTTGTAGTTGTAGTAGTAGTAGTCGTAGTAGTAGTTTTAGTAGTAGAAGTCGTAATAGTAGTAGCAGTAGTAGTTGTAGTTGTATTAGTAGTAGTAGTTTTAGTAGTAGTCGTCGTAGTAGTAGTAGCAATAGCAGTAGTAGTTGTAGTTGTATTAATAGTATTAGTATTAGTCGTAGTAGTAGTATTAGCAGTTGTTGTAGTTGTAGTTGTAGTAGTAGTCATCATAGTAGTAGTTTTAGTAGTAGTCGCAGTAGTAGTAGTATTAGTAGTAGTACTCGTAGTAGTAGTTGTAGTAGTATTAGTAGTAGTACTCGTAGTAGTAGTAGTAGTAGTTTTAGCAGTAGTAGTATTAGTAGTATTAAGAGTAGTACTCGTAGTAGTGCTAAATCGCTGACCTACTTCCTCGTCCATGAAAACGTCTCTTATGCGTCGCTGCTGCTGCTTTAAACATGTTGTTTGTTTATCGTCGGATTCTTGGGGTTAACCATGAAGTTTACAGATACCAGCCGAGCCTTGAACCGGCGAGCTCCTCGTCGCAGACCCGCGGCAGCTGCCCCCAACATAAACAATTATTCCAGCTCCTATTTGCACAGGTGGAAGTTCAATATGAAAGTGCCACGGCCCATACATTACCCCATTCATCACATGATTAGATTTTCATGAAGTAGATTGGCTGCTCTCATTGGTTGTCACTTCAAATAGACAAAAGCCCCCGCCGCTCGCCGTCCGCCTCTCAACCCGCGGCCCATCTTTAGCTAGCATACCTGCCAACACAGCTATAAAGAAATTAGCGTAATCATCAAAGCAATTAACATCAATAATTATCGACAGGAGCGTGCGAGGAGCTGCTGTGATGGACAAAAGAGAGTCGCGAGAGCCGTGCCAGCGCCAAAAACACGACGGTGATGCTTTTTAAAAGGTGTAATGATGTGTATGGAACAGGTGAGCAGCAGAAAGCGAGTACAGTACATATGTAAAAGAGCGAACTCACGACTGAACGATCAATACTCGACCAGAACTAAAACAGACCACGCTAGCACCAAAAAAACGAAACCAAAAAAGTGCCATGTTACGCTGTTTTCTGTGTTATAATAAAGTTGTTTCCTCGTCACAAACAGACCTGGAGTTGTGTTTTTTTGTTTCATTCACAAAAACTGCATATTAAGACTGAGAAAACACTCTGTTCCACCTTGTGATGTCATCAGGTGGTGATACAGGAAGTGTTTTTTAAACTCTGCACACCTTCACTAGAATCGTTTGGCTCATTTAAGCTCTGGAACTGCCCATTTTCTACTGAACTAAAGGCAAAAAAGGCAGATGTTAACTTGAAAACTACCACTTTATGACATCACAAGGTGGAACAGAGCGTTTTGAGGTTGGGAGATGTTACAGACAGAATAATAAAGTGAACAAAACACAACTTCAGGTCTGTTTTTGATGAAGTAACAGCAATAGAACAAGGATTAAACCTCAAAAGAGTCATTTCTGCCGTAATACAGTTAATGTTGGATCGCAGTGTGACTCTTAAGTGCTGTATGTTGTAGAATAAATCGATGTCGTAGAATAATCGTGTAAAATAAAGCTGATACTTTGCCTATCGCAGGTTATTGTACACGAGGATTAAAACGAGAGGAAAACGTGGACCCAGTTTTAACTTAACACATCAAACGATCGACCAACACGCTACTAAACCGAAACTGCAATAAAAACCTGTTGTTGTGCCCTTAAGCAAGACACTTCCCCTGCGTTGCCTGGTATAAAAGCGATGCGTGTGTTCCTGAGAGTTTGTGGGGCCGATGACGCAGTTTGGCAGCCTCGTTTCTGTCAGTCTAAACCCAAAAGAGTGTGGAGAGAATGAAAAATGCAGATTGAGCGTCCAGAAAAGCACGATATAAATCCATCCAATCCAAATGCGTTATTTTTATTATTATTAAAGAGGAGCTACGGTTTACACAGCCGTATTTACCGCTTTCCAATCCAATGACAGTTTTTTGGAAGAGCTGTTGTTACGGCTGTTTAAAAGTGTAGAATGCGACGGTGAAGGAGCAGGACTGAATCACGACTAAACGATAAAAAGACTAAACTAAGACAACGCTAGGACCAAACCAAAAAAGTGCCATTTACAATGTTTTCTGTGTTAAAATGTCGTTTCCTCGTCACAAACAGACCTGGAGTTGTGTTTTTTTGTTTCATTCACACATATTAAACGACAAACCCTGCAGATTTAGACTGAGAAAACGCTCTGTTCCACCTTGTGATGTCATTAAGTGGTGATACAGGAAGTGCTCTGCTGCGTTTTCAAACTCCACACACCTTCACTAGAATCATTTGGATGATTTCAGCTCTGGGATTGCTAATTTTCTACTGAACTAAAGGCAAAAAAGGTAGATGTTAACCTGAAAACTAGCACTTCATGACATCACAAGGTGGAACAGAGCGTTTTGAGGTTTGGAGATGTTACAAACAGAATAATAAAGTGAACAAAACACAACTCCAGGTCTGTTTTTGAGAAGGTAACAGCATTAGAACATGACTAAAAGCTCACAAGAGACTATTTTCCCTACTAAAGGAAATGGAAACGCTCTGTTCCACCTTGTGATGTCATTAAGTGGTGACACAGGAAGTGCTCTGCTACGTTTTTAAACTCCACACACCTTCATTTCTTGAATCATTTGGATGATTTCAGCTCTGGGATTGCCAATTTTCTCCTGAACTAAAAGTAAAAAGGTAGCTGTTAACTTGAAAACTAGCACTTCATGACATCACAAGGTGGAACAGAGCGTTTTGAGCTCGAGCAGCAGCAGGTAGCCCTCGTAACGACACACAAACACACACATAGACACACGACACACACTCGAACCCCCTCCGTCTCCTCCCTGTTTGCCAGGAGTTGCACCTGCAGCTTATTATCCAGCCCTTTAGGTTGATAATGTGAGCAGGTGCCAAAGTGCCACGGCACCATTGTAACACAAACAACAGGCAGCGAAATGGGCACACGCTCTTACAGATGCGCCATGATTAATTAATGTACGTACCCGGGGTAAATTGTAAACATCGTGCTGACTGTCCTTGTGGCTGCAAAACACAAAGAGGCACATATGGTGAGAGATTTGTGCCATGAAAGAAAAACTGTGATTGTTTTAATTATTTACAGGTTAACGAAAATAGTGCAGTTTTAATGTGGGGTTGAAATGTGGCGTCCTATTTGTCAGTCTGTGCAAGAATACGTCAAATAAGTCAGAGGCGATCGGTAAAATCACATGATCGAAGGTTTGAAGACAAGCTGGAGAGACGGAAACCTGCTCGTCCCCTGGAATGTTCCACACTATGGCATTAAACTTATCGAGATACAAAACCAGATGTAAAATGGAGTTATCTTTAGTGGAGTTTGAGTTTGAGTAAATCACCAGTGACGTGTGAGGTTCATGAGGCTCTGATGAGTCACAATCAGATTCACAAACATATAAACCAAGTGTCAGAACATTTGGCCCTGGGTCAGTTTCTCTCCCAGTGACTTGGGGCCAGAATAAAAAATAATTTCAAAATAAAAGTTTTGAAAACTGAAGTCTGTATGAAATAGCTCCAATAGTATAAAATAAAAAGCTGGTTTATATTGTTTTTTATCCTTATTCTGGTTCCACAATTTTCAGTGGATTGAAGTCATTAAATTTCTTACCATTTTGTACGTCTCTGTTTGAAAAGAGCGAGTCTTTGGTCCCATCGTCTGGAGCAAACCATTTAGCTCCTTTAGCGTTGGTCCTTTAATTCTAACCTCCTGCTTCAATCCAAAGTCCAGTTTAGAAAACTGAGCTTTAATATGTATCTTCCTCCATTTAAAAAGTAGGGCCAGACAAGACGAAATAATGATACATTTGACTTGCTAACTTTAAATTGTAATTTGCGGCCCCTATTCTGCGGGAGTTACAAGAATCCCTGGGCTCATGAGCGCCCCCTAACATGAGGCCAGGTAACTACGTGCCTCACCCGGCGCCTTTTCACAGCCTTAAAGCAGCAGCGTCACTGCTGAGCTACAGCACAGTCAGTCCATGTGAGGCACGAACAGCCGGTGCCTCACCACACGGCTCTTCTCAGGATTTCAACGGTAAATGTAAAAATTCTGCAATTTTGAATGAAAAAAAGAATTAAAATTGTAAAGTTAAATAGAAAATAACTTTCTAGTACAAATCACTGGATAAATATAACCATTTCATTTATTTTCTCTCTGTGATGACAGGTGAGGCCTCCCCTGACCGCACCTCTGCATATTACTGTTTTTAAACTCCACAGACCTTCACTAGAATCATACGTTTAATGCCGCACTGTGGGACATTTCAGGAAACGAGCAGGTGTGCGACTCTCCTTTGGCAAGACACTTCACCCACATTGATTTTATGAATGTGGTGTGTGTGATCGTGGCTTTAAAGATGAGACATATAACTTTTCTTCTGGCGTGTCGGCCGTCTGCTCGTCTCCTGGAATGTCCCACAGTACGACATTAAACGTCTCTATCTCCATGGAGACAAGTAGATGACAAGAATACATGTTGTTCGAGGCGTTCTGTCAGTAATAAAAAACTGTTTTTTAATGCCACTGTGGGACATTCCAGACACAGCAATGACATCGCTATGGAGACGGACAGATCAAGCGGATATCTCACCAGAAAAGTTACATAGAGCATCTTTAAGTAACTGTTTTTCAGCTGTTTTACTTGTTTTATATAATTTTTTGATGTAATTTGAATGTTTTTCCTGTAAATATGCGATAAAACTGATCTTCAGACGACACGATCCTCAGATAAATGCTAATAACCCGATTAATATCTCACTTTTTGTCCATTTTACTACAAAAATAAATAAATATTCTATAGTTAAACACAGTAGCGTGAGTAACATTAAGAACACAGCTCATTCTCTACATGAAATCTTTCACAATCCTGACATAAAATCAAATAAAAAGCAGTTTTTTTCTGCTAAATTGAAGTAGATTCTGTGTATTATTCTTGTAAATGTAAAATAAACGTCTCTTCATGACTCTATAACAACGAAAGCACATTAGTCTAATACGTCCCGTGACTTATTTGGGAGCAGCAGCTGTGTTTGGGTCTTATGAGACTCAGGGATGTAAAACTTTTCACATAAAGCGAACGTAGCCTGGTCCAGAGGGTAATCACAGCAAATTGTGCAAAATGATCTTCCCTTTTCCCAGCGGAGCAGCAGCGTTTAACCCACCGCAGCATCACAGAGCGCCGCCGCCGCCGGGACTCACCTGGGGACTCGAACCGGCAACCGCGCTGGTCAAGGGCACCGGCAGGAGAATTAACCTAATATACATGTTATTATAGAAGAGAGAGTAAAGCAACGAAGCAGCACCGAACCAAACAACTCCACACGGACCCCGGCCCCCGAACCTGCACTAGACAAGGCCACGGCAAAGGCACTGACGACGCGAGAGTCGGGAAGGTTTAGACGCCGTTTAAGGCTCGGAATCGTAGATGAACCAGCGCCACCAGACAATTTAAAGGTTTAATTTTGTGGAATAGCAAGTTACACCATCTCCTCCACCTCTCCAGAGGGGGATGGTTTAGGCAAGTGGGGTTATAAAAAAAAAAAAAAAAATCAATCAATCAATCAATCAAATAAATAAATAAATAAATTTAAAAATAAATAAATAAAAATAAAATAAATTAAATTAAATTAAAATAAAATTAAAAAATCTAATCAAATCAAATAGCCAAGTGGTGGATGAAGTACTCAATTTTGTACGGATACAGAGATAAAAAGTTACTCATGTAAATGTAAAAGTATCACATAGCAAAGTCTACTTAAGTAAAAGTATTTCAAAATGTAATTCAGTAAAATAAAGTACAGATACCTAAAAATACTACTGGAATGCAGCACTTTACTCCTTGTACTTTGTTAATAATAATAACTGATCCTGTGTCCAGTGTGAGTGTAGCTTAAAGCAGAAGTGTTACAGCAGAATGACAGTCACATTTATATTAGTCTGCCCCAGGGGCGGCTGTGGCTGCTGCTGCTGCACAGAGAAAAACACAAAGTGAAGACTCTGATTATCTACAAAACACACTAAATACAAGTACATTAGTCCTGGTTTAGTCCTGGTTTAGTCCTGGTTTAGTCCTGGTTTAGTCCTGGTTTAGTCCTGGTTTAGTCCTGATTTAGTCCTGATTTAGTCCTGATTTAGTCCTGATTTAGTCCTGATTTAGTCCTGATTTAGTCCTGATTTAGTCCTGATTTAGTCCTGATTTAGTCCTGATCTAGTCCTGATCTAGTCCTGATCTAGTCCTGCTCTAGTCCTGCTCTAGTCCTGCTCTAGTCCTGCTCTAGTCCTGCTCTAGTCCTGCTCTAGTCCTGCTCTAGTCCTGCTCTAGTCCTGATTTAGTCCTGATTTAGTCCTGATTTAGTCCTGATTTAGTCCTGATTTAGTCCTGATTTAGTCCTGATCTAGTCCTGATCTAGTCCTGATCTAATCCTGATCTAGTCCTGCTTTAGTCCTGCTTTAGTCCTGGTTTAGTCCTGGTTTAGTCCTGGTTTAGTCCTGGTTTATTCTTGTTTTAGTGCCAGTTTAGTCCTGGTTTTGTTGCCAGTTTAATGTAACTGACATTTTTATAAAGCAGTTTTTCACCTTCAAATCGCTTTACATGAAGGAACCACACACACATTCACACACCAGGGCACACAGACACTGCGCTGGGGTAAGTGTCTTGCCCAAGGACACAACAACAGTATTCATTTTGAGGAGCTGGAATCGCACCGCCAACCTGTGGCTCAACCGAACACGTTTACGTCGAGAGATTCAAATCAGCCTGTTCAAAATGGCCGACGTCCTGCAGTGATAATCCGATCTTTCCTCCTCGTCCCTCTGCACTTTACTACACAACCTCGTAACATTTTTTCTCGGTGAGGCAGCGGCGGTCCCGTGTTTGGCCCGCTCGAGTCGCCGTGGTGATGGTTCTGTTCGCTGAAACGATAGATACCGCACAGAGATGGGCGAGAGCCGGGACGCTGACCACAGGCACCAGATCCGGGCCCCAGCGACAGATCTGTGCGGTGGTGACATCTGCTTTCACTCAGCACAGAGCACTCCGCCACTTAATAAAGCGTGTAATCACTCCGAGCACGGCCCAGACAAACACAATCACAATATTTGGGCCTGGTTTTGCTTATCGTCCTGTGTCGGTTTATCTGCAACTGTGGGTCAAGCCCCGGTTTGACGATACGGGGTCCGGGCGCCACGGCGGAGGTACGACGGCGGCGATGGGACGGTCGGAGGTAGGACAACCTTTCATGACCATCGTTTCAGATGTATTTTCATAATGAATGTGTGATTTTCGCTAGTTCTGGTTTGTTCATTTAGATTAGCTCTAAATGTAAATATCATTGTATAGTCAGATCCACTGGTCCCAGTTTAGTCCTGGTTTAGTCCCGGTTTAGTCCCGGTTCAGTCCCGGTTCAGTCCCGCTTCAGTCCCGCTTCAGTCCCGCTTCAGTCCCGCTTCAGTCCCGGTTTAGTCCCGGTTTAGTCCCGGTTTAGTCCCGCTTTAGTCCCGGTTTAGTCCCGGTTTAGTCCCGCTTCAGTCCCGGTTTAGTCCTGGTTTAGTCCTGGTTTAGTCCTGGTTTAGTCCTGGTTTAGTACCTGTTTAGTCCTCGTTCTTAGTCTTGTTTCATTGTGTTTAAACAAACCTTGAGAAACACGATGTCGGGGCATAACTAAAACCAGACTGGAGTTTATGATTGATCACGAGTACTTAGCTCACAAGCAAGAAACCCATTTACAAACTATAAAGGTGTCGTTGTTGCTTCCTGTATCCACCTGTGTGCAATTTACAAGAGAACGTCTGACGCTGAGGCCATGTGCAGAGCAACAAAAGCAGCTATTGTGAGACATGACAGAAGAGGAACTGTACGTCCTGTCTGAGACCCGGTTTAGTCCTGGTTTAGTCCCGGTTTAGTCCTGGTTTAGTCCCGGTTTAGTCCTGATTTAGTCCTGATTTAGTCCCAGGTTAATCCAGGTTTAGTCCTGATTTAGTCCTGATTTAGCCCTTGTTTAGTCTCAGTTTAGCCCCTGCTTGAGTCCCAGTTTATGCTTGGCTTAGTCCTGGTTCAGTCCCAGTTTAATCCAGGTTTAGTCCTGGTTTAGTCCTGGTGTAGTCCTGGTGTAGTCCTGGTTTAGTCTTGGTTTAGTCCCGGTTTAGTCCCGGTTTAGTCCCGGTTTAGTCCCAGTTTAATCCAGGCTTAGTCCTGGCTTAGTCCTGGCTTAGTCCCGGTTTAGTCCCGGTTTAGTCCCGGTTTAGTCCCGGTTTAGTCCCGGTTTAGTCCCGGTTTAGTCCTAGTTCAGTCCCAGTTCAATCCAGGTTTAGTCCTGATTTAGTCCAGGTTTAGTCCAGGTTTAGTCCCAGTTCAATCCAGGTTTAGCCCTGGTTTAGTCCTGGTTTTAATCCAGGTTTAGTCCTGGTTTAGTCCTGGTTTAGTCCTGGTTTAGTCCTGGTTCAGTCCTGGTTTAGTCCTGGTTCAGTCCAGGTTCAGTCCAGGTTTAGTCCAGGTTTAGTCCTGGTTTAGTCCTGGTTTAGTCCTGGTTTAGTCCTGGTTTAGTCCTGGTTTAGTCCAGGTTTAGTCCTGGTTTAGTCCTGGTTTAGTCCTGGTTTAGTCCTGGTTTAGTCCTGGTTCAGTCCTGGTTCAGTCCAGGTTTAGTCCAGGTTTAGTCCTGGTTTAGTCCTGGTTTAGTCCTGGTTTAGTCCTGGTTTAGTCCTGGTTTAGTCCTGCTTAAACCTGAGCTTTAATCTGGTTTAAACTCCTCTCAGCCCTGATCGTGTTCTTCTTTCCGTCTTAATCGTGATTTTCTCGTAATCTGACTCTTGTTTCGTTCTGTAAAACCTCATTTTGTTGTGGTTCAGGGCCAATATTGCCCCAGTTTCGTGTTGATTTACAGCAGGTTCAGTCCTAGTTTGAACCTAATTTTGAATACAATAATTAACTTGAGAGCTTTGTAATTATGTGGCTCATTTTGTGCAGCGAGTCTTCAGCCCGGGCTCTGGCTTTTGCAGGGAAAGTCTGAAGCAAAACTCTCTCTTACGCGTGTTCTCTGCATCGGTCTCATATTTCAGCTAAACTGCCTCCCCAGCCAGGGCCAAGGAATGCATCAAGCCCCATAAATCAGGACGCTTGATGGGAACTTGGCGAAGCACGAGGGGCTGAGGCTACAGTACAGTAAAGATGTTTTAAGGTGAACATTACCATCTTAGTATAGCCAAAAGACGGAGGGGAGGGGGCGGGGCATAACGGCGTATGATTCAGGGGGGGTGTTTTGTCCAAATGACACAGCAATGAAAGGCCTTCTCACCTCTTTGAGCTCGGTCACATTCCCGCGCTCGTGAATGACTGTGATCTGCAGGCCTCAGAAGTCTGGAACTGTCCCGCCATTTTATTTATGCCTCCTGGACCGAGGAAGCGGGTCATCTGTGGTGAGGAGTGTGCACAGGTGGGTCTGCGAAAAACAAGGAACACAGCGTGACACACAGGTTTTACACATGTGGTTTAGTCCAGGGTTAGTCCTGGTTTAGTCCTGGTTTAGTCCTGGTTCAGTCACAGTTTAGTCACAGTTTAGTCACGGTTTTGTCCTGGTTTTGTCCTGGTTTAGACCTGGTTTAGACCTGGTTTAGACCTGGTTTAGACCTGGTTTAGACCTGGTTAAGTCCTGGTTAAGTCCTGGTTAAGTCCTGGTTAAGTCCTGGTTTAGACCTGGTTTAGACCTGGTTTAGACCTGGTTTAGACCTGGTTTAGACCTGGTTTTGTCCTGGTTTTGTCCTGGTTTTGTCCTGGTTTTGTCCTGGTTTAGACCCGGTTTAGACCCGGTTTAGACCCGGTTTAGACCCGGTTTAGACCCGGGTTAGACCCGGGTTAGTCCCGGTTTAGTCCCAGTTTAGTCCCAGTTTAGTCCCGGTTTAGACCCGGTTTAGTCCCAGTTTAGACCCTATTTAGTCTCGGTTTAATCCCGATTTAGTTTTCTACTTTTTCAGATTTCGTCTCAGTTCGACCTTTTTTGTCGTGAATCGTCGTTTTACTTTCAGTGGAGACGTCTTTAGTCTTTCTGTCTTTAGTCCAGGGGTCACCAACCTTTTTGAAACCGAGGGCTACTTCATGGTACTAAGTCATACGAAGGGCTACCAGTTTGATTCGCTCTTCTGAAATGACAAATATGCTCAGTTTGCCCTTAGTTATATATTATTAATAATTGATAATGATAAACTGATCACGTTCATGATTTCTCACAATCAACAATAACAGCAAGGTGGGAAACAGATATCAGTATTCAGCACTTTGACTTTATAAATCTCAATTTTCAGATGATCATCTCATCTCATAGTATCCCATTTTCACAGGCCACTGACAAAAAAACTATTTTGCACCATGTTTCAAAAAGTTATCAATAATAAAATCAACTTGCATACTTTTAAATAAATCTCTGTTGCTTTTTATTTTTAATTTTTTCTCTGATCTCGTGAAAAAAAACTGTTGCTTACCCGAAGCTGCCCTTAGCTCACGTGCCTTTCCCGCCCGTAGTGCGCGTGCTGGTGGTTCGTTCGCTCGGTAACTTTTGTGACACATAGTGAAATGTCCCTCCACATTGTGCCGCTTTTCTGTCGCCGCAGATGAGACACACGCAGGTTTATTTTACAATCGTGAAGCTACAGAGCTAATCTTCACAGCGCTCGCGAGCGGAACACTGGTTTTGTCACGCGCACAATACTGACCTTTGACCTGAGGAGGTCAGAGTTCACCTTAACTTTTCTAAACTTCATGTATAATGAATATATTTTTAAGATGTTGTCATTTTTAAATCTATATAAATGTATAGGTAATTAAAAAAAATAGCAACAGAATAAAATAACATTTTAGATGCAGCTCATTAGTGAGTTGTGCTATTTTTAGAAGCGGCCTGTCTTTAGTCTTTCCGTCTTTAGTCTTTCTGTCTTTAGTCTTTCTGCTTCTTTCCTCCGTTTCTTGTTTTGTTTTCATGTATTTTCGTGGGACTAATAAAAAAAGTGTTACTCAAACATGTGAATGAAACAAAACTCAGCTCGGGGATGTTTTGAGTGAGGTAACAGTGTGAGGACACGACTCAAACCTCACGTCACACACGACCTTTAAGAACCATCCGGACTTACTCGAGTCAGAGTTAAAGATTAAACCTGATCACTCTGAATAAGTCCAGCTATTATAAAGTATCACCATGAATAAACTCACAGTAAAAATCAAACCATGTCCTAATGAAAACGAGCCTGGACTTAACGTGGCATCGTCATGTTAATAGAAACATCCAGAAATGTTCCTCACGTCTTTAGTCTCAAATATTTGACCATGTCCCTGATTCTCCGGGGCCCGAGTGTTTGTAAAAATGCACTTGAAGAGGGCCCTGGGAATGAGCCGGGGCCCGTCTGAAGCTGCTCTTAAATAGCACTCTGAGCCCAGCGCCCGGTTCCCACACACATTTGCATAAATTTCATAGTCTAAGCCGAGCGCTGCGGCCGTGGCGTGTTCTTAGCGTGTGGAGGAGCGGAGGACGCGGCGGCGTGTCGTTATGTCACTGGAAAGAGAGAGAGAGGGACGTCTGACGAGTGAGAGGAGAGGAGAGAGGGATTTAAAACAGGAAGAGAAACAGGTGTGAGTTTAATGTGTCTGAGAGAGGAGGAGGGAGGAGAGAGGGGGAGAGAGGAAGAGAGAGAGAGGAGGCAGGAGAGAGAGAGGGAGAGAGAGAGAGAGAGAGAGAGAGAGAGAGAGAGAGAGAGAGGAGAGGAGAGAGAGAGAGAGGAGGAGAGAGGAGAGAGAGAGAGAGAGAGGAGAGAGAGAGAGAGAGGAGGGAGGGAGAGAGGAGGAGAGGAGGAGAAGAGAGAGAGAGGAGGAGAGAGAGGGAAGGAGGGAGGAGAGAGAGAGAGAGGAGGGAGGAAAGAGAGGGGGAGGGAGAGGGAGAGAGAGAAGGAGGGAGGAGAGAGAGAGGGAGGGAGAGAGAGAAGGAGGGAGGGAAGAAAGAGAGGGGGAGAGAGAGGGTGAGAGAGGGGAGGAGGGAGGGAGAGAGAGAGAGAGGAGGAGGGAGGAAAGAGAGAGGGAGAGAGAGAGAGAGAGAGAGAGAGAGAGAGAGGAGGGAGGAAAGAGAGGGAGAGAGAGAGAGTGAGAGAGAGAGGGGGGGAGTGACGAGAGAGAGAGAGAAGGAGGGAGGAAAGAGGGGGGGGGAGAGAGGGAGAGAGAGAAGGAGGGAGGAGAGAGAGAAGGAGGGACGTGAAGAGAGGGGGAAAGAGAGAGAGAGAAGAGAAGGATGGAGAGGGAGAGAGAGGGAGAGAGGGGGGGGGGGGGGGGGGGGGAGAGGGGGGGTAGGAAAGAGAGGGAGAGAGATGGGGGAGAGGTGAGGGCGAGGAGGAGGAGAGAGGTGAAGAGAGAGGAGGAGGGGGAGAGAGGGGGGAGAGGAGTGGAGAGGGAGGGAGGGAGGGGAGGAGAGAGAAAGGGACGGGGGACAGGGAGAGAGATGAAGGGGAGAGGAGAGAGAGAGAGAGAGGGAAAGAGACAGAGAGAGAGGGAGAGAGAGGGATGGGGAGAGGGACAGAGCGGGAGGAAGAGATGAAGAGGGAGGGAGAGGGAGTGAGGTGAAGAGAGAGGGAAGGAGAGAGGGAGAGGAAGAAAGAGAGGGAGGGAGAGGTGAGGAGAGGTGATTAGAGAGTGAAGGAGGAAGAGGGAGAGATGAAGAGGGAAGGAGGGAGAGAGGTGGAGAGGAAGAGAGGGACAAAGAGGAAGAGAGAGGGAGGGAGGAAGAAGGAGAGAGGAAGATGGAGAGATGAAGAGAGAGAGAGAGGAAGAAGGAGAGAGGGAGAAAGATGGAGGAAGAGGGAGAGCGAGAAGGACCAAGAGAGAGAGAGGCAGAGAGAGATGGAGAGGGAGAGAAAGGGACGAAGCTGGAGGTAGAGAGAGAGATGAAGAGAGGGGGAGGGAGACAGAGGGAGAATGAGGGAAGGACGAAGAGAGAGATAGAGAGAGGGAAAGAGAGAGCTAATTATTTTTTAGTTTTGGTCAGAAATAAATAACTTTGAAAAAAAGGTGATTATCCAATTTAAAAACTGAAAAAAATGGACTAAAACAAACTTCAACTAAGACAAAACTAAAGAAAAAAAAACTACATTTACATTTATTAAAACACAGAAATGGAACAAACGTGAACGTCTACATGAAAAAAAAGTAAAAACTGGACTGAAAGTGTTTCTAATTAAAATATATACAAGAATCTGTTAAGCACCAACAAAAAAAAAACAGCTACTTTAATCATTACTTCTTACTGTTACTGATTTTTGACCATATATATTGCTCTGTGTGGCTCTGGTTCAAAGTATTTTCTCTTAGTGAAGGTTTGAGTTCGTCTAAGTCCAAGTTTAAACGAGCAGAAGTGTGAATAAAACGTCAGATCGATCCATCGGAGCGTCACATACGTCCAGAGGTCCTCATGTTCGTCTGGTCCACACGGGGGAGGGGGGTCCCTGTTCAACATACAGGATTAGCACCAGCAGTTTCCCATGGACGTCCCCCTCCCAGGCCCCCTCCCAGGCCCCCTCCCGGCCCCCTCTCCATTTGCATAAGGCGCAGACGGGCGGAGATGCCACAAACAAACCTGAACATACAAACACAAAGCTGCCGCCTCGGTCGCACAAACTCCTCTTTTTTTAGTGTTTTATTCAGAGAAAACCCACCTGTGCACACTCCACCAGCACCAACACGGGAATAATGCGGCTCCGGGAGGGTCGTCAACGCCATCCAGAGTCTCCACCGACCCGGGACAGCACACAGACGCACAGAGACGCACACAAACACACACAGAACACACACAGAACACACACAGACGCACACAGACGCACACAAACGCACACAAAACGCACACAGACGCACACAGAACGCACACAGAACACACACAAACGCACACAAACGCACACAGAACGCACACAGAACGCACACAGAACGCACACAGACGCACACAGAACACACACAAACGCACACAGAACACACACAGAACACACACAGACGCACACAGAACACACACAAACGCACACAGAACACACACAAACGCACACAGAACACACACAGAACACACACAGACGCACACAGAACACACACAGACGCACACAAACGCACACAAACACACACAGAACACACACAGAACACACACAAACGCACACAGAACACACACAGAACACACACAGAACACACACAAAAGCACACAAAACGCACACAAACACACACAAACACACACAAACACACACAAACACACACAGAACGACAAACACCAGGGAAATGTGAAGAGACAATCTGAGCAGGACTGAACACGAGCAGATAAATGTCTTGACAGAATAGATCTTTTCTCTACTAAAGCTGCACTACGTCACTTTTCTGGTGGAGGGTCCCCTATGTGCACAGACTTTATCACGATGATCACGGCCAAAATAATTGTGATAAAATCCCGATAATGATTAAAGGTGCGGACAAAAAATTAATAATTACAATTTTTATGTTCTGAGAAAGTTCCATGATTGAAACGACTTTTATTTAAATGAAACTACTATGATCTTGCAGAGAACATGATGGATAAGTGGCTTTTTCTGCACATTCTGGAGATTTAAAGGTGATATTTCTGTCAGCAGCAGAATGATTATTGTCGAGCCTTTTATCACGATGAAAGATATCGTTTATTGTCCCAGTCCTATAACGGAATACGAAACAACAAACAAATCAACACATAAATAATCATCATAAAATTAATAAGAAAAGAGAAGAGTCTGCAAAGTCCCACAGTTTAGCTTTAAATGCATCTACTTCCAAGGGGGAAAGCAGGTGACGCCATCAGAAGAACTATATTAAAAAGTTGTATTATTATTATGATTAATGCTTTTTTGTATTATTTATTTTTATGTATATATATATTTTTATTCATTATTTAAGTATTATATAAGAAGTTGGATTATTATTATTTATTATTAATTGCTTATTTTTATTTATTTTTAATTAATTTTTAAGTACTAGATATATATTTCATTTTGTTTGTTCACATGTTTGTTCATTTTCCATAATCGTCCATATCAAACTAAATCGAGCTCTCCCGGGTTTGTTTTGTTTAGTTTTCATTCATTTAATCACCAAACACAAACATTTGTTACTTTAAAGTCATTGTATTTGGTTAAAGTTCGTTAAATGGTTCATATTGCATCTACTCACCTGAAGCTCCACATGGTCCAGACACAGAGGGGGCGTGGCCAATGTCGGCCATGTTTATAGACCTGGGTGTGGCTGTGGGCCGGACCATGTGGAGGGAGACCTGGGTTTGAGTTCATTTTGTTTCTTGTGTTTAAGGTTTTATGTATTTAGTTTAAATTGTGTAAGTGTTTAGTTAATTTTGATAAACACTATGTTCAGTTATGGGACTTAGGCCCAGAGGAAAAACTAACAGATAAAACTAAAAGTCACCCCCACAGCACCTGTGTCAAGGTGGTGTCGGCCGGGGGAGGTGTGTCTGCTCCAGGGGGTATTTAAGGAGATCTAATCAGTGAATCGGGGAGGCTACCCGTGGGTTTTTTTGTTTCCTCAGTTTGTTCATTTCTGTTGCTTAGATTATGTTGAGCACAGTTAAGTTTTTCTAAATATGTATAATTTTTGCACATTTCCACGGTGCCTAAATAAATGGACTTTAATGTGACTATCACTCGGGCCAGCGTCCCCACATTACTATTATTTGTTTTATTATTTATTTTTATGTACATATATTTTTTTTATTCATTATTATGTATTATATAAGAAGTTGGATTATTATTCTTCTTATTCTTATTATTATTATCATCATCATAATTATAAATCAGCCTCCACATGTTCACAGTCTGTCGTTCGTATATTTCACATGTTGCATAACTGCATAAACCCGCCTTTCGTCCTCGTCTGAACGTGACGCCATCGCTCTGCGGCGCTGGCGTTTGTCGAGCGACGTCTCTCGGGCTCGTCCTCTTCTGCTCTGCTCAAGTTAGATTTAAGCGGCGCGGCCCTGACTGGCTTTATTGTAATTAATGAGATAAGTGGCACCTCCTCACCTGCTATTTTGTGATGATATTTCTCTGTATTGAAGTCTTGATCCCTGTATTGTCCATATAAATTCTTCCCGGGGCCATAAACCAATCAGACTGGAGCCGTAATGACTTCCCACTTAAGTGCATTGGACTTTGATGTCACGAGAGGATCAGATTAATTCATTACCTTGATTCCCCCAGAACAAGATGAATATTATATCCCTCCCATAAAACTCGGGGATGTGACAGACTTCTTTGTGCTAGCATTGGCGCGGGTCCAGCGTTAGCCCGGTCAAGTTGGCGTGAGGGTACGTGGTGTGCTTTTCTTCCCTCTCTCCTCCTCTCGTTTTCTCTGCTTCTTTCGCTCCATCTCCACGAGGCGCCGCGTAACCTCTTCAAAACTGGACAAACACAAAGCCAATCAACAAATCTCCCATGCTTGAGCCCTCCGTAACATAATAGGACCAAATCATCGTCTATTTAGCTTCGTCAAATCGCTGACAGCAGGCCTTGATAAAAGAGACTGGAAAATATGTAGGGTACAAGACGCTGCCAAGACCCTCAGCGACTCCTATTGAAGCCAGATGTTGACTCAACTGGCCAATTTTGATAAATGGCATAATGATTACCATTATAGATCGGGTAATTTTATATCGGCGTGCCACATTGTTGGGTCCTTTTTAATGATACCCAAATGAAGCCCGGTTCAATGCCCCCGGCCAGGTGGGCTTCTACAGACGACGACCAGCAGGGACCTCGTGTAAACTGCAACGAAACGGGATTAAAGGGCACGTGTCACGATGCTTTTTGTCTGATCTGCGTCGTTATAAAGTCGTTTCCTCGTCACAAACAGACCTGGAGTTGTGTTTTGTTTCATTCACGCAGGTTTAACACGCAAATCCTACATACGCAGCGTCGAGTTCTTCTCTTAAACCGACAACATACGCTCAAAATGCTCTGTTCCACCTTGTGATGTCATTAAGTGGTGATACAGGAAGTGTGCCGCTGTGTTTTTAAACTCCACACACCTTCACTAGAATCATTTGGATGATTTAAGCTCTGGGATTGCCAAATCTATACTGAGCTAACAGTAAAAAGGTAGATGTTAACTTAAAAAAACTACCACTTCATGACATCACAAGGTGGAACTGAGCATTTTGAGGTTTGGAGATGTTACAGACACCTTCATTTCTACAATTATTTGGATAAACTGGCAGTTCCAGAGCTGAAATGATCCAAATGATTCAAGAAATGAAGGTGTGTGGAGTTTAAAAACACTTCCTGTATTACCTCATGATGACATCACAAGGTGGAACAGAGTGTTTTCAGTTTGAGAAGAGAAGTACTCAGTCTAAATCTGCAGGGTTTGTGAGTTAAACGAAACACAACTCCAGGTCTGTTTGTGACATGAAGAACATCATAAACAAAACTCCAGGCCCTGGGGCCACATACGGCACGTTGGGCTTATTAATCCGTCCCGCTGAACGTGAGCAAATTGCATTAAAACAGGGAAGGTTGGTAAAATAGGTGAATAGTTGAGAGTAAACCGGACATAGTGGTGGTGGATAAACAACAGAGCAAAGCCGTTGTGGTGGACATTGCAGTACCAAGCGATGGGAACATCAGGAAAAAGGAGCATGAGAAACTAGAGAAATACCAGGGGCTCAAAGAAGAGCTGGAGAAGGCCTGGAAGGTGAAGGCCTCAGTGGTGCCCGTGGTCATCGGAGCACTAGGGGCAGTGACCCCCAAACTGGAGGAGTGGCTACAGCAGATCCCAGGAAAAACATCAGACATCTCAGTCCAGAAAAGTGCAGTACTAGGAACAGCAAAGATACTGCGCAGAACCCTCAAGCTCCAGGCCTCTGGTAGAGGTCCCAAGCGTGGAAAAAGAGGGGATAAAAGAGACCACCCGCGGAGGGTGAGGAGGAGATTTAAAAAAAAAATATATATATATATATATATATATATATATATATATATATATATATATTATTATATATTATATATATATATATATATATATATATATATATTATTAATTATTATTTTATCATTATTATGTATTTATTGATTTTATTTTTTATTTTATTTATTATTTATTTTATTTTATTTATTTATTTATTCATTTTTATGTTTACTACTAGGAGGTTAGCTATGTCCATTTACATATACAGTCTATGGACAAAAAACAACACCATTATCATTAAAAACTTGCAAACATACAGCACTTCAGAGTCACACTGATCCAACATTTATGTAAATTTGTCTGACACATTCTGTACTGTACAGGAGACACGGAGGAGACTGATGGACAATGGTCTACAGTCCCTCAGCCAATCAGGACGCAGAATCCCACACATTCCACTATCTGCAGGTACAGGCCTGTGTGTTTGCACCTGTCGTCTGTAACTGCTCCTTAATGAGTCGTTAATTGTTTAACTTTTGCCTGTTCCATGTTCTCAATCCCAGGAGAAAAGCTGATTAGAGGCCGAGTTCATTCGTGGCACAGTGACCCACATGGCTCTTACCTCGTCCGACCCGGTGCCGTCCAGCTCCGCTCTGTTGTCTCCCATTCCTCCGGGATCGAGGGTCTTACTGTAGATTAGCTGTGAAATTACGCTAAAGGCCCCGTGGGTGTGCGGGGCCCGCGGAGCACTCCAGGACACACACTGATGTTTGCTTTCAGGAAATACACAGACACACTTCTGAGAATCAAAGAAATCCAATTAGTTTAATACTCAAGTTAAAGAGTCTGTGATCTGACAGTGTCCTCGTGCGACCCGCCGGCACGACCTCGTTTAACTCCCACGATGACTTAACGACGGGTCACAAAGTACACGGACAGTACTACAGTTCACCTGAGCGCAGAGGGTACGGGAAGTACTCTGGAAATGAGAAGCAGGAGGAACCACAAAGTTTAGACGACAAAAAACTCGACTGTAAATAAAACAGATACATGAAAACTGCACATGTACAGGGCTGATGAAGTACTCAGTTTGTTACTTCAGTAAAAGTACACATACAGGGGTACTTGTTTTTGTTACTTAAGTAAAAGTACACATACAGAAGTACTTATTTTTGTTACTTAAGTAAAAGTACACATACAGAGGTACTTATTTTTGTTACTTAAGTAAAAGTACACATACAGAAGTACTTATTTTTGTTACTTAAGTAAAAGTACACATACAGAGGTACTTATTTTTGTTACTTAAAGTAAAGTACACATACAGAAGTACTTATTTTTGTTACTTAAGTAAAAGTACACATACAGAGGTACTTATTTTTGTTACTTAACTAAAAGTACACATACAGAGGTACTTATTTTGTAACTTAAGTAAAAGTACACATACAAAGGTACTTATTTTGTTACTTAAGTAAAAGTACACATACAGAGGTACTTATTTTGTTACTTAAGTAAAAGTACACATACAGAGGTACTTATTTTGTTACTTAAGTAAAAGTACACATACAGAGGTACTTATTTTTGTTAGTTAAGTAAAAGTACACATACAGAGGTCAAAAGTTACTTGAGTAAAAGTCAAAGTATCACATGAAAAAATCGAAGTATTTAAGCACCTGTTAAAAAATGTACTGTAAGAGTAAAAAACAAAGTATTTCACACAAGAGTTACTTCGTTAAAGTGTAAATATAGTGATACTGATTCAAAAATGACATATATTTTGGTCAAAAGTATTTCTGTATTTATTTTTGTTTTATTTTAGTTTTGCTTAAACTTTATTGAGGATGTTTCCTTGAACATGGTAAAAATAACTCCTCAAATCACATGAAAAGTACTTTTTACTTTTCAGTCCTGTTCAGAAACGTAGTGAAGTAAAAGTAAAAGTACCCACACCTCAGACTTCTCCTTAAGTGCAGTACTTTACTTGTACTTCGTTACCTTCCATCGCCGGCTCTAATTGTGCGTTTTATAAGAAAACACGTGTCATTTATTATTGGATTTAAGAGATCGCTGAATTTAGCAATAGCATTAGCTCCTAAATGGAAGTAAACAGGAAAACGAGTCCAGCCGTTTGAACCTGTTGGCCTCAGAGTACTGACTGACCGCAGTACTGTGTGACCGCAGTACTGTGTGACCGCAGTACTCTCATTACACGCATCCACAAAGAAAATTAAGTTTTGAAATCAACTTTATGTAATAGATTTGTTCGTATTTAGTACTTTATATCAAGCCTAGAGGTATAAATATGTCGTTTTAACATGTTTTTATAAGGAAAAACTGTAAATGTGGTGTAAATTATCCTTCAGGAGCTTTATAACAGAACAAGATCAAGTTACTTTTAATCAACTACTTCATATATTTGTATTAAATTAAAAAAAAAAAGATCTTCAAAGGAGTATTTTAAATGATAAAACTATATTGTTGACCTCTTTCTACTCTTTCCTATGTGACTTTTCTCCATGGATGTGTTACTACTTAGCCTGGAAGGTTCCACGGTGTTGCATTTAACAAATCGTCATGGCGACAAGCAGGTGAGACCGTCAGGAGACCGTCAGGCGAAGTCGCATGTCTCAAGGTCAGATCTGTGCAAGAAGCGAGCCACAGTCTGGAACTAAAAGATTTAGTGGAGTCTGAACCCGCATCAGTCAATGAAGTCTCAAGGATTAGCGGCGAATTTCAGCGACATATTTACGGCTTGTAACCAAAGAGCCAATCCAGAGCGAGGCTGTTGAAGGTAACGCCCCTTCCTGCCCTCAACACTGGTTTAGGACAGAGCGGGCGTCAAACCTGTTGCTAACGCTAACAGGAGTGACTTTGGGCGGCTGTTATTAATGCTCATATCTTGATTTTTGGCCACATTAGCGAAATAAAAACTCCAGGATCACGTAGAGGGTTAATACAAACATTTAAGACCAAAATGACGAGTCGATGAAGCTGGAAGTGCGCCCATTATCACTTCTTGTTCAGAACGTGGCGGCTCGCAGGTTAGCTATGTCCATTTATATAAACCACCTGTGTCAAACTCAAGGCCCATGGGCCAAATGTGGCCCGCCAAGTCATTTTATGTGGCCCACAACAGATAAATTAAAAGGTATGACTGTCTTAAAATAGAGATACACAGTTATACAGCCATATTTCTACATCTATGGAAATGTATATGCAATATTTGTAGCATGAATAATAACTAAAAGAAATAAACACAGAAACAGTTAGCGAACAAGTTAAAAAAGCAGCCTGGCCCTTTGAGAGCGACCATTCTGCTGATGTGGCCCCAGTAAAAATGTGTTTGACACCCCTGATATAAACAGTTAGTGGTTGTGTAATTTAACTTTGACATTTCCATTTTCTCGGCTAATCTAGTTGCTAGCCGTCGTAGCTCACCCTCAACACTTCAGACGAATCCGTGTCTGACCTCGGCTGAATATTCTCACAAAACGTTTGACATTTTAAAGGTCATGAAGAACGAAATGACACACTTCTGTAGCATAGCTCATTTTATTGTTTAAACAGTTTTGCATAGGAAATATATCCACTTCCAGTAATTGACTGCAGTAAAAACAGCTGCTAGCAGTATAGGCTGGATATAACAGTAACAATCACAAAAAGTTGAGCCATTATTTACATTGACTTTAATCTTGTGGCAATTTTAGCCCCTGCACCAAATGTAACCAGCTCGGAGGCGCTTGCCCATATTAGCTTGGCGTTTCTAAAATCAATAAAAGAAGAAGGGATATCAAGGCCTTCACTATAGTACAGTTCACATTGGACACCTGCGGCTCCTAAACTGTAACTGAAAAGATAAAAACAAAAAAACAAAAAAAGAGTTTCCCAAAAAAGTCATCTAAAACGTACATTCAGATACATACATAGACCTTTGCACACCTGCAGCGTAACTACAACCACTACTGGAGACACTTTACATATTGTTTAGTCGTTGTTGCTGTTGTTGTTGTACATTTCCACCTTGCATCATAAATACACGTGTGCGCAGAGGGAAGTAAAAGTGCCACAAGACCCCGAATAAAACCAAAGAAGTCAGCCCTGCAAAAAAAAACGGTGACTTTTTCTATTTAAAAAAAAAAAGAAAAGAACAGAACATTATTTCCACCTTTCACTGCGCTGTTAGCATTATCACGTAGCATTACTTATATCCCCTCGAACAGAAGAAGAAGAAGAAGAAGTACTATTTTAAGCAAGCTTGATGTGGGCATTGTGTGCGGACATGTCTCAAAATAAAATCACAAAATGAACATTAAAAAAGCAAATTTCCAGACGCCACACTGGGTTCTGCATGATGCCATTTTTCTTGTCACATATGAAAGTTAATTAATCACATTTTACAAGTATTTACAACACTTGGACAGCTTGGACAGGCACTGCATTGCTATCTTTTTTGTCTTCTTTTGGTGAATATTACATCCCGTAAAAATGCTGGTTTTCATGTTTTTAGGAACAACCTGATGCCAAGTGACTAGCAGCTAGCCAAAGAAGTATGGAACAAGTGTGAGTGTATTGCTCGATGTAGAAAAGAAAAGAAACAACAACGAAAAAAAAGCGATTTAAAGTCTGCATGTCGACGTTTTTTCATACATATTGCATGAGTGCCACAGGTCCTCCTTGCATAAAGTTGTCCTGTTTGACATTATAATACTTTTAAAATAATGTTGTCATCGTGAGGCTCTAGAAAGATCTCGATTGGTGGAACACTGATTTTTTTTAATATACGTTTCTACAGCCTCCTTCCGCATTCACACCTGTGTAGTGTTCGCTCGACACCACCAGCTGGAAGGTACAGTACCCTTTTCCCAAGCACCTGCAAACAAAGTGTTCAAATCCGGCGTTTTTTTTCCACGGAAAGTGCAAAATCAGCATTTACTGACAATTTTGAGCCATGTTTCTTAAGACTGGGGATGGGGCGATGAGCAGAAATATCGTTTATCGTGATACTTTTTATATAATCGTGGTTATGCGCAGAACAAAACTGGTTCTGTTTTATTTTCGATGATAATAAAGAACAATTCAGCAACAGCCGGTTAAAAATGGAGGCTATTCATGAGGCTAAAATTATAATTACGCATATCCAGAATATTTTTAAACTGTAAATAACGTAATTATCGTGATATTATCGTAAATCGCAATAATTTCGGACATGATAATCACCAAATTTCAATCGATCAATGAGTTTCATCTGGTTTTCCGTTATTATTTTAACAGATTATATGTCTCTCTGGTCTGGAAACACCTTGGAGGAGCTGGAGGACGTTTTCTGGGGAGAGGGAAGTCCCTGCTCAGACTGAAGAGAAAGAAAATGGATGGCTGGATGGAAGGAGATTATTTTTCCAGACCAAAAAGTGGGAGTAAACCGGGACGAGGGGGCTTTTTGACTGTCGCACACCTCGGGTACCGTCCTGAAGAAGTCGGACTGCAGATGGCGCTGTTGTCCTGCTTCTACTGGTAGGAAAACAGCGGCAAAACTGGTTAAATGAGGAAGAGCGAAGTGTCAGGTATAAAAACAAACTGAAGCTTGGTCTGGAAAAACAATCCGCTAAAGGAAACGACATTTCTGTATCATCCCGTCCCGACTTAAGACCAAATCCGGCTCAGCGTTGGCGAGTCACATCTGAAACTAGGCGTAGCACCGGTCAAGTTGCGATAGATTTGATCAAAAATAAAAATTACAAAAAAGAAATTTCTCAAGGACGTTTGCCACTGCAGTTTTTACCCTGCTTCACGTGTTTTTTTATTTTGTTTTTCCAGGTGCAACATGGGGCCGTTCTACTGGTTAAGTGACGTGACACCTCCCAGCTGCTACAAGAAACACACTCGCACCACAAAAGATCTTGTTGGACAAGAATTCATCACACCCATTTCCAAAAATAAAAATAAACAAAATGCTTAAATCACGTCACTCGCTATGGCCACACTAATGAAAGAACAACAATTCAAATACTTATGCTTCCCACATGGAAATATCTAAGCACTAGGTTGAGAAATAAAAATAGTATAATTAAAAAAGCCTTCATGGTAGCTGTTTTTTACTGATTTCTAAAGATTCCCCTTGTTCTGATTTTACAAATACAACAAAAACACTTTAGACTCTAATAATTCATTCAATATTTAGAGGAATCTGGAGAGTTCTAACTCAAATCCAGCCTCCGGAGAAAAAAACACAAAATTTCCTAAAATGGAAGTGACTCATTTTCCCCAAAAATTGAAGATTTACAAATAAGGGCTTAAGAGACAAAGTTTTACAGTGTACAAACTCCTGTCTTTGATATTACAGGATATTTTTTTATTTCTAATAGAAAGACCCTCATTTTTACTTTTAGCGTCCGAGGCACTCGAGCTCACACATACACCAAGCTGCCACTTCTACTGCCATCAGCCCGGATTTTACCCATATGTACAGCCTCCTCTTCAGATACACAGTGACCCTGACACTATCGCACACACACACACACACACACACACACGGGGACAACGCACTTCAGTGGGGTCTCCGATGGCCGTAGGCTGCAAAGCACTTACAAATTTTTATTCCACAAGAAAAAAATAATCAAAAAATAAATTTCAAAAGCAGTGCACATCATACGGGGTGGCTTTTTCTATCGTTTTTTTTTCTACATAAGGGTGAAGTTGGAGAGATTGAGCTTGACTTGAGGGAATTAAACGTTTTACTTCCTGGTTCGTAGAGGAGTAGTAGTAGTATAGTAGTAGTAGTAGTAGCCCTCTTGGTAGCACTTGGAGAGACGCCGTCAGCTCTCCGAGGGTTTGTCTTTCACGATTGTAGGGAAAGAGTGCAAAAAAGACGACAAGGAGATTTCACATTAAACTTGATTGATATAGAAAATAATGCCCTGCGAGTACGTACGCCTGAGAGGTCGGTCGGTAACACTTTAGAATAACTCGACGGTATCGTAGAAGGAGTTTGAAAGGGCGGATGGTTGGATTCCCGCTCTAATCTTTGACGTACTGTGTTCTATGACTATGGAACAGCGCCCTCTGCCTGTCAGATCCTCTCAGTCTTTACCGCAGTTTAAGACTCGATTAAAAACCCGCTTTTTCTCCCTGGCGTTTAACACTAGCTCAACGAACAAATGGTGTTAAATATAAATAAAACTGAATTGCAAATCGCTAACGCCAGTTTTAATACAATCTAACGGCGTCTTATCGATAAATAGCAGAATTTACGAATGATTTGAAAGAAGCTGATTAACAAAAAGCTGATTTTTTTGCGTAGTAAAACCCCAAAGAAAGAGGAAGCAAACCGCTCCCGTTGGGTAACACGCCGCCACATCCTCGCCCAGGAAAAGCAACAGGATGACGGGAAAAGGAAGGGCATCTGACGTAAAACTGCACTGTAATACCAGACAGTGCGAGTTATTCTAAAACGTTACCGCTTCATGTTGAACACTGTCGTAACGGGGAGAAGGTGATTGCCTATGTGCTATATTTAAGTGCTATGTTTTTCATTCTAGTCGGGTCTATTTAAGCGTCTATTCTTGCTGGGGAAGGATTTGACATACAGTAATGTGCATATCGTATTTACATTTATACAAATCTAATACTTATAAAATACTTTTTTTTCTAAAGGCGTGCCTGAGCCTGTCTGGGGGTGATTCGGACAGCGCTCAGCAGTAGTCGGTGCGTGATTGATTGCGCAGATCACAGGCCACTTCACTGTTGGGTTTAAGGCATCTACTTGGGAAAATTGCATTTGCGAAATCGAACGGCGTCTTCCATCGTTATAGGGAACGAAATGAGACAACTGGCGATAAAATAAGACAAAACGATTCTCAAAATGATTGTCAAACTCAAGTCAAGCCGTCTCTCCTGTGATAAAATGAGTCAACGTTGCGAGCTAGCACCCCAAGTGGAGAGTTAGAGGAAGTGTCACAGTAGACCAATCAGTGACTTTGCAGCCGTAGTAAGACCAAGGGTACATTTTGAACAATTAATCATAAAAATTAAATAAAATTCCCTCTCAAATTCAAATTCATGGACTCGCCACTCCTCGGTAGGCTGATTTGTTAAAAAATAAAAAGACCTTGTCATATACTGCATAGAAAGCAGTCCCCACTTTGGTCGATAAAAAAGGAAAAAAATCACCCACGGCAACAACAACATCATCAACATCAACAATGACGAACAACAATATCAACAAAATAAATGCATTACAATATCGTCTATCTCCAAACTAGCCTCTAATAATGACGAATCTATAAGCACGACCTACATAGGCAAAACTTGGTATTGCATAATTTTCATAATTCTGAGTCCACCCTCCACAATAGTAACTGGAAGATGAACGAAATGAGCATTGAAAATAAAAAGAAAACAAAAAGAAGATGACAGGTTATTAGAAAAACCACCAAAATACTGAAAAAATGCTGGTTGATTACAAACTTTAACTATACACAGCCTTGATATGCAATGTAACTGTGAGAGTAGTACATGAAGTTAAAAATCAACAATTTCATTCAGAGTACAAAACAAGTCTTATCATAAAAATGTTAATTTTTCTATAATGATAAATGCAGCAAAAACAAGTGTAGTGATGTCTCTATATTCAAAGGCAAGGCACGTAATGTGGACTATATGTCATCGTGCAAATTAAGAGATATTGGAGAGATTTCCTGTATAAATACGTCAGGATTGGAGAGGCCATGGCTGTGAACATGCCGTGCACAATTCTGGATTTCAGGGATTCGCCACCACCTGGTTCTTAAGCGTTTCAGTTTGAAACTCCAGTGTGGTGAACCTCGCACACACAGAAGCTTACTGTACATTTGCATGAATTGTCCATGATTAATACTTTGCATTCCATATTATATTCTGTAAACATAAGCTTTAGAAGCTGATGGCCAAATGCATATGCTCTAGATCTTATCGTAGCATCAAAAGTGAAGTCGTTTTTACACATACTGTGTTTCAGTTCTTTACTATTTTATCATTTTCCTCAAAAATAAATACGAGCTGCCCATTGTGATGGGAAGCATTAAAGACGTGCTGCTGAAGCTTAGTGCCTGCCTCCAACGGCCTTGATGTTTCCTCTTTGAGCACACGGACAGGTGAGTCTGAGTTTGTTTATTTAAACATTTTACTATTTCATAATGTTCCCCTTTGTTTTAGAGTCTTGGGCTGACAGACTGATAGCTTCCCTTCAAATATTCAATTGCACTTGCCTCTTTTCCTTATTTTCGCTTTTAAGTCCTTTTGAAAAGGAGTCTCAAATTCTTTTATGAGGGGTTCAATCTCAGGCCGAGCATTTAGTGTTTTTTGAAAACCGCATCAAGAGTTCTCAACTCTGTGTTTACATTAATTACTGAAGTAAAGAATAAACAAGTCAACACATTTGTCTGAACAAAGAGTCACAGTCAACTGAAATCAAACGGAAACACTCTGAATTCACATGTTTGTTCCTATGGGGCACACAGTGAGACAGTGTAGAGTCCACCAGCCAGAGGTCGTACCCACCTTCACATGTGTCAATGAACATCCCTCGACATGGAAAAGATTACCACTAAGAGACTAGAGTGTCATGCAATAAAACATTAAGGCATCTATACATCACAGTATTTGAATGGATCTGAAAGTCCTGCACAACGACTGACTGGTGGTTGGTGGAGTGTGGAGCGGGCTGGAGACGGCAGACCTGAAGCCTATGATTCTCCTCCCGCTTCGGTCTCGTCTTCTCGGCCAACGTCCAATCACAGGGGCTCTCTGAGGGGGGCGGGGTCACCGAAGGAAGATACAGGGGAGGGGGGTTTAGATTGTGCAGCGTGGGTTTACTGCTTTGCTGGTTTCATCCATGGCTGAAGACACCTGTAGTGCTTGCGACGCACTACCCATAAAGAAAAAAAAAACTAAACTAAACAAAAAACATTTCCCCCAAACCTCCACCATCTTGGGTCGACCTGTCCACCATCTGAAAGAGGGAGGGGGGGGTCCTAATCCAGCCTCTGTGAAATGGACTCAGTTCCCGGTTTCGGCCTGGACCAGTGGCTCACCAATGATGTTTATGCTGTAGTTCTGGTGGACATTTGTTGGCAGAATCGGAGTCCCGTTCGACACTTGGAATGGAACTAAGCTCGCCCAGGTACCAGGACTGCTGGGAGACAAGAAGACACACAGAACGGCCACGGATTTAATAAGACGATCACAAAAACTTTCAAAAATAGACATTTGTACATTTCTCAACTCATTAGATTTAGCGTAATTTGTCGTTTAAGTGCATCACTACACAGTCTTTTCAACGGATTTTAACAGAGACACAGCAAATTACATAAACAGCAAACATTTATTTATTTATTTATTTCTACACTTTTCTTCTCTTTTAATGTTAATTTTATGCTGATTATTTGTGTTTTGGTTTCTTTTTAGTGTGATTTTTAACATCTTTCTTATGAATCTTTCTTATGCCTTGCCACGGTTGAAACATAAAAAATGTACAATTAATACAACGCGAAGCAAAATGTACATTTAAATATCGACTTGGCTTCAGTTCAACTTAAAACTCTGGAAATCCTTAAGCTCTGAGCTGAAACTGGACCTGGACTGGGCCCGTCAGAGTTTTAGAAAGTCCGAATTTTAATCAAATTGTCTTTCCTAAAAGCGGTTCTCAGGACAAACACTGAAAATTCGCCTTGGTTATAAACACTGCAGCATGTTACACATCTAAAGTACACACTTGTCCCGATCAAATACAAAAATAGACAAACAAATAAATAATAAACTGTGTGAAAACATGTCAGATATGTGTGTTTAGACCCTTAAGGGAACTGCAGTTTGGCCTAAATTGGTTTATGGGGGAGTTTTTCGTTTGAACTTTAAAACTTTATATATATTTCACACTATTATAAATATTTGACAAAAAATACATGCACTTTTAGGTTGAGTTTTATTCATTTGAACTACTTACACACACTTTAATATAATAATAATACTACTGTTAATTCATAATGTTGTAAAAATCTGATCTTAATAATCACTATATCGACTTTTCGTGCAGTGTATGAAGCTGGAACTATATTTTCTCGGTTCAATATTTATCGTAGCAACTTTTTCTTTGCACTGCTGAGAGATTTTTGGTCATTTTTTGGTTATAAAATCAGATTTCAGGCGTAAAAGTCTGAATTAGTAACTTCTACGTCTCAACTAACGACTAAAGTGTCATGTTTTTGAACAAAATTGTACTTTTAGACTGTTTTTTTTGGTTTAAATCTGCTCTGGGGTCGTTGCGTGAGTGGCATAAATGAGTTTCAGTATTATTGTGCGATATACCGGACCTCGAAATGTGTTTTTGTGACGGGCGAAGACACAGGTGTTACTGCTGCTTGTGTAAACAGACCATGCCACACAGATTATGGTATAGAAAAAGGACGGAGAGTGTGGTGTGGATTATAGATGAGGTGATGGTGGTGCAGGGGGTGGTGATGGGTAAAATAAAGCAGGGGTGAGGAGAGAGGAGGAGGGAGCAGCCTACACAAAGCTGTCCCATCCCTATTCATCTCACGCTAATGGCGAAACAACACTGTGATTGTTCGTCCAGCGCAACGGCAACGCTAACTGAAAGCGCGAGCGGGGAACAAACGCCATGTTGTTCCCGAGGGGTGCGGAGCTACGTAGATGTCAGATAATTAGCCCCCCTTCCTCCCTCCGTCCGTCCCCTCCTGTGCCACCCCCCACCAGGCGAAAAGCCCCGAGCGCACATGCACTCACATATAGGACCTGCTCGACCTCGCCGCTGCGTAAGTCTCCTCTGGGAATACCTGTGGCGAGCGACGACGCCGACGCCAAAGAGCAAAGAAATGACTCAAAACAACAGATTCATTTATATATCTGTCAAAAATCACTAGTACATGTATTGAAATGGTTACTTTTTAAAAATACTTGCTATATTTTAAAGATAATACTGTTGAGAAATAAGGTTATTAAAGAACAGAACCTCTTGCCATAAAATTTATATAGAAAAAACAACTTTTTCTACATGACTGGAGCCCATCCCAGCTGTTTGATTCTTACTGGACCGTAGCCAATTTGTCAATTCATAAAAAAATAATTAAATTTAATCGTAGGTTGCCAAGACGACTACATAGAGATGGAAAGTGTCAGTAAACTCGTAAAAACTTGGATTTTTCGGTGCAGTTAAATCTTGTGCCAAACGAGCGAGCGAGATCACAAAAACCTATAGAGGTTAGGAGACATATTCAGAAAGTTTTTGTTATGTTTTGGGTTATAAGGAGTTAACCTCGAGTCTAATCCTCTGCTTTTTCCTGCTGGGCCCATCCTCGCACTCCGCTCTCTCCCTCCCGCCCGCCCGCCTCTCCCTCGGCGCCCTCGTCCTGCCAAAAATCATCGGACAGGAAACGAGAGATTAAGTTTTTCCTACCTTCGCCGAACAAAGAGCGTACAGATCAGGGGCGGCACATTTCCTTTTGGCCCATTCTCCCTTCTTTAACATCTCTGTGTTTTATGAAAGCCTACGCAGGTAATGGCTTACGTTTCGGGGGGACCACACAGACACAAAGCTGCGCCGGCGGGGCCTTTGTGACCGCCGCGGCCGCAGGATCGCTGTTAATCTTGTTAAAATCGATGGCTGTCGCTACAAATCTGCGTCTTGTAACTTAAAGCAGAAGTGGTCAGGGTTTCAAAGCAGAGAAGAAAAGCCACTGTCCCCACTCTGAGAATCACAAATGTACCAGCGACGCTAATACAGACATACGAGCCAGCAGCAGCCACACGCCAGGGAATTTCAGCGAATTCACTTCGATCTTTGAATATAGACTCTTATATATTTATATTTAATTATTAGTCATTTATTATTAATGAAATCCAACTGTTTTTTTCCCTGTATGAAGATTTACACTGTGCTCAAGGCCTTTTCCTCTATAAAGTTTAAACAAAGTTGGTCGTTTCATTCAATTATTATAGTGTACCTTTAATTAAAATAAATAAATAAATAAAAAAGCAAAAATTAAATAAAAAAAATATGCATCAGATTATTTTAAATTTACAGTTACATTCACACACAAAAAATGTAAAATGTGTAAATTATAGAACAGGTTCAGTCCTGATTTAAAACTAACAACCTGCGTAAAATAATAACAAAACTTTATAAATGTATTTTTCTCAAACTAAAATAAGATCGTAACTGGACAAAAACCTCCGTCCCGTCTCTCTTTGTCCTCACACGACATCTCCCCCTCTCTTCCTCTCCCCGCTCGCTCCACCGGGCAGCTTTAAGACGTGACTGACAACATGACCTCCATCATGGGATTTCCTTAGGTAACCTTCCCAAGATGGCCGCCCCTCACCTCACTCCCCCTCTGGCCTCTGCTGTCCCCTGTCCTCTCCCAAACCCTGCTAATTCTGCCCCCTCTGTGAGCACACACTGCGGGCCGGAGCGTTCGGCGCACTTGGTTTAAGGATTAGCTCCTAAATTAGATTATCTGATGGCATCTTAATGGATTGCTGACCCATTTCCTGCACAATGGCAACATGCAGGTCTAACTGGGTTTTAATTTGGGGGCTAGAACCGAGGAGCGCTCCGGTAAAGGGCGGAGGAGATAAAAGACGAGGGATCCGCATATCTGTACAGGAGCGATTTTGCTTACAGAAGAAAAAAAACCCAAAATGGCGATCGCAAAATGACACTTATTCAAATCTAAAATAAACTTCAGGACTTTTTTGGGCTTTTTTTTATTACTGTTTAAAGTCATAATAAAACATTTTGTAGAGCATTTTTCAAAAACTAGTGACAAAGTACTTCACATGGAAATACGTCACGCTCAGAAACAATCTTCTTCTTATTATTATTATCATTTTTCATCGTTTTTTTGGTTTTATATTTGCTACGACCTGCCATCTCTTAAAAACTGCATTTGAAAAACTTTAAAGAGTCTTAAAAAGTTACTTAATATTAGTTTATTCATTTATCGATCTTGAACACTGATTATAAAGCTGTTTAGAATTTTCTTTTAACAAATAAAACCACTAGGGGTCGCCAGTAATGAGTAAACTCTTTGTGCCAGTCCCAGGCCTGAATAAGAAGAAGAAGTAAAAGTAAGTAGGGCCTTAAAAATAAGAAGTAAAAGTAAGTAGGGCCTTAAAAATAAGAAGTAAAAGTAAGTAGGGCCTTAAAAAAAGAAGTAAAAGTAAGTAGGGCCTTAAAAATGAGAAGTAAAAGTAAGTAGGGCTTTAAAAATAAGAGCAAAAAGTAAGTAGGGCCTTAAAAATAAGAAGTAAAAGTAAGTAGGGGCCTTAAAAATAAGAAGTAAAAGTAAGTAGGGCCTTAAAAAATAAGAAGTAAAAGGGCCTTAAAAATAAGAAGTAAAAGTAAGTAGGGCCTTAAAAATAAGAAGTTAAAGTAATTAGGGGCTTAAAAATAAGAAGTTAAAGTAAGTAGGGCCTTAAAAATAAGAAGTAAAAGTAAGTAGGGCCTTAAAAGTAAGAAGTAAAAGTAAGTAGGGCTTTAAAAATAAGAAGTAAAAGTAAGTAGGGCTTTAAAAATAAGAAGTAAAAGTAAGTAGGGCCTTAAAAAAAAGAAGTAAAAGTAAGTAGGGCCTTAAAAATAAGAAGTAAAAGTAAGTAGGGTCTTAAAAATAAGAAGTTAAAGTAAGTAGGGCCTTAAATCCTGTATTAAAGAGCCACAGTGGAATATTTCATGCTTTGCTGACTGTAAAAGGGGAAATACAAACATAAACTCTTAATTAACATAATTGCGCAAACATGATATTTTGGGGAGAGTAAATATACTACTGTGTTTACTTAAGTGGTGGAAGAAGTACTCAAGGAAAAAATATTCAGGAAAAGTAAAAGTTTCAAATGAAAAAATAAGTAAAAGTATTAAAGAACCTGTTTAAAAATGAACTTAAAGAGTAAAAAGTAAAGTATTTTGCGCTGATTTTGAGTCTAAAAAGCTTCAAATGTGGTGATTTTGATAACGATTTGTGCCGAACAGAAACAATTAGATTAATAGTTTTTAATTGGACCCCTCAGCAGGTCTCGAAACAATCATAAAAAATACTTTCCAGTCCAGCTCAGTAGAAAGTACAGACACTGCTCTCAAACGCAGTGAAGTAAAAGTCAAAAACGTACTACAGATAGCTAAAACGTGTAGTACTTTACGACTTGTGGCGCTGGTTTACTCGGACAGAGGGACCTTGAGCCGCTTTGGGGGACATTTCTCTACCTCCACTGGTGTTTTCAGGGGCCTGTTTGGGGGCGGCTGCTGCTGGGTGTGTGTTTTGCAAAGTTGCTAACACAATCTCCGCACACACTTCCAGCGAAAGAGGAAGACTGGCTTGTAACAGGAAAACGGCTTAGCTCAGCTCTCGGGGCTGTGTGCGCAGAGGTGAACCGGTTCAGCTTTTTCCTTGCACAGGGGGATGAGAGAGGAAAGAAAGAGGATAAGAAGAGGGAGGGAGAGACGGAGGGAGAGGAGAGAGGGGGCTGTGTGTACATTTAAGTTAAGGAGAGTAAAGCATGACTCCCGCCCAGACAATACCGAGCTTGTTAAACAGTAGACGCCGCTCACGTGGATCGAAACCGCTGACCTGGGATGACTTCTTTCACCTGCGCCGGTTCGAGCTAAAGTTGATTAAAATTATACGACGCTGCGTAAATGTTTGTCGGAGTAAAAACGACAGGATTTACTGTATTTAAAGGTTCACTATGTAATGTTTTCTGAGGTTTGCGCCGCGTTTGTCTCCTTTAAGGTGTTATTTCGTGCCAGTTATGAGTCAGATCTGTGGAGAACTGAGTCCGTTCACATTTTATACATGTTTTTTAACTTATTTTGGAAAACACCTGTAATTAAAAACACCGTCGATAGTTAAACTTCAAGCCGTTCTGTTGAATATTTTAGGCAAACGATAAAAAAAAAATGATATCTCAAGCAGTTGGCAGACAAACACCCAAAAAAGTTACATATTCCACCTTTTTTTAAAAGTTTACCAATTTTGCGTTGATTTAATCGATTCCAAGTTTTGTTGCGAAGAGCCAAGAGCATTTCCTATTGATTTGATTCCAGGTTTCGGCGCTATGTTTGTACATTTCAACCATAGACTGTGTAAAGAAGCGGACTGAGTGAGTGTGACGTCACCCAAGCTAATCAAGGCTAGAGCGGTTATAGCGGCTAATTTGGAGCCGAGTTGCATTTTAGGAAATCCAACTGCGAGTATCATAGCAACCACAGAGCCAATCCAGAGTGAGGATGTTGAAGCTAACGCAACTTCCTGCTCGCGCCGCTGGTTTAGCAGGGAGCGGGAGCTTAGCAACGATGTCAATCAAGCCTGTTGCTAACGCTAGTGCAGGGAAGTCCAAACTACGGCTGTCAGACCTTCAGCTGAACTGGCCCAATTGATCATAATCAGTACTTTTTACAGCAAATTTGAGTAATCCTACAAATATAACCTAAATAACATCATATTTCATCATCATACAGACCTAATATTAATATTTCAATCCTTATTTAAAGTATGAAATCAAAACTATGTTAAATACACCATCTGAATTATCCACTGTATTGACCATTGGCCCTCTGTGTCAAATATTTTTCAAGATATGACCCTCGGTGAAAAGAGTTTGGGGCCCTCTGCACGAGTGGGAATGACCATGGGGAAAGAAGACGCCTGATTTGTCTGTTATTTAATGTTCATATCTTGATTTTTCAGAAACATGATAGCGAAATAAAAACCCCAGGATCATGTACAGCGAGTTAATACGAACATTTTAAGACCAAAATGACGAGTTTGACAGCAGCAGTTACACAGAGAGGGGCCACAGATTTTCAATAGAAAGTGAACTGGAGCCAGAGTCGATGGAGCCGGAAGTGTGGCCATGTTCGTAACGCTGCGGCGGCTAGCGGGTAGCTACATCCACTTATATATACAGTCTATGATGATGATTCTCCGAAGAGTTTGATAATTTGTTGTAATTTTGTGTGTTTTTACAGTTCAATCTTGTATATTCACTACTGTTTTTTTAAAAAATTTTTTTCATGCACAGAACCAGCTCTACTAAACGTGACATCTCTGAACACTCACAAAAAGCACTCAACACATGAAACACACGGTGACATGGTGCGGGACAGACACACAGAAGGGTGAACACATGAATCTATTGTACGTAGCAGCATATAGACACAGAGGGCTTGAAAGAATGAAATCGTTACCTTTGCCAAGTAATCCCCAAAGTGTCCTCTGTGGCACTGGGGCCATAATGCCTGCCGTTTTGAGTCACGCTCCAGTCACACTTCCTCAGCTGTCAATTGAAACCTAGCGGTCAGATCACTGGACCAAGACACTTCCACTTCAGATTACACTACTGCAACTCAACAGTGAACACAGGGCATGCAGAGGAGAGCTTACAGCACAGTGAATGGGGTTAGAACATGGATGACAGTTAAAGAAAGGCTAAGGACACAACAGACACAGAGGAAACGGGGTCGTGCGGTTAGTGGGCGGGGCCAGAGGTGGAACAGGAAGTCGAAATATGTGCTTAAAGTCGTATTATTAGACTTAAAAGGGTTGTCGTTGGGTGTAAATGTTTCGAAAGCCCCTCACTGGTACGATTTGACTTACACTTTGAGTCTTACTTAGAAGAACTGCGATAAAATGTGAGTGTATTACTACTACTACTACTACTACTACTACTACTATCACTACATAGACCAGTGAGGCATATATAGAGATAAATAGAGATATAATTTAACAGATTTCAGACCAAGGTGTAGTTTGTTTTCAGCTGATTTAAACACGCTTTCTACTCGTAAAAGCACAACGACAGCGCCATCTGCAGCCCGACTTCTTCCAGGACAGTTTCCCAGGTGTGTGAGAGTGAAAACGCCCCCCTCGTCTGTATTGCTGGATTAAAAAGGCAATCGAAATACGGAAAAAACACGTCGATAGGTCTTTAAACCGGGACGAGGGGGCTTTTTACTCTCACACACCTGGGATACTGTCCTGGAAGAGGTCGGACTGCAGATGGCGCTGTCGTCGTGCTTCTACGAGTAGGAAGACTACGCCAAAACCTGTTTAAATCACGTCGCAGGGACATCACGTGAGGCGCTAGGGAGCAGCTGAAACTGTCAGGCATGAAAACAAGCTAAAACTTGATCTGGAAAAAGAATCTATTAAACGAAAAGTTACAGTTACTAACCCTAGCAGCCACAAGTCGTACTAATGAAGTACATCTGAGTACTTTTGCCACTACTAATAGATTTACTACAGCTTAGAATAGTTGCATATTTACTACAGGGTCTAGTTTGACTTGTAGCAACAGCGTAATGTGCTTTTTTTAATATAAAAGCTTTAAGAACGAAACAAAAACTGGTTAAAACGGCAAAAGACTCATGTTACTTTCCACCTCTGGCCTCCTGGAAATAAAAGAGTGGATTAGTTAGTTACAGAAGGTGAGCTCTGTTCCTTCAGGAGGATTTGTCGGACATGTGTGAGTGTGTTGGGTTAGCCACTGAAGCCATGCAATCGGCTGGATGCAGCTTGTCGATAAGCAGCCCTCCTGTATAAGTGCATTTTTACATTCAGGACGTACACCCGGGAGCATACACCACTTCTTTTTTTCATTAGCTAACTGTTTTTTATTGATTAGGGGTCAAAGTACAATGAAGTTAAAGCACACGTACACACACTCATGCATAAGGGAGAACGTCGCTCTTAAAGGAAGGCTGCATTACAAACGACTACAACAAAAACCTATACAAACTGCTTCCTCCTTTACATGCATTATGCGAACGCACGTGTCGGCAATCCAGATGAGAGCTGGCCACCACTCACCTAACCTTGCCCCGTACGCTACACATTCATTTAGTAATGCACTACGGCTAAAACTGCACGGTTAGCACTCTACATGGAGCCGGGCGGACATTTTGTTTTTTCTTTTTTTTTGGCTGGGGCTCTTAAGAGGGACTTAATCAGATATAACTGAATATTCAACACCATTTGCAGCGGTCAAGACTGTGATTCTTTTAACTGCGAGCACCTGCAGGAGACGCATCAGGGGAACGATGATGGCCGCCCACTTAAGCTGTACTTAAATGCAGTCATGTTGTTGTTAGAAAGAGGAAGGAATAGGAAGTTTGTAATGTGATTTATTAGGTTTCTTGAGAGGTGAGAATCTAAAGGGTGCACATGGGAGTTTGGGTGAGATTTGAGCTTTGGAAGAAGACGTCGAAACACAAAAAAGACCCAAGATCTGCCAAACTAAAGGTCAAATAATTGCCAGGTCTGACGCATTTTGAACGGCGATATATTGTAGACGTTAATGATGATATTGAACTAATTTACGCCACTGACGCAACAACCTAAGAGCAAATTTAGACCACAAAAACGATCCGAAATGGACGATATTGTAAAAAACGAAACAAAACATGAGCTACTTTAACTGAACAGCCGAACGTAACACTTAAGTACTTCGTTTGTGTCTGTAATATTTCATAAAAGGTATATATTTAACCTTCTACAGCTCAAATCTTACAGAAAAAAGTAACACAACGAAAAAGTACAACCAAAATACAAAATACTGACCCCAAAAAGTATTGTTCCAGTTTCATAGATTGAACGAAAAAGCCGATATAGTTATTACCACAATATTTCTGCTAAGTGCACAGATCTGGAGCTAAATATCTAGTTGTTTGTTATATTATTGGGGTTTTTTCTACTATGTGAAGTTGGTTTTATTTGTCCAAAGTCCAAAGTGCTCCTGAATAACCTTAAACACAATATCCAAATGTGGAAATGGGGCAAGATCACGTGAAATAAACAATTTTTTTCTCCATGTGTTTGCGTTTGGCTTGAAAAAACTGGATTGTTAGAAGATTTAGTCCCAAAAGTAGCACTAAAATTAAGGGAAAATATGAAATAAAATGCATGAGGCTAATTTTTTTTACAATTATAACCAATTATAATTCAAAATCTCGTTCTCGTGGGCTCGTTTTGTGAGAACTGCGTCGCCTACACCCTGATCCAACCCCCCTCACGTCGTCCTCCGCCTTTTCACGCTCCCCAAAATTCCCACAAATAAAAATTCTATCCCTGCGATATTTTTGCGGAGCACTGTATAGTTCCACAATACACCCTTTGAATCCTCAGCCCTCGATTCATCAATCTTTACACTTGGCTCATGAAAGTGTACGAGAAACAATGCCCTCTGTAGTATCCTGCTTCTTTTTATTGCAGCCTGACAAAAGCTCGGCTCGGGCCAGACGCTCCGTGCCACCGCTCCTCCAGGGCCCTGCCATCTGTCCGCTGGCATCAGAGTGGCACAGGCAGTGGGAAAAAAAAATGGGGGGAAAAAATGGGAACGTCGCTGGGAACGTTTGCAAACAGATGCGGGCAGATTGTGGATTAGGATTCTCCCTTAGATAAGACCAAATGACATCTGAGCACGGATCTCTCCCCGAGGAACGCCTGGATGGTGGCGCTCCCTGGAGGGGTTAACCGAGGCGAGGGTTGAATGGCGGGTATATCGGGCAGCCTGGGAAACGGCGAGCAGGTGTGGCGGGCGGCCGTGGGCATGCGGGCGGCCCCTTTCAAGTTTGGAAGTGGACGCGGTGAGTAGTCCAGACTATTTTCTATTTTGGTGGCCTGACATTTTGCAATAAGCGCTGGACAAAGATGAATGTGTTTAGCAGGTGGTTAGCTGCTTTATTAGAGCTGAAGAATTCGACTTAAAAGATGCGCTGGGGAGCTTTCACGGCGAGGGGGACGCCGTCTCCTTGGATACGTGATTGCTATGTCACGTAGTGTGGCATTAAAACATCTACCTGACCTTTTATCGTTTGCGAACCTGGACGACGAGGGATTAAAAAAACATGGATCAAAAACATCTAAAGAAGACTCGTGACTTCTAGCCTGTCTTCATAGCGATAAATACATGTAATGCCATACTGTGGAACATTCTAGGTAACATAATAACATCAGCGTCGAGAAGACTCAACTGTGCCTGAATCAAAGCTATACAAAAACCTGACTAAAACCTACAGATGGAGGCTAAGAAAACTGTGAATATGCTACTTTTCTGTCATAATCCCAATAATTAAGAGATAGAACAGTTACTTCATCACGCAGAGGAGCAAAGGATCATGGTCTATGTAGTTCTTTTTTGCTATTGCTGCACCATAACAATGACTTAAAGGGCTCATATTACGCTATTTTCTTTCATTATGTGTGTTTTAATGTTGTTTCCTCATCACAAACAGACCTGGAGTTGTGTTTTGTTTCATTCACACATGTTTAACAGCACAAACCCTGCAGATTTAGGCTGAGTTCTTCTCTCGGAAACACTCCGTTCCACCTTGTGATGTCATGTGGTGATACAGGAAGTGCGTCGCTGTGTTTTTAAACTGCATACAGCTTCATTTCGAGGATGATTTGGATGATTTCAGCCCTGGAATTGCCGATCTCTATTGAACTAAAGGTAAAAATTTGACTAGTAAACTACCACTTCATGACATCACAAGGTGGAACGGAGCATTTTGAGCTTTGGAGATGTTACAGATTCATAGTAAAGTTGCTCAAACATGTGTGAATGAAACAAAACACAGCTCCAGTATGTTTTTGATGAGGAAACGGGATTATAACATGGATTAAACCTCACAATACCATGATATTTTGACGTCTAAACGACGACTAAACTGAACAAAACCAGGAGTCTCCAGCACCACCAAAGACCAACCACCCAGCTCCATTCTCCTCGCTGCCACCACACACCGCTGACCACACTCAAACCCAAACCTAAACATGCCCAAAATGTCAATAAGCCGAGCAGATCCCGCTCAATAAACAGCTGTCATGCACTCGAACAAAGATGGACGACTCGGAGTTTAGTCTGGACCGGCTTGGCCACATCTGACGATCACACTTCAGAAACTAAAACAACCGCAACAGACAGAAGCGAGATCAATCTGTAGGACTATAAGCCTGCTTACTTATACAAACAAAGACTTTAATACACGCAGAGATGTAGCGGGTGAGCAGCTAACTCCACGCTGTAAAAAGTCAATATTTAGAAAGTGGAATTTACAGATATGCAAATGTACAGAAATAGAGTTTGAAGCGCTCAACGGGATTCAGTGTCACAGATACAGATTGTGAGGTTCGATTTGATCCTAAAAATGTTATAGTTTAGGCCTGCTCTGGTTAAACTGTTACGAACTGCAAGATTGGACCAGAAACGTAGCAGATTATCAGTTATACAGTAGTGGAACAAGTACTTGGTTTTGTTATTTGAGTAAAAGTGCAAATACTGGTGCAAAAAGTAAAATTATCGCATGAAAAAACTGTACATAGAAGTATTAAAGTAGCTGTTTAAGATCAAACGTGTAGTGGAGGAGAAAGTACATATACTCCTCTTAAATGTAGTGAAGTAAAAGTAAAAACTTATACTTAAATGCAGTACTTTACTACTTCGTTTCGTTCCACCACTGCAGTTATCAATACCACATTAGCCTTCGATTATAAACTGAAATCTCTCCCGATCACAGAGAGATATAATAAAAGTAAGTAAATATAGTGGTACATTATGAGTTTGTGGTGTTATTTTTGTATATTTCAGCTTGTAACAAAAAGCCTTTGTGTTGTGCAGAGAGCGGGACGTGCGGCTCTTGTGTAGTCACTTTGTGCCCCTCCGAAAGAAGTCACAGCTCTGCTAGAAAATGTGAAAATAAACTGTGATGGCAGCCAAGTGAATCCTGCCTCTCCTCCTCCTCCTCCTCCTGGACGCTCCCACTGGACCTTTAGCTGCTCATCCAAGCCGCTTCTTCAGATCTGGTCAGATTACTCCCGGACGCTGCCTTATATCTGTCTGAAGGAGGAGCTAACGCCACTGAAACTAAAACAAACTGAAACTAAAAACGTCTATAGTGTCGTTAGCTCCTCCTTCAGACAGATATAAGGCAGCGTCCAGCACAAATCTGACCAGAGGCTTGGACGAGCAGCCAAACGTCTTCACTCCTACAATGTTTCATCCAGTTCACAGATTTGATATTTTTCTTTTGCTGTTGATAATATTGAAACTAATCGACACCATCCTAAAGACTAAACCAGGACTAAACCAGGACTAAACCAGGACTAAACCAGGACTAAACCAGGTCTAAACTAGGCCTAAACCAGGACTAAACCAGGTCTAAACCGGGTCTAAACTAGGACTAAACCAGGACTAAACCAGGTCTAAACCAGGACTAAACCAGGACTAAACCAGGTCTAAACCAGGACTAACACAGAGCTAAAACAGAGCTAAACCAGGACTAAATCAGGACTAAACCAGGAATAAAAAACGACTGAACCAGGACTAAACCAGGACTAAAACAGAGCTAAACCAGGACTAAACCAGGTCTAAACCAGGTCTAAACCAGGACTAAACCAGGACTAAACCAGGACTAAACCAGGACTAAACCCGGTCTAAACCAGGTCTAAACCAGGACTAAACTGGGTCTAAACCAGGACTAGACTGGGACTAAAACTAAAAACACACAAATAAATGAATCGTGATAAAAATTTTAATAATGATCCCACTCAAAAAAAAAAAAAAATTGAAATAAATTAATTAATTAAAGTAATAAACAAATAAAATAAAAAAAATAATAAAGGGAATATTTTCTGCCATATTTTTAATTAATTTTACATGTTGAAAAATCTATAAATATTCTGTATATACATTGTTTTAATGTCGTGTTATGTTGTTGTAAATTCGCCTATTGCTGCGTTTCAGATACAAGATTTGACAGTCATGAGGAAAAAATGACATAAAGTTATATCAAAATTTTGCAGTTATTTAGCAAGTTCATGTATGAGAGATTATCGCTTTTATGGATTTTTTAAATTCAAGAACACAAAAGCCCCCAATAGCATGTAGCCTTTAGCGCACTGGCTAATAATATAAACTGATTATGCTATTATTAAACTAATTGTTCAGTATATGAAGCTGGAACCATATTTTTAAGGGGTCAATATTTATCATTGTACATTTTCTTTGTACTAATGGGAATTTTTTTTGTATTTTTTTAGCTATACGATAAGATTTAAGCTGTAAAAGGTTGAATAAATCACTTCTATGACTCATTACAGACGCAAACTAAGAACTCCTGCTGTTAATTTACTGCAGCTCATGATTTTTTAACAATATTACACATTTAGAATAGCTTTTGTGGTTTAAATCTGCTCTTGGGTTGTGTAAGTGGCATAAATTAGTCTCAATATTATCGTTTATCGTAGTGAACTTCAAAACGCGCAATCGTGACAGGCCTACGACTAACGACAAACATCACAAAACACTATCTAGACTTTATTTTTGGCATGTGGAGTTAGCAAGTTATCAGCTGCCAAAATCATATTGATTTCTCATAATTTGGGACATTTTGCTAACGCTAATTCCTCTATAGCAAATGTAATGTGATCGTTTTAGCTTTTGACACCATCCTTTATAGCGTAGCCATCCACCACCGCTAAAAGGCTGCCAAACTGGCTTATTTGCTTTCCCATTTTTGGACAAATGGGAAAAGAAAAGCCAAAAACAAGAATGAAATAAAGAAAAATTGAGATAGAAAGAGAGGCGTAGAAACAGAGGGCAGCTTTGTCATTTTTTACGAAGCATTAAAAAAGAGACGCAGAGGAGAGACCAGCCATCATTATGAAGCCCCGTGCAGATGCATTCAATTAGCTGAGGTTGAAGGAGCCTTGGCCCGGGACCAGAGCGAGGAGGGGAGGGGCAAACTTTCTCCCCCGTCTGACAACACCACAGCTCTGCAAACCTCACACACACACACACACACACACACATGTTCAAACACACTACAGCTACGATCAGAGGTGGGTAGAATCGCCAAAACTGTACTGAAGTAAGAGTACTGTTACTTTAAAGCAGATCTATTATGCAAAATCGACTTTCAGAGCGTTTAATCACGTTGTAGCTGGTTCCTCTTCTCGTTTAACCTCGGATTCGTGGATTTTCGAGCAATCGTTAGTCGTTTATTTTCAAGACGCCATGTTGCCGATCACACGCTCACAGTGACATGACGTGACGCACTTCGTTCTTCAATTTAATGTTTTTAATCGTTTAAAAAATCTGCTATTTGCTAGTCTAAACCAGGACTAAACAAGGTCTAAACCAGGACTAAACAAGGTCTAAACCAGGACTAAACAAGGTCTAAACCAGGACTAAACCAGGACTAAACCAGGTCTAAACCAGGACTAAACCAGGTCTAAACCAGGACTAGACAAGGTCTAAACCAGGACTAAACTAAGACTAAACCAGGACTAAACCAGGACTAAACCAGGTCTAAACCAGGACTAAACCAGGTCTAAACCAGGACTAGACAAGGTCTAAACCAGGACTAAACTAAGACTAAACCAGGTCTAAAGCAGGACTAAACAAGGTCTAAACCAGGACTAAACCAGGTCTAAACCAGGACTAGACAAGGTCTAAACCAGGACTAAACTAAGACTAAACCAGGTCTAAAGCAGGACTAAACAAGGTAAACCAGGACTAAACCAGGTCTAAACCAGGACTAGACAAGGTCTAAACCAGGACTAAACTAAGACTAAACCAGGTCTAAAGCAGGACTAAACAAGGTCTAAACCAGGACTAAACAAGGTCTAAACCAGGACTAAACAAGGTCTGAATCAGGTCTAAACCAGGTCTAAACCAGGACTAAACCAGGACTAAACCAGGACTATAACAGGACTAAACAAGGTCTAAACCAGGACTAAACATGGTCTGAATCAGGTCTAAACCAGGACTAAACTGGGTCTAAACCAGGTCTAAACCAGGTCTAAACCAGGTCTAAACCAGGTCTAAACCAGGACTAAACCAGGACTAAACCGAGTCTGAACCGGTACTAAACCAGGACTAAAACTAAAAACACACTAATAAATGAATCGTGATAAAAGTTTTAATAATGATCCCCACTCAAAAAAATAAATAAATAAACAAAATAAAATAAATAAACAAATAAAATAATAATTAAAAAAAATAATAATAAAGGGAATATTTTCTGCCGTATTTTTAATTAATTTTACATGTTAAAAAATCTATAAAATTCTGTATATACATTGTTTTAACGTAGTGTTATGTTGCAAATTTGCCTATTGCTGTGTTTCAGATACAAGATTTGACAGTCGTGAGGAAAAAAATTACATAAGTTATATCAAAATTTTGCGCTGAAAAAAATCTGCTACTCGCTAGTGTGACGTGCAGCTTTCCACAGAAGCACTAACAGCTACACGCCGCTTTGTTGTGACGTTTACGACGACGTCAGCTCCCGTTGGACTCCGCCATTTTCTAGATTTGTTTCTTTTATTAAGTCGTTTTTGACGAATTTTGTGATTTAAAATGTGCAAATTATAACATAACGATGCACGAGTGTCATAGATTATAACTTTAGAGCGACACAAGCGCGATAGATCTGCTTTAAAGGTGCACGATGTAACTGTCTGTTGTCTCCATGGAGATGTTAGCGCTATGCCAAGAATGTTCCGCAGTATGGCATTAAACTTATCTCATGTTATCTTCACTAGTCATGCACATAGGATAGGCAGTAAGAACCGAGTTTTCAACATGTTTAAGTTATTTTCTTTGCAATAAAAAAAGACTTTGAAGTGAATGAAAGCCAAATATGTTGTAAAATGCCAAACTGAGTAACTTTCCAGGTAAAGCAATAACTAAACAAGTGCAATTTCTTCAAAAAAGTTAATATTTTACTACCCACCACTGCTGCAGCTCCCTCACTCCGTCTCTCAGTCTCAGTTTTGAGCGTACTGTACTCAGAACTGCAGCTACTTCTGACGGTAATGTCAAGGAAATAGACTCGAGAACATTTCGTCGTTTAAGGCCCCCTCATGTCCCATAATAATACTGACTTCCTCACAACACTATTTCGGTTACTTTCACTTCAAAAAAAAATATTACGGCACTTCAAAAACATGGGATGCTGCGTAAAATGTAAAAAAAATAACACAAAGATGGTTGGATTTCGTAAAAAGTTAAATATCGAGGCAAAATCTGTGTCTGTAGATCAAAAACTGAATGTGAATGTGCCTTTAAAATTGAGTTGTTGCTACGGCGACAAGCCAGATCTTTTACATTCACTGCATCCCATCGTTTTTTTTTTCAGACATTTTGGGAAACTGGCAAAACAAAAGTGCTAATTTTAACCTATAAATGTTGATGTCTGGGGGCTGGGGGCTGTATTTGGTTGTTTTTTTTTGCTATGAAGGAAAGACAGAAATGAAAAGAGGAGGGGTGAGGGTGGAAGAGTGGAGAGGGTACAGAGGTATAGCTGGGGGGGGCTCACCTGCTGCTGGTGGAGGAAGGTGGAGTCTCGAGGGCTCAGGCCCACAAAGCGATTGGCCGTGGGGGTGCCGGGGGCGGAGTATCCTGCAGGACGATTCAAGACATCGAGGGTTTCAATATCAAAGGCGTTTCGTATCTTTTTACACTGTTTAACGTTGGTATTTTGGACTTAAAATAGCAATTACAGTTAGTTCTCCAATCCAAAAAGTGCGTTGTATAATAAAAAACAAGAAATGCTGTTCGGAAAGCCGCAAATCGAATCTAAATTGTCTTTTAAAACAGCAGAAAACATATTTATACATAACAAAAAGTCTCTCTTTCTCTATAATTTGAACTCCTGACAGCACATGACACTTTCAGACAGTATTAGCCAAATTATTAGGTTTTTTTTTTTCCATAATTGAAAAAACATCATTGCGACTCGAGCTAAACTAGGACTAAACATCTACCAGACCAGAATTAAAGTAAAGGTAAATATTTGTGGGTTATTTCTGCGTATATCGTGTTTTTTTTAAGTATTTTGAAGTCTTACCTTCCGTGGATGTGGTGATTGGCGGCTTAGTGTCGGGCATGGACAGGGAGACGGGTCGGACAGCGCCGTGGTGAGGGGAGGGGGCCAGCACAGGGGTGAAGTGTCCCGGGACCTTCCCAACCTGACCGCTGCTGTTGGGCTGTGGGAGGGCATCAGGGTCAGTACAGAAACAACAAAACAAATAAAACAGATCAACGTTTTGAAGTAAAGTAACGCAGCTTTTCGGGCTTCTTCGATCTTTTGGCATTTGTTGTGATGGAAAAATGATGAAAAGTAATGATAAATTTGCAAGTTTGATGAAGTCAAGACTGTTTTGCGGCTCCATTTACACGAGGAACAGTTTAGAAACAAAATGCATCTTTAATTTAATATATCGAGTGGATTAAGTGAGTTTGACGTCACTCAAATGAAGCTCATCGAGGCTGTTGCAGTTATAGCGGCGAATTTCCATATTTGGAATTCTGACCGCTAGTATCATAGCAACCAAAGAGCCAATCCGGAGCGAGGCTGTTGGAGGTAACGCCCCTTCCCACCCGCACCGCTGCTTTAACAGGGAGCGGTCGTTTGTGTTTCTGTTTTGCAGCTGTTTGCACTTAGGCCCAAAGCAAATTTCCCCCTGGAACAATATGATACCGATTCTAACTCAGTGGTTGATTTTTCTTAAAATTGTTAAAATATTTGTTTTCTTATGAAACTTGGATCTCTACGGTTTAATCAGCTCTCTTCCTCACTTCAAATCATGACTCAAAACTGACTCCACGTAACCATAACTTGTTTTTATGTTTTTAACCTCTTCTGTACAGTGGGTGTTTTGAAAGGCACTTAAATAAAATGTACTTTTATTACACTTGATCTGATCTGAACAATAGCAAATACATCTTAGATCTTTATAAAAAAAAAAATACACAATAAAAATTAATAATATTATTATATTATTATTATTGGGTGTTACCATTATTATTATTATTATTTTAACTATTATTAGTATCATTATACATTTTTTTATATTTGATTTTTAAATGTTTTTTATTCAATTTTTTTTATATTTTATAAATAAAATGTTTTATGTTTTTTTTTTTAGGCCCCCCGCCTTTGACTGCTGCCCAGATGAAGTCTGGAGTGAGGGAAGTCTGGGAGTCCCTGCTTAGACTGCTGCCCTCGCGACCCGGCATCAGATAAGCGGAAGAAAAAAATGGATGTTTTTTTTTTTTTTTTATTATAAAGACCTAAGATGTATTTGCTATTGTTCAGATCAGATCAAGTGTATTTATTATTTATTTATTTTTGTATTTAATTTTTTAAATGTTTTTTATAAAGATCTAAGATGTATTTGCTCTTGTTCAGATCAGACCAAGTGTATTTATTATTATTATTTTGATTATTATTTTTTAAATTATCTTTCTAATTTAATTTTTTAATGTTTTTTAATTAAATTTTTTAAATGTTTTTTTATTTAATTTTTTTTTGTTGTTTTTTTTATTTATTTTTTAATAAAGACCTAAGATGTATTTGCTCTTGCTCAGATCAGACCAAGTGTATTTCAGGATTTACGCATGTTCCAAATAACCATAACGAATACTAGCACTGATGCTAACGTTCATCTAAATACTAAAGTCAGATAAATCGCAGTTGTTTAGTCTACCACCAAAGTTGCTGTCTCAGAGGAACGACTCTGTTCTAGAGTCTTATGTTTACGAGCCTGTAAAAATGCAATCAGGCACATCTCAATAAACTTACAAGCAGGCGACGGAACCGACTTGACTTTTCTACGGCGATTTACGCTGCACAAACTCCATGTCGTGTCAGTATTTCGCGTTCACACACCTCAAATGAACAACAAAAGGTGAGTGGACAGCTACACTTAACGCCTCCCGGGAATAATGGATTTTTAGCGGCTGCCATGGTTAAACTTAAACTCACGAGGGGGGCACGGGCAACAATATCTTTCCTACATGATTTCAGACAATGATTTTAATGTCGCTCATAAAGGGAATTTAGGAGGAGCTGAGTGTGAAAAGAAAAAGTCTGAGTCTTTACAATGGCGAGTGTGCAAACCCAGGAGGCAATGGGGGACTTTATATATGGGCAGAGACGGGGGTTCGCTTTTTCAGGCAGCTGGGGTCTGGCTGGGGAGTCCATTTTGGAGTTCAGAACTTAAACAGGGCTTTTTCTGGGGTAGAGTTGTGTCCGCAGGGTTCCAGTCCATGTGAATAGAATGTTTAATTAGAGTGTAATATAATCTGCGTTAAAGCAAGCATAAAAACATCCTGGCACCCGTCCATTGGATTATTAAGAGCCCAGTTATTTGCCGATCCCCCCTCTTCCCTCTTCCCTCTTCCCTCTTTCGCTCGATGGTCTCTCTCCTCTTTCTTTCTTTCGTTCTTTCCTTCCTTCCAGCATCGTGTTGTGTTATGTTAGAGCAGACGCAGCTTCCTCAGCACCCCCAGCAGAGGACCAGTCAAATCTCAACAACAGACGACCCGAGGGACTGCAGAGGTGGGTTGCCAGGTCTGGTTAGGTCCAGTTACACATAAATTTGTAAAATAAATCATTAGAACATTAAAGCAGAGCCTATTCTGCAAAATTGACTTGCTTTTAAACATCTTGTAGTTGTTGTTTTTGGAGTGATTTGTGCATGTTTGAGAAATCTTAATCGCTTATTTTCATGACGCCGTTTTACCCATCAACTCACTGCTATTATATTATTAATTATAGTGTAGAAGGCACATGGGATCTGATTAAATCAAGAGTGATTTTCAGCCAGACAGTTTTGGGCATAACCTGGACTGAATCAGACCTGATAGAAAACCAGGACTGTAACAGGATCAGTAAAATCAACAGTGAACTAGAGCTAAACCAGGACTAAACCAAGACTAAACCAGGACTAAACCAAGACTAAACCAGGACTAAAACTGGACTAAAACCAGCTGGACTAAAGAAAGATACAACCAGGACTAAACCAGAACTAAAAAAGGACTGAACCAAGAGTAAAAATGGACTAAACCAGGAGTAAAAATTGACTAAAGCAGGACTTAACCAGGACTAAACCAGGACTAAACCAGGACTAAACCAGGACTAAAATGGGACTAAAACAGGACTTAACCAGGACTAAACCAGGACTAAACTAGGACTGAACCAGGACTGAACCAGGACTAAAACAGGACTGAAAAATGGGACTAAAACAGGACTTAACCAGGACTAAACAAGGACTAAAACAGGACTTAACCAGGACTAAACCAGGACTGAACCAGGACTAAAACAGGACTGAACCAGGACTAAAACAGGACTTAACCAGGACTAAACCAGGACTGAACCAGGACTAAAACAGGACTGAACCAGGACTAAACCAGGACTAAAACAGGACTAAAGTGGGACTAAATCAGGACTGAACCAGGACTAAACCAGGACTAAACCAGGACTAAAAATGGACTAAACCAGGATTTAACCAGGACTAAACCAGGACTGAACCAGAACTAAAAATGGACTAAAGCCAGAGTAAAAATGGACTAAACCAGGACTTAAGCAGCACTAAACCAACACTTAACCAGGAGTAAAAAAAGACTTAACCAGGACTAAACCAGATGTAAAATGGACTAAACCAGGACTTAATCAGGACTAAGAAATGAACTAAACCACAGCTTAACCAGGACTAAACTCTGACTATCATAAAACCAGCTAATTCCTCACAAGAGCTGAGCTTGAACATTTCCAGCCTTTATCATCCCCTGCGGTTTCCTCCTTTAGAGAACCACACAGACCCCCTCCTCTCGCTCTTCTCTTACCCTCAGCCGAGCTCCCCGCGCTGGGTACGAGGCCGTGTACGAGCCCCTTTGTTTACAGTGAGAACAGTGGGGATATAAAACGCACATAAATATAAAGCACTCTCTCATCTATATAGACGCCTGCTTCGACACTGCTGCCTCTCTAGTGCGCCCAGATTGTGTTTTGAAATAAGCTCCCGGCGGCATGATTTACTACAATGTCTCTGTACAGTAGGGCCGCTCACGTGTGACCGCCAGAGCAGTACTTCTTTAGGGAGCCAGTGGGTTGTTGACTGCAAATATAAGGCTGGGACTGAAGCATAACCCTTGCCATGAGCGTTTTATAGCACCAAATACACGCAGTAGTTTAGAGTCGCGAGGAATAGTTTAGAAAGTTAAACGAAAATCACTAAAGTTGAAGCTCGTCGAGGCTAGCAGCTATAGCAGCAGCTAAGCTCGTCGGAGCAGATTTCCTGATCGCGAGTATCATATCAACCAAAGAGCCAATCCAGAACGAGGCTGTTGAAGGTAACGCCCCTTCCTGTCCACAAGGAGCAGGCGCTTGGCAACGCTGTCAATCAAACCTGTTGCTAACGCTACCGGGAGCAACGTCGAGGAAAGAAGGCGCCTGATTTGTCTGTTATTAATGTTCATATCTTGATTTACAGACACAATAGCTAAATAAAAACAGCAGGATCATGTAGAGGGTTAATACGAACATTTAAGACCAAAATGACGAGTCTGACAGCAGCAGGTACAGAGAGAGGGGACAGTTTTTCAATAGAAAAAAAAAAAAAAAAACACCCTCAAAATAAAAAAAACTAAAAATAATAAAAAAAAATAAACTCAATACAAAAAAAAAAATAAAAAATAAAATAAAATGACACAAAAGAAAAAAAAAAATCTGAATAACTAAAAAAAATTACAAAAGACAAAAAAATAAATTAAAACTTAAAAAAAAACAGACTCTAAAAAAAAAAAAAAAAAAAAAAAAAAACTAAAAATGAATGAAAAAAACAAACAAAAAACTCAAAATAACAAAAAAAAACCCCACAAAATAATTAAAGAAAAAAAAAAAATCTAAATAACTATAATAATAACCAAAATGACGAGTCTGACAGCAGCAGTTACAGAGAGAGAAGCGACAATTTTCCAATAGAAAGTGAATTGAAGCCAGAGTCGACGAAACCAGAAACATGCACATTATCACTTCCTGTTTAGAACGCGGCGGCTAGCAGGTTAGCTACGTCCATTTATATAAACAGACTGACTGAATAGAAACATAAGCATTATAGTTGATGTAGTGTCAATGGGAAGGGCATCTGGTGTAAATATATTTGTATTTGGGAAGAATAACCAAAATGTCACATTCAATATAGTGGAAATTATTGCTATTTTTAAACACAGTGTTTGTATAATCCATTCATTAATTTTCATTTCATTTCAATTTTTTTTAGCTTAAATAAGAAAAAATATGTGAAATGCGCATTAAAACGTGTTCATTAATCTGCTCGAAATGAATAAACCCAAACATTTAAATGAATAATCCACGGAACAAAGCTAACACAGCCAACTGTCATAAAGGGCTCATTTCATTAAACTAAAAATAGAGTAATTCCACATTACGAGAAGAGGTCAAAGGACTAACTGACAAATGATTATTCAAATGACTTTTTAATGTTCTGATTATAGCCTCGCCTTTAACTATTACTACTCCATGTAATCCCACATTTAAAACAGCTCCACGGGGGCCTCATTGTGCCAAAAAGGTTTCAAGGTCTTGTTTTTGTACTTAACACTTTGGGTAATTTCCAACTTCGACGTGTTATTTTTACACTTTCGGCGAGTTAAACCGAAAACGCAGCTCGACAAGTTTCAAACCGCGGATTTGAGCGAGTTATGAGAATGATTTATAACCGCCGTGAAGCTAAACGTTGATCATTCTTAAGTTACTGACCAAAACTTTGATGGAAAGTGGTATGAGTTTTTATAGAAGCATTTTGGCAACACACAGGGATGCTCCTTGCCAAAAAGACCTTCATCGAGAGCCAACCGGTACATTAAACAAGCTCATTTCCTTTTTAAAAGCACTTATGCGCGACACCTGCTTTTGTTTTGTAAGCCATTCAAAGTTTATGTATTTTTATAACTTAAAAATTGCAACGCGTGCTTCCTACTTTTCTTGTCACAATTACACCATTTGGCAGCGTGTCGGATATAAGCGATTCGCAGTGGTGTCTGTAATAACGAATATGACCAGGAGCTGAGGATAAAACGAGGATATGTGGTTGCCAGTGAATGCAACATAGCAGTAATGAGTAAATGAAAAACACATGGAGTAATTTATCTAATCTTGATTCTCTTGAGGTCAGATGGGAGCAGAGCCCAACCAGATAACAGGCAACTTACTTGGGGCCATTTAAGTTGTGCCAAACGCAGCTTCTTGAACAGTGAACGGGCTCATTCAGACTCGCAGGGTGCTAAAAAAAGTCGATATCTTTCAAAAACTGTATGTACACTCAGTAGCGCCCGTGTTACGATGTTTTCTGATCTGTTATAAAGTCGTTTCCTTGTCAAAAACAGACCTGGAGTTGTGTTTTGTTTCATTCACACACAAACACACCTGAAAACGCGTCTGTTCCACCTTGTGATGTCATCATGTGGTGATACAGGAAGTGCTTTGCTGTGTTTTTAAACTCGATACATCTTCACTAGAATCATTTGGATCATTTTAACCCGGGAATTTCTAATTTCTACTAAACAAAAGGTAAAAGGTAGCTGCTAACTTGAAAACTACCACTTCGTGACATCACAAGGTGGAACGGAGCGTTTTGAGCTTTGGAGATGCAGTCAGAGTAATAATAAAGTTACTCAAACATGTGTGAATGAAACAAAACACAACTCCAGGTCTGTTTTTGAGGAAGAAACAGTATTATAACATGGATAAAAGCTCCTAAGAGTCAATTTTGTGCAATATAGGACCTTAAAATATTCCTTTAGTGCAATTATTTCAAATTTTGTATCACAAAAACAGGAATTAGTCAATTAATTTGGTGTGATGTTAATGCCCGAGCTCCCCTTCATGGAGTAACTTGTCGTAGCTTTCAACTTAAGTAAATTATGCTTTACAAAACAAACAAAAAATCTTTAAAAAAAAAAAAAAAAAAAATGAGATGGACATATAGGACCAACCTGGCTGCTCTGTGGGCTGGATGGGTCATATGACGGGACATAGCTTTTGAGGGGGTCTCCAGGGTTGAGGTGGGGCGGGTAGCGAATCGTCGGGTGCGAGAAATACGGTGACGGAGCAGGGGGCAAAATGGTGGGAGCTGAAAACTGCAGAGGCGAATGCGGCGGTGGGCTCCTCGTCGATATAACTGCAACAGATAGAAGAGAGAGAGCGTGTGTTAAGTAAAGACGTCTGTATCGATCTGTGAGGGCAAATGGGGAAACAGAAATAGATTTGTGCAAGTGCTTAGCTAAGGAAAAGTCTATTGGTATTTGTTAATTCAAATTGGGTCAGTGTATGAAAGTTAATGTACAGCATGTCAGACAAGGACAGTCAAAAATCAGGAATAATACAGAATTCAACCAGGACTGAACCAGGACTCAAGGCAGGTTTGACTTTCAATCAAACCCCGACAAAATTGGGACTAAAACGGGACTAGAAAAGGACCAAAAGAAGTCTACATCAGGGCTAAAAAACAGGACAAAAAAGTATCCAAGTATACTCAATGTACACTAACCAAACAGGGGCTAAAGCTACACAGAAAATAGTGTAAAATGGCCGTTTAAGAGGAGTCGATAGGAGGGGATAAAGTGGGGATGTGGGGTTTTAACGGCGCCGAATTGGACCCTCTCCCTATTAAGTTATATTAGAGGGGGGCCCACGTGAGGCTTTTTACCCCAGGCCCCCAAATTTCTGTCGACGGGCCTGCTTATATTGCAGATTTAGGGAGAAACCAAAAGATTGTTGAAGGAAACTAGGGCTAAACGAACCAGCGCTAAATCAAGAAAAGTAAACCAGGAATAAAAAGAACCACGACTAAACAATGGCTATTCCTGGGTTTCAGCTACAAGCTTATACCCGCCATTTTGAGTACCATATATTAGAGGGGAGCCCACGTGAGGCTTTTTACCCCCAAATTTCTGTAGACGGGCCTGCTTATATTGCAGTTTTAGGGAGAAACCAAAAGATTGTTGAAGGAAACTAGCTCTAAACCAGCGCTAAATCAAAAAAAGTAAACCAGGAATAAACAGAAACACGACTAAACAATGGCCATTTCAACTATAAGCTTATGACCGCCATTTTTACTGTATTTTCTGGAATTTTTTTCATAGTTTGGCTGAGGGTGCGACTTCAGATGTGATTTATATGTGGAACAAGTTTTTTTTTCTTCATTATTCTGCATTTTTTGACTTATACTCTGGAATTTACAGCACTTTGGGACCATTCAAAAAAAGCTAATATTTCGTTTTGACTTGCTCGTTACTAAACCAGAGCCTAAAGCAAAACATAAACCAGGAATATAACCAAAACCACAGATAAACCAGTTGAAGCCTAAATTACGGCACATTGCGGTGCAGGACAGGGAAGCGATAGAACCAGGCTGCGTTAAGTAAAGACCTCACTATTGATCCGTGCGGCTAAATGGAGTATTGAGATGGATTTCCTCAAGTGCTTAGCTCAGGAGAAGTGGCTCCAGCCCTAAGTGGGAGGATAGAGGATAGAGGGAGTGTGTGTGCGGAGAAAGGGGGTAAAAGGGGGGGCACTCACCACTGTGTCCGACACCTGTTAGTCCGGGGTGATGGCTCTGAGAGAAAGTGCTGAGTCTCGGTGAAGAGTCCTGTGGAGAGGTGGGGCTGAACAGCTTCTCTGGCTTCTTCATGGTGGGAGAGGACATGTCTGCTGGGGAGGAGCGAAAGGCAAGGTCAAGGTCAAGGAGGAGAAGAGTAAATACACGAGCAAGCCAAACTACGACTTTGTAATGTTTTTGAGCTGTCGTCATGGAAAATTGTAGATACCCCCTCGAATGATAAGATTATGTCTGGCAATAAAGTTATTTTACCCAACCCTGAATACTTTCTATAGACTATATATAGATTTTGTTATTACTGGAGAGTTTTTTAACACACAAACCCTGCATATTTAGGCTGAAAACGCTCTGTTCCACCTTGTGATGTCATCATGTGGTACTACAGGAAGTGCTCCATTGCGTTTTTAAACTCCACACACCTTCACTAGAATGATTTGGATCATTTCAGCTTCTGGAAATGCCAATATCTACTGAACTAAAGGTAAAAGAAGCTGTTGAAAACTACCACTTCATGACATCACAAGGTTGAACAGAGCATTTTGAGGTTTGGAGATGTTACAGACTAATAAAGAAGGGCGTGAATGAAACAAAACGCAGCTCCATGCATGTTTTTGAAGAGGTAACAACATTATAACATGACTTAATGCTCACAAGAGTCCATTTTGTGGAATATAGGACCTTTAACATGTGAAAGCGACGTGTTTCACTAAATACAGAATCAGCCTGGAACAAACTTTTAATGTAAGACCAAGTGAACCTTACATTATTAATCATTTTTGTGGAAAAATAACTTCTTTGCGCAGTCTCAGAGGCTCATATGTTGAATTCTCAGTGCAAAGCTACAATAACAATTAATTGTACTGTACAACCAGGACCAGTTTAATCAGTGGTGGATGAAGTACTCAGTTTTAGTACAGATACAGAGGTACAAAGCAAAAATAAGTAAAAGTATCTCATGAAAAAATCTACTTAAGTAAAAGTTGTAAAGGACCTGTTTAAATATGTGTTTTAAGAGTAAAAAGTAAAAGTATTTCACACGTGTTGTTCATTTGTTCAAGTGTAAATGTGGTGATACTGATTCAAAAATGACACATATTTTGTTTTTTTTCTTAATTTTTCTTGTACTTTTTCTGTATTTATTTTTATTTGCTCAAAGCCGAAGCTTGAAAACTTTATTCAGGATGTTTCCACGAACATGGTAAAAATAACTCCTCAAATCATACGAAAAGTACTTTTTACTTTTCCTGTTCAGAAATGTAGTGGAGTAGAAAGTACAGATACTGCTCTCAAATGTAGTGAAGTAAAAGTAAAAAGTATCCAATGTAAAACGTACTTAAGTAAAGTACAGATACATAAAATTTTACTTAAGTACTTGTACTTTGGGACCTTCCACCACTGTCCTCTAGGCCAAAGATAATCAGATGAACTTAATTAACTAATGCAGTTTAAAACACGCAGGATGTCTGGGGTTATATTCCAAATAATCAAAGTAATGTATGGAGCTTAAACTGCATATTTCCTTTTGTTTCACACCGACTTAAACATTCATATAAAATCTGCGGAGTGGTTGGTGCCAAAAACAAAGTATTGAAATCAGTCAGGATTAGTGTTATCCTGGGGCTTGTGTCGTCAGGAAGAGCTGTAAACAATGACAAATGTACAAATTAACAAAAATCTGTCCAAATCACTGGTGATCGGAGGAATTATCTCGAATCACTCCAGTTTTCCAGTCGACTTTGGGAAAACCACAACTTTTCCCAGCGCATTAAAACGCAGTGAACTAACAGCGGCCTTCCAAATAGGATTTAGGAATTCGAAGACCCTCACGTAATCTTAAATTGAATTTTACAGTGTAGCATCTGCTCGCCGCGGCCCGACAACCGACTGTAATTCCCCATGAATAATCCCGAAGGCTCAGCTTGAACGAGAAATATGTTTACCAAAGTCAACTTTATAAACTCAAAAAACTGTGCCAACAAGTAGCTCATTACCACTGCTCTATATTTTTCCTGAGCTATGTTCCTCTGTCATGGGTGTGTGCTTTTCAATTTTCCCTGGTTGTCTGAAGGCAGCATGATAACAAATAGATGTGCAAAGCAATGGCTCGTGTGTGTTTTTTTTAGACGGCATCCATCATTGTGAATCTCCGAGGTCCTCAAAGTTCAAATTCATTCATAATGTCTCTATAATACACGGGAAAATCACATGGGTATGTTTAAGCTAGCCATCCGTATGCGCCTTATATCACTCTTGCTATGTAACTGGATATTTCACTCAAGCAGTTCATATTCGAGTGTATAGAATGTTCCAGATGGTATACGATCTTACAATTACATGGTTTTAAATCTGTAAGAGGTATTTTACATAACATTGGTTGGTCTACGTCTAGGCGTTCTCAGGCTCTTTTGTCTTGATTAGATCCTAAGCATTTTCTCACATCCCGAACTTCCCCAAAACCAGCTTTTATACACAAATAAATCAGTTTACCATAGAATATTGCATTATTACTATTACATTTTCTTGTTTTAATGATACTGACGTCCAATCAAAATCCAAAATCTTCCAAAATATGTAATAAAATACTATCAGATTTCACTTTCTTTCAAGCAGCACCTGGCAACCTCACTGTTAGCATCACTATTTCTTGTCCAATTGTATCAAATTTTTGCCAAGTCGTGCTAAAATGAATAAATATTTAATGATCGGTAAGTGGACACTGACCTGAGGGTGAATTTCACATTAAACATGTTAAAAATTACACAAATAAAACAAATACTTCACCAAAAGACACTTCGATGTTTAGAAATAGCGATGTTTGTGTCTCAATGCTAACGCTAATGCTAATTTTGAGGCATAACGAATATTAAAACACCACAAACTGAAGTATTCTACATATAAAAGTAATTGTGTAGGGTTTGTTTTAATACATTTGACTTTTAATACGCTATTTATTTTATGTTTTCAGAAAGTGACGGTTAGCTTTGAGACACAGCGAGCTAGCTAGCGTGTGGATATAACAGAAAAAGAGCAGCAGTAGCACAGACAGCACCATATTTCGACTAGTTTTCCTTGTGTAATAATATTTTGAAGTAACACGAGTACTTCTATTAGTAGTAGTATTAGTCGTAGTAGTTGTAGTTTGTTTGTATTTACTTGTATGTAGAATATAGTTGCAGCTGATGTGGCTGGAGTTGTATGGTCTCGCTGGGGCCCCTTCACAAGGCGGATCTCTTGTTTCTGGAGAAGGGGGCGACAAAGGTGACAGGGATTTGGGGATTTCTTATTTCTGAGGTTGTGAGAGGATACAAGCTTAAGTACTTCATTATTTGCATCACAGGACGACATGATGTAGTACTATTGATATTATGGTCAAATGTTTCCATATGAAAACCAGCTTTTTCTGGTGCTAATTAAGTCCTCCAGAGACTCGCCTGGACTGCCTCGGGAAATTACACCGGACAATTAATTACAACTATTTAAGCACTGTTCAAAAAGTCGGCCTGTGTTACTGCGAGCGTAAAGTTAAAATACACACGAGGCGTATCATTATAAAAAAGTGACTAACAGTTTACGTCAACATTGTGGCACCTGTTGAAGGGTGTGGGATATTTTTAATACCATGTCTCATAAATCAACATCTGATATGAATAAATTCCCCAGTTATTATTAATTTTTTAAAGCTACCCACGATCCCCTGTGTGCAGTTATGTCATAGTCGTTGTGGGGTTTGCTGTGGAGCTCGACAGTGACGCCTGCGCTAGGTCCGAACGTCAATTATCCATTTATTTTTCCCTTAGACATAGAAAAATTCACATATTAAGAGTTTGAAGGTATCGTGGAGGAAGGTGCTAGCCAGCTACATGCTAACTAGCGAGCTACATGCTAACTAATATCCATAATGCCTTTGTTTAATGATTCAAAATTAAAGGTCTTATATTACACAAATTGACTCTTGTAAGCTTTAAACCATGTTATAATGCTGTTACGTCCTCAAAAACATACAAGGAGTTGTGTTTTGAGACAAAGCTCAAAATGCTCCGTTCCACCTTGTGATGTCATGAAGTGGTAGTTTTCAAGTTAACATCTCCACTTTACCTTTAGTGGCGATTAGAAATTCCACGTTTGAAATGATCCAAATGATTCTAGTGAAGGTGTTTATGGAGTTTAAAAACACAACGGAGCACTTCCTGTATTACCACATGATGACATCACAAGGTGGAACAGAGCGTTTTCAGTTTGAGAGAAGAGCCTGAATCTGCAGGGTTAAAACATGTGTGAATGAAAAAAAAAAAAAACACAACTCCAGGTGTGTTTGTGATGACGAAACATTATAACAGATCAGAAAACAGTGTGATATGGGACCTTTAAGTGAATTAATTAATTAATAGGAAAAAACAAAATGGCGGAATGTGCAGCAGCAGAAGTGGCGGCGGCGGCATGAAAAACTGTAGCTTGCATTGTTTGGAAATAAAAAGGGAAACGCTCGTTCACACATCTGTTGCCTGCTAACAACAGACATGTGGTCATAATGTTTAGCTCTAACAGCATGAGCTCAGAAATCATGTCGAATATTATCTAAAAACCCACTGTAGTACTGCACTGCGCAGCCTTCTCCCGATGTGGCTTCCCCTCCCTCCACTGTGAGGTTACTCCGAACGACAACCATGTGCTAGAATTGACCATTTGGCACTTAGCGAAGCCTCATATGGGTTTAATATCACTCCACTTTTTCATTTATTCTCTTCTGACAGAATAATGGCTTTCTTCGGAGAGTTTCCTGCCCACCATGGTTCACCCCAAAGTGCCTGGTTTGATGCCGAACAATGCGCCCAGGCCGTGTGCGCTGGGACCGGGCTAGAGTTTGCGAGCACGCCCGCTGTGGTTCGTGGTTTTGCCGCCACCGCAATCGCAATCGGCTGCTGCTGCTACATAGGCTGATGTTTTGCTCCTATAGTCATGGGGCTTGTTAGGGTCAAATTAAAATACAATATATATAGCGGGTAGATTAGCTGATGAAAAGGTGGGATTTGCAGTGGTTTATGGGTAATATTTAGGTTTTTAGGTCTAAAATAGGTCAGGGCACAGTTACTTACAGTATTGTAGTAAATGTATATAAAATAAAAATGTGTAGAAACATAGCAGATTGGATTTTCAAGTTTATCTCGGCTTGGAAAACTGAAAAGTTGCATTGGGTTGCGGTTAAATTGTCGGTCTAATAAAACAAAAGACAATATAAGACAAGGCTGTGCGGTGAATTAAACTTGAATTGAAATCAAGATTCAGTCGTTTTTAATCTGCAGCATGATCATTTTGGGCGTTTTTAATGGAAACGTCCAAAGCCAAGCCTCTGTCAGTTAAAGCGGTTGTGGTTTGGAGCAGAGTCCACACTTTAAAGACCAAATATGAACTTTTTTATGTGTATTGTTTATATTCAGGTAATAAAAAGCCAGTGAAAGCGATTTAAATTTGTTGTTTAAAGACCAAATAAAACTTAAATCAGAAATTGTGTGGTACTTTCAGATCCCTCAAGTGTAGACTGGATTTATAAATGGACAAAGCTAACCTGCTAGCTATAGCTCCAAATAGGAAGTGACATGGGCGCGCTTTCAGCTCAATTGACTCTGGCTTCAATTCACTTTCTATTGAAAAACTGTGTCCCCTTTCTCTGTAACTGCTGCTGTCAGACTCGTCATTTTTGGTCTTAAAATGTTCGTATTAACCCTCTGCATGATCCTGGTGTTTTCATTTTGCCGTTTTGTCCGTAAATCAAAATATGAACATTAATAACAGACAAATCAAGCGCCTTCTTTCCCCGAGGTCGCTCCCGCTAGCATTAGCAACAGGTTTGATTGACAGCGTTGCTATGCGCCCGCTCTGGATTGGCTCTTTGGTTGCTAGGAAACTCGCGACTTGGCTCCAAATTAGCCGCTATAACTGCTAGCCACGATGAGCTTCATTTTATTGAACTTAATCCATGTCTTTATGCAGTTTATGTTCGTAAAATAAAGTATCTGTTAACACAAAATAGTAATGAGTCTTTATATAACATATGGAGATTAATAGGGTTATTTTTTCTCTTTCTCTGTAACCATTATCTAAAAGCACTGAAAAACTAATAATGAATCTTTAAAATCCTGTTCTGCTCCTTTTATTTGCAGTGCTTTGGTCACCTCTGGCCATTAGCTCTCATGTGCATGTGGATCTGAATGACCAGGGCAGGCGCTGGGCTGTGCAAAGAAGTCAATAGAGAGTGAGAATGATCCGGAAACATGGGACACTGGAGCATTAATTAAAAGACCGACGACTCTGCTACTCCGCTCTGCACCAGGAGGCAACATAATGAGACACGCAAGCGATTCTGACCCTCGCTTTTCATTTGACCAATTATAAAGGTGCACTGAGTAACTTTTCTGATGAAGGTTACGCCGCCTGATTGTCGCAATGGAGATGTTATAGCTTCGCCTGGAACGTTCCATACCATCACTTTTGTCTCATTTTGTTTTAGTTTAAAGGAAATAAATACTGTTTTCAGTCTCTGGTATCGGTTAATATCGGGAATCGTCAAATATTTGAAGAACATAGTATCAGTATCGGTATCAGAACCAAAAAAAAAGCTGGATTTGAGCATCGCTAGCATCACATTTAATAATCTAATTTACATTTGCTGTGTCTCCTGTACAGTACAGAATGTGTCCAGACAAATTTACATAAATGTTGGATCGCAGTGTGACTCTTAAGTGCTGTATGTTTGCAAGTTTTCTCCCCGACAAAACCCACAATGTCGAAACGTTTGAACTTTGAGAGAGGTTTGAACTTTGAGAGAGAGAGAGAAATGTGAGAAAATGTTAATGTCTGTGTGAGAAAAGTGTATAAAGTGTGTGGTGAGGGGTTTTACAGCAAAACATATAGAATAATCGTAAAAAATAAAGCTGATACTTCACAGATTTCGCCTATTGCGGATTATTTTTAGAACATAACCCCCACGATAAACGAGGTAACACTGTAGTTCTACTTTATAACTCGACTGTATTGTAAAAAGTGTAGCGAGAGGAGGTAAAATAGCTTAAAAATGGTTGATGGTTGGATTTAGCTCTAATCTATTACATGGTTGATGGTTGATTGTTCTTCGCTAATACAGCCCAAAATCAAGCGCTGACACTATGGAACAGCGCCCTCTGCCTGTCAGACCCTCTTCTCCCTGGCATTTAACACAAGCTCCACAGGATATCTTGACGTTTTATTGTTCTTTCTTTAAATTTCTTTTCACATGAAGCATTTTTGGGTAGTTTTTAAACTCGTTATATAAATAAAATTGATAAAACACGCCGCAAAGATGGAGATGGACCGCCGCTCCACAGATCTGACCTGTAACTTCACTAGCGGGGCTCAACTGCTTATCTCCATGGACATAGGTAAGTTTAACAATCCAGGCAAAGCAGTGTGTGGCGGAACTTCACCCGGGAAAGTTACATAGTGAGTCTTTAAATAGCTAAACTTTTACCCATCATGCAGCTGACAGATTCCTTTAGCTCAATACGTCTCCACTGAGGTGAAAAAGTTGATGAAAACTGAGCTAGCGATGAGATTTTCACTCAGAATTCCCCAGGTGCTGTAGCTAGAACACCATGTACTTGAAACCCTCCCCGTCGGACGTCCAGTGTCTCCTTTTGTGCTTGTGACAGGTGTGAGAGCGAACTTCGATTTGCATTCAAAACTCCAGTTCAGAAGTGCTCAAACATTTATATGAGTGGAGAGGCCCGCGGCTATCTCTGTCACGGTATGTATTTTAAAAGGGTTGAACAGGTTCATGAGTGCGGAAACCAGATGCAGTTTACACGCAGCGAGAGGGGGAGAGACGGCAGGGGCGTTCGAGCACACGCTAAGCAGGCCTCGATGCGTTTGCTAGGAAGGTGTTAGCGTTAGCCGTTACGTGTAGCTAATCTGAGACTCTGAGCAGGTGACGCTGAACCGTAAATGAACTGTCCCAAGTCTGCGTAAGTTTGTGAACCTGTAGATGAGTTTATAATTAGCATTTAAGCTAGAGGCTAAGGATAGGTTTGTGAATTTGAACGTTGATCAGGACAAGTACGAACAAAAACTTACCGGATTTGAATATTTAATTAAACTCAGCTATCCTGCATTATGTCAAACTAAAACTGACTCTTGAGAGCTTTAGTAATGTTGTTACCTCCTCAGAAACAGACCTGGAGTTGTGTTTTGTCTCATTCGCACATGTTTGAGTAACACTTTATTATTAGTCTGTACATCTCCAACGCTCAAAACGCTCTGTTCCACCTTGTGATGTCATGAAGTGGTAGTTTTCAAGCTAACATCTACATTTTACCTTTTGTTGGAATTTCAAGGCCTAAAATGATCCAAATGATTCTAGTGAAGGTGTTTGTGGAGTTTAAAAAATGCAGCGAAGCACTTCCTGTATCACCACATGATGACATCACAAAGTGGAACAGAGTGTTTTCTGTCTGAGAGAAGAACTCAAGGTGTGTTTGTGTGTTAAACATGTGTGAATGAAACAAAAAAACACAACTCCAGGTCTGTTTGTGATGAAGAAACAACACTATAACATAGATCAGACGGGGCAGTTATTGTTGAGGGGGTAATATTTTGTGTTTTCTTTGCACTAGTATGGAATATTTTGTAATTTTTTTTTTGTTATTTTTTTGAAGATTTGAGCTGTAGAGGGTTGGGTCAGTACCTTCTGTGATCAATTTGTATTGTAGCTCATGTTAATTAACAACACTGCACATATAGAATAGATTTTTGGGGGGAATAACGGCTTTTAATATTATCCCTAAAGCACTTCCTGTATTACCACATGATGACGTCACAAGGTGGAACAGAGTGTTTTCAGTTTGAGAGAAGAACTAAGGGGTGTGAAGGAAACAAAACACAACTCCAGGTCTGTTTGTGATGAGGAAAAAACATTAAAACAGATCAGAAAACAGTGTAATACGGACCCTTTAAATGGTTAAAATTAGCTAACAAAATGATCAAATGATTTTTATTTTTAAATTTAATCAAATATATAACCAACAGATGAATTACTGGGATTATAACGAAACCGTGCAGTGCTCTGGGTGATTAGTCAGACGTACAGCTGCACTATTTGCATAAGATTTAAAAGACCCGTAGATTTGCTTTGCCAAACCACAAAGTTTTCGACTACGACACAAACCAACAGGAAGTAAACAGGAAGTCAACAGGAAGTCAAACATTAAACAGTGAAATCACCTCCGTCGCGGTCGTGCCAGTTGGCGCGGCTGCTGGCGGGCGAGCTCGGCGAGGAGTAGAAGTCTGGACCGGTCGGGCTGGTGTCCATGTTCTCGTCCATGTTCACCGTTTTAGGCCTTTTACTGAAGAAGAAACGCAAGAATATGTCTGAGTAACTTATTTAGACAGTGTTCAGTCCTTATAATCACACATATATATCTTATATATCTTTGCTTGTCTGTTTTCGTTCATTTTTTAGAAAAGATGTCCATTTTCCCAAGACAAATAATAAAAAAAACTAAAAAAACACACCCCTTTTGTCCCTCCCTGTCGATTCTGTGGAAAAGTAGTTTTTTTTCTGCTCATTCTGGTGTCACAATGGCGATTATCTTCGTTGGCGATTATCACGATTACCATATTTTCTGGAGTATAAGTCGAACCCCAGTCGCAAAACCCCAAACTATGAAAAAAAAGCGACTTATTTTTATTTTTTCCCCCCCAAATTTGATCCACTCTGGAACATACAGCATATAATTTGTACTTTTTCCCCCCAAACTTGACCCACCTCCAAGCGTCGCCCTGTGTGACATTCCCACCCCGCACATTAGTAACTACAACAACAAACACGATGCTTCTCCACAAGGTCGCACCGCTTTGACCCGAGTTTAATTGTGCTGGATCTGCTTTGGTTTGCGTTTTCCTGAAGTTGGCACTGACCTGCCGGGAGGCGAGGAGAGGGAGCGATGAAGCCCCACGCTGGAGTTCAGGTCGTGGTAGTACGGTTGGCTCGGCATGTCGGCCATGGAGAAGTTTACCGCCGCTCCGTGGGTGATGGGCACTGAGGGGGACACATAAAAGATGAAACTTTAATCACCGTGAGAGAGGTAAGTTTCACGTCAGCACAATAAGACGGAGCGTGGAGGTGCGTAATTAACTGTAGGACAAGGCTTGAGCGACTCTTACTGACGCTTTGAGTTTAGAGGTATCAAATCAAACGCTCCCCATTCGCAGGTTAACGGCACCGACCGGCCAGCCCGATCTGCTGATTAACAAGTCGGTGAAGCCCTGAGAGCTATAGGGAGCCACGGGCGACAAAACTTTTACCTTAGAGTGCACTTGCTGCCTTTTATTATCTCAAGTGCACAACAAATCCAATTGTGTAAGTGAGTGGCCCCTAAAGTTCGCTGTAATCAATATTGTTAGCAGCAAAGCAAGAAAAGCCAGACAGATAAAATCCATGAATCTCTTTGAAGGCTCCTTTAGTGAGATTAAAAGCAGACCGGGGTGCTGCACAAACTTATTCCAAAGGCTAAAAATGCTGCGTAATGTTTAAAAAGTGCTGACTCGTTCTTCGGTTATGTTTAAAGAATTGAGGCGGGAGTGACGGCCTCCGCAGCCAATCGCATCAACGATTGAAATACAGAAGAGATGGACAGGAGAGTAAATGAGTGCGGAGGTGTGGGCGGGGCCTCGGACTTCGATGAAAGACAAGAAGCAAAGCGATATAGCGTGATCGGAGAGGGGTAAGCTAGCGTGTTTGTACCTAGAAGGGAAAGAAAGTTATGTTTTTGTGAATTAATAAGTCACTTTTAATCACATTTGCTCGTAATTGTCCTGTTTGGGTAAAATTTGGGCAAAAAGTGAATGGAAAGTTGGCAAAAATTCATAAATATAACTAAATCTGTACTTGAAAGATTAGATTTCAAGTATTTATTCAGCTTTTAACACTTTTTTTTCGCAACAATTGGATAAAAAAGTGTTTTGTAATGTGTTTTGATACATGGACCAATCAGAGAGCTGTATTCTGAGTACTTTTTTACTACTTTTACACAGATTAAAACAAGAAAAACAGCATAAAACAGCTTTATTTTTGTTGCTATGTTTGTTAAGCGTAAAATTAAGTGCGCACACTGTCAGATCTGTGTTTTTTTTAATTCATTTTTCAGCTAAAATGACATAATAAACCCTCATAATTTCTTTTTATTTCAGTTTAAAGTACCTGTATTCATGGACGACCTGCACCAGAACAGTTACTGAAGGAGTTTATGTGATGGTTAAACTTTAAACTTTTTTTTTTGATTATTGGCAGGGCATCTGGAGTAAAATCAATCAAACCAATATAACATGTTTAGAGACGTGTTAATGAGCCTGAACGAATGAAAGTGACTCTACCAGAATACAGAGCGACACGTAGTTTCAGTCACTTTTTTCCATTTTTTTAACAAAATTTTTGAATTCCACAGCACAAAACAGGATTATTATAGATTTAGTGAAGTATCTCCAGCCTCTAAGGAAAAAAAAACATATACTTTCGTGTATTTTTTTGTGTATTTTTTGTGTATTTTTGTGTGTTACTTCATTCTTTTCTTCAGTTAAATCTTGCTCTAGTTCCAGGTCTGGGATATTGTTTCAAACTCGAGGCACTTCGCTCTCTCCCTCCTTCTCTCTTTTCGCTGATCTCTCGTTCTCTCTCATTTTCACTCTAATTCCCTCCCTCCTTCCCTCTGTCGCTCGATCTTTGTCACTCTTCTTCTATACCTCCGTCTTTTCTGTCTCTTATTCTCTTTTTCTAAACCCCGCTTCCCTCTTTCACCCTCCTCCTCATCTTTATAACTCTCTCTCTCTCTCTCTCTGCATTCGCTATAATTCCCCCTCTCCTTCCCCCTCTCTCTCTATCTGTCACCCTCCCTCTATACCTCCCTCCTATCTGTCTCTTATTCTCTCTTTTTCTATACCTCCCTTCTGTCTCTCCTTCTCCCGACATCTCTATATCTCTCTAACTTTCTCACCTCTTTCCAATTTTTTTTCTTCCCTCTCTTTGCTGACGAGAGCACAGAGTGTGTCTCCTCCTTCTCTCCTTGTCTCTCTCTGTCTTCCTCTCTTCTTCTCCTCTTTTTTCCTCTCCCTCTCTTTGCTGACGAGAGCACAGAGTGTGTCTCCTCCTTCTCTCTCTCTGTCTTCCTCTCTTCTCTTTTTCTCTCCTCCTCTCTTTGCAGACGAGAGCACAGAGTGTGTCTCCTCCTTCTCTCTCTCTCTGTCTTCCTCTCTTCTTCTCCTCTTTTTCCTCTCTCTCTTTGCTGATGAGAGCACAGAGTGTGTCTCCTCCTTCTCTCTCTCTGTCTTCCTCTCTTCCTCTCTGTTTTTCCTCCCTCTCTTTTAGACAGAGTGTGTCTCCTCCTTCTCTCTCTCTGTCTTCCTCTCTTCCTCTCCTCTTTTTCCTCCCCCTTTCTTTTCTGACGAGAGCACAGAGTGTGTCTCCTCCTTCTCTCTCTCTGTCTTCCTCTCTTCTTCTCTGTTTTTTCCTCCCTCTCTTTTAGACAGTGTGTCTCCTCCTTCTCCTTCTCTCTCTCTCTCTCTCTCTTCCTCTCCTCTTTTTCCTCCCCCTCTCTCTCAGAGTGTGTGGCCGTGTCTGTTGTGGTCTGAGGTTCACCACTGGCACGATCCATGGCCCAAACCCTGGTCCAAACCCTGGTCTAAACCCTGGTCTAAACCCTGGTCTAAACCCTGGTCTAAACCCTGGTCCAAACCCTGGTCTAAACCTTGGTCCAAACCCTGGTCTAAACCCTGGTCCAAACCCTGGTCTAAACCCTGGACTAAACCCTGGTCCAAACCCTGGTCTAAACCCTGGTCTAAACCCTGGTCCAAACCCTGGTCTAAACCCTGGTCTAAACCCTGGTCCAAACCCTGGTCCAAACCCTGGTCCAAACCCTGGTCTAAACCCTGGTCTAAACCCTGGTCCAAACCCTGGTCTAAACCCTGGTCTAAACCCTGGTCTAAACCCTGGTGTAAACCCTGGACTAAACCCTGGACTAAACCCTGGTCTAAACCCTGGACTAAACCCTGGTCTAAACCCTGGTCTAAACCCTGGTCTAAACCCTGGTGTAAACCCTGGTCCAAACCCTGGTCTAAACCCTGGACTAAACCCTGGTCTAAACCCTGGACTAAACCCTGGTCTAAACCCTGGTCTAATCCTGGTCTAAACCCTGGACTAAACCCTGGACTAAACCCTGGACTAAACCCTGGCACACCCCCGTCTGGTCCCTGGCAGCGCCCCCTACCAGCGCCCCGCCGCATCGCGCCGCCTGTGGAGGACTCGGCTCGACTCTTGTCTTTGTTTCTTTCGTGTCGGAGGACGGCCCTGGACATCACTCGCGCTGATGTTTTGGCGAGACACGAGTTTTACGATGCCACTTGGCGACTGCGTTCGCCTCGTTCTCAGAGTCGCTCCAAAAGCTTAAGCTCATGGCACGGACCCTTGTTTTCATTTCTTAGCCTAAAACAAATTGAGGGTAATTACTTCAAATCAAATCCAAAACATCTTAAAAGGCATGAATCAAGTGGAAACGCCGCTCTCGCTCAGCCCCGTCGCGATAAACACTGCACTTTGGGGTCAGAAGGACTTTTTTTTCACACTAGAACTAACTTTTTTGAACTTTTCGGTGGTTTTTTCCTGCTCTACGATTAGTTTCGGTGGAATAAATCACTCGTCTGACTCGTTACAGACACAGACTGACGACCAAAGCGTCTCATTCGTGAGTTTTTAACCATATCGCACACGCAGAACAGTCGTTTTAGGATGATATTACTTCAGGATTGTTGCGTCAGTGGCGTAAATTAGTTTAAATGTCGTCGTTTATTGTCTGTATCGAACTTCAAAATGTGTTATCGCGATATTTTTTTTACATATTTTATTTTTTTTGGGTTTTTTTTCATGGCTGATACCGATATCGATTCATTTAAATTTTTTTTTTTTCATTTATTTCTTTATTTTGAGCCACATTCCAGATATTTTTTTCTTATTTAAGCTCAAAAATAAACATCTCTTTGGATTCTTCAGCTTTGTCGATACTTTTGGGCTGATATGTGAAGCCGATTTTGGTAATTTTCCTCAAATAATGTCATTTAAACAACTAAAAACTCCCTTTTTAATCATAAACCCATAAGAGAACAGTGTAGTCATGGTTTGTGCCGCTATCTCTTTGCACTAACGTGTCTATATGAAGCATTATGTGGACTCTTTAAGGCAGGAACTCAGACAAAAGGAAATATCGGTCTGTGCTGGTGATTTAAAGCCGATAACCCATTTGTTAAAAAGAGCAAATATCGGTCATTGGTCCATTAGTAAAAACTGATTGTGTAATACTGGAAATGCGTCATAAATGTGTTAAAACGAGTCTGTAAGTGTTGGATTTAGGGTCAAAGTGAACATTTTAACGTGAAAGTGTGAAGTCGATATTAATTTAAACAATATTTGAACATTACTACAGGAAATAAACTTGATAAACTTATGATAAAACCTTCAATTTCTAATTTAAGAACATTACACGAAGCCCGATATTACGCAAAATCGACTCTTGTGAGGTTTAAGTCATGTTCTAAGGCTGTTTCCTCCTCAAAAACAGACCTGGAGTTCAGTCTGTCCACATCTCCGAACCTAAAAACGCTCTGTTCCACCTTGTGATGTCATGATGTGGTAGTTTTCAAGTTAACTCCTCCCTCCTTTTTTATCTTTAGTTCAGCACAGACTGACATTACCGGGGCTGAAATCATCCAAACGATTCCAGTGAACGAAGTTTAAAAACACTTCCTGTATCGATGTATTACCACTTGATGACATCACAAGGTGGAACAGAGCGTTTTCTCAGTGTAAATATGCAAAATGAAACAAAAAAAACACAGAAAATCGTGAACAGTTACAGATTCTTTAACAGCTGATGTGTTTTCGAGGTACTTTTGTGGATTAAACTTGAACTAAATGTAAGATCGACTCGTTTAATGCAACAATGTGGAACTTTTCAGGCTGTGGAAAGCACTAACGTCTCCATGGAGATGAGCAGATGGAGGACTGTCCACCAGAAACGTGACAAAGCTCTTTTAACACGTCAATTTGCTAATCTAGTCTTGTCTTTTTTTTGACGAGGAAACATTATAACACAGATCATAGCAGACGTAGCGTAGCATTAGCGCTTTAAGCTAGCGCACTTTTACAGCGTGCGTAGCTTTTAAGCGCATAGCGACTTCAACTTGAGACACACGGAGGTAGCTGCACTATTCCCCCTCACGAGTGTCCTGCCAGAGCACGTCCCGTCTAAATTCTAGTCTATTATGTCAACAGTTGTGGCCCTGTGCTCCGCTCGGTGTTGACATAACACTTTTAAACATGCGAGCGCCTCTCTGCCGCATTAATGAGCCGCCCCGTCCAAACGCCGCTCGGCCTTGAACCTGTGGGAGCGCGCGCCTTTGATGGACTTCAAAGAGCGTCCCACCCGCTCCGAGAGTCAAAGACGAGCTGGAGGGACCGTCCGCGGACTGACCGGCCGACTGAGTGACAGCTCCACAGCCCCCGACGACCTTTTTAAAATTCCAAGCTCCGAAAACTTCAGTGGGGTTTAGAGGGACGGCGCAGACCCTCGAGCCAGCGCCATCTGCTTAGGGGGCAAAGCTAAACGCTAAACACAAACAGCGGCGTTTCAGAGAGTTTGGAGAGGGTGGAAATGGGGTTCGTACGTGTTTGGAGATCAGGCGGGACGTGCGCTGGTTTGAGAAAGACTCTGAGCAGGAAGTTGTTCGTTTTTTTAGGCAAAATCAAAGGAATTATTCATTATTAGTGCCAAAATATTTATATCTCGTGTTTTGCGGATTTAATTAAATAGAAAAAAAAATGGAAAAAGTGTTTTAATATGAAAAAAAATTAACTGAGCGTCTCTGGTTGATTAACAAAATAACACAATATTAATTTAAATATTTTACTACCACGATTACTACAGTTAAACAGGTTCATTATCTGGCAACACAGTTTTATACACACACCTGCACCTGTTTTTAATGTTTTAAATGGACTTATTTACTTATTTTGTTTGTTTTTTTTTTTTGTTTGAATTGTGTTTTAAAGAGGGCAACACTATTACTAGATTGAAACAGTTCTGCAAAAGTGGATACTTTCATCATAATCTGGCAACAAAACTCTTATACACACATCTGCACCTGTTTTTAATGTTTTAAATGTGCTTATTTACTTATTACATTTGTTTTTTTGTTTGAATTGTATTTTAAATAAGGCGCCACTAGCACTACAGTTAAACAGTTCTGCAAAAGTGGATACTTTCATTATCTGGCAACACAGTTTTACACACACTTGCACCTGTTTTTAATGTTTTAAATGGACTTTTTTACTTATTTTACTTGTTTTTCTGTTTTAAATTGTATTTTAAAGAGGCCAACACTATTACTAGAATGAAACAGTTCTGCAAAAGTGGATATTTTCATCACAATCTGGCAACAAAACTCTTATACACACATCTGCACCTGTTTTTAATGTTTTAACTGAACTTATTTTGTTATTTTTTTTGTTTGAATTGTACTTTGAACATGGCGGCTATATAAAAGTCAGTCTAAGTGCGTCTCTGTATAAATAAAGATAAAAAAATCAAATTATAAACTTGTCTGAAGCTTTAGGAGCAGCGACATCGCCTCCCAGACCGACTAAAACGTTTACTCACAGATGCAGTGACGTTCAACACAAAACTACGTCTTAAAACAATCGTAATTACAGATATAAGAGTAGTACTTTTCACATTCCTGCGCCGTCTTTGTGAATGGGCCCTTTGTGTCGACCTTGTATAATGCAATAATAATGTATAAGGCATCACAGGTAAACGAAGCCCGGAGCGATTCAGCAGAACAACCTTAAACGGCTCCTGTGCGAGTCTGAACACGGAGCCGCACAGGTGCTACCGCCGACTCCCAACCTGCCCGACCAGATCTGCGGAGTCACACAGTCAAACGCTAATCCTATTAAACCTCAGAAAGTGCAACAAAAGTCCCGTCGTTTGGTTTGACGCGACAGAAAGACGAGTTAAACAGGGACACGGCGGCGCAAATCATTTCCCAGAGTAAAAGTTCAAAAAGTAGCTTCTTACTTCTCGATACTCGCACCAGCTCGGAAACGCTGAAGACGCCGGATTTGATGAAGCTGTCCTCCAGGTACACTGCAAAAGAGACGACACAGTGGAGTTACACAAACACAGAAACACAAAGGGGTTTACGAGTTTTTCTTGTTGTTGCAGTGATTTTTAGATTTTTAGTTCTTTATTTAGTCTGTAGTTCTTAGAGTCTGTGTTTGTGGAGCTGTGGTGGTGAAAAAACTCCTCAGTTTTGTTACTTAAGCAAAAAATACTCAAGTAAAAGTAAAAATATCACATCTGCGTAAAAGTATTAAAGTACCTGTTTAAAAATGCAAAAGTGCAAAAGTATTTTGCACATATTTTGAGTCTTATAAAGCTTCAAATGTGGTGATTTTGATAAAAAATTGCGCAGAATTTTGAAAAAAACATGTTAAAATTAAACCCTGAGCTTTAAACACCTGCACCTGTTTTTAGTGTTTAAAATTGACTTATTTTGTTTCTTTTTTGGTTTATATTGTAAATTAAATAGGACTATCGCCACTATTGCACCACTATTACTCCAGTTAAACAGATACACAACAGTGGATACTTTTATAATCTGGCAACGCAGTTTTATACTCACACCTGCACCTGTTTTTAATGTTTTAAATGGACTTATATACTTATTTTGTTTGTTTTTCTGTTTTAAATTGCATTTTAAATAAGGCGCCGCTATTGGACCACGATTACTCCAGTTAAACATCTACACAAAAGCTGATAATTTCATAATCTGGCAACAAAACTTTTAACTCACACCTGTTTTTAATGTTTAAAATGGACTTATTTAGTTAGTTTTTTGTTTAAATTGTATTTTAATACGGCGCCACTATTACTACAGTTAAATAATTCTGCAAAAGTGGATAATTTCATAATCTGGCAACACAGTTTTATACTCACACCTGTTTTTAATGTTTTAAATGGACTTATTTTCTTTGTTTTTTGTTTGAATTGTATTTTAAATAAAGCGCCACTATTACTACAGGTACAGTTAGAATGAAAACACTTTTACTTTTCAGAAACTATAAATCCTGCTCTCAAATGTAGTGAAGTAAAAGTAAAAATATCTGCTTTAAAACGAACTTAAGTAAAGTACAAATACCTCAAAATTGACTTTTACATTAAATTAAGTCGCTACACTTCACTATCGCTCTTTGATTATTTAAAAACACCATTTCTTTTCTATAAATACATCTAAAATAATCAGATTTAACTCATAATTTAGATTTCAAATGGCTTTACATATATATTTGCATGTATTTATTTTATATTTGCAGATAAAGCAGAAAACACGTCACATTTTCACAATATCAGGACGACAAAAGCTGATCATTTCACTGCAGAGTATATGTAATTATAGTATAAACGGGTTCATCTGAGAGTGGTCTTTATATATAGACGAGGTCGATATGTCGCTTATGTAAATTTCCCGTCAGAAGAATGTAAACTACGCATGGTAATCAAACGCCGCTCGTCAGCGAAAACTCCCAGACAAGTTCCTGACACCCAAATGACTCCTGCTCTTTGATTCCATGCCAACGCCACGAAAGCCTGCCAAAAAAGATCAGCGGCAAATTGGCATCAGCGGCTCAGATTGGCACCTACAAAAGTCCCGAGGTCTCCGCTGCCTCCAGTGTGTGCGAGCTCGGCTCGTTAGCGAACAGGCTCACAAAAACCGTGCCGGCTACTCCCGAGGTCTTCACCCCAACGAAGCGCTGGCTCCGCGGCTGTTTTTTGGTTTGCACTCGATGGAGCGTAACCTGCTCTTGAGGTAGAGAAAAGTAATTATAGAGCTCACAAACTATTTTCATTCCTGCATTGTGACGAAAACGGCGTGGGTCAGTCTCAGGGGAACAACGGGGCTGTCGGAGCGGACGGGATCTTGATCACCCCCAACGAGACGCACGAGGCTACGGGCGAGATCTGCGGGAAATGTTTGGTTTACAGGGAGCTGACTGAGCTGCTCTGGAGAGCTCTGGACGTGGAGAGTGTTTTTAGGAGAGTGTTTTTAGATTAATATTTCATGTTTTATAAGAGAAGAAGTGGATGTTTAGTGATGAAAAAGTGGTAAAAGTGTCAAAAAGTGCTCAAGTTTATACCAGAGCAAAAAATACTTTAAAAATTGACTTAAAAGAGTAAAAAATAAAACTTTTCATGCAGATTTTGAGTCTTATAAGGCTTCAAATCAATGAATTTTGACAGTTTTTTTCTTTGACTTTGTCTTTGTGCAGGTCTCAAGCTATGAAAATAATAAAAATACTTTCACTTTCACAGGTAAAATGTGTTTTAAATGTTTCATTATGAGTTTACAGGGAGCGGGACTGAGCTGCTCTGGAAGAATATGAAGATAGGAGAAGTGTTTTAGGAGAATATTTCATGATTTATAAAAGAATAAGTTATGTTTAGAGGTGGAAAAGTGCTCAAGTTTATACTGGAGCAAAGAAATACTTAAGTAAAAGTGTCACAAATGCAAAATTCTAACAGAAAGTATTTAAAACGGCTTGCTTAAAAATGTACTTAAGAGTAAAAAATAAAGTATTTCATGCAGATTTTGAGGCTTATAAAGCTTTCAACAGATGTGAATTTTGAACCGTTTTTTTCCTGTTTTTGCTCAAAATAAAAAGACGTTTTTGCAGGTCTCAAACTATAAAAAATAAAAAATACTTTCACTTTCACAGGTTAAAAGGTTTTAAAAATACTTTCATTATGAGTTTACAGGGAGCAACTCTGTAAGAATATGAAGATAGGAGAGTGTTTTAGGAGAATATTCATGTTTTATAGGAATAAGTGATGGTTTAGAGGTGGAAAAGTGCTCAAGTTATATACCAGAGCAAAACAAATACTGAGTAAAAGTATCAGAAATGCAAAAATGTACGGACAGTATTAAAGTAGCTGCTTAAAAATGGACTTAAAGTCGCAAAAAATAAGAGTATTTCATACAGATTTTGCGTCTTATAAGCTTTAAAATAAATGAATTTTGTTAATATTTCCAGCTGTTTTTATTTGTATATTTCTGTTTGCTCAAATAAAAGTCTTTTTGCAGGTCTCAAACAATACTTTCATGTTTTATAAGAGAAAAAGTTGATGGTAAGAGGTGAGAAGAAGGTGCTCAAGTTTGTACTGGAGAGCAAAGGAATACTTAGGTAAAAGTGTCACAAATGCAAAAAATGTACTGAAAGTATTCAAGTATGCAAAAAATGTACTGAAAGTAATTAAAGTATCTGCTTAAAAATGGACTTAAAGAGCAAAAAATAAACATATTTCACACAGGTTTTGAGTCTTATAGGGATTTAAATGAATGAATTTATTTTTTTCCAGCTGTTTTTCTTTGTATATTTCTGTTTGCTCAAATTATGAACATTAAACGTCTTTTGTGCAGGTCTCAAACAATAATAATAAAAATACTTGTTTGGTTTGTTTCATGTTGGATATATATGTTAAAAAGTTATGAATAAATTATTAAAAATTGGTTTACTCTGTCTCTATGTCACGGTTCATCTTTTGTGGTCTCACTGTTTCGCAGATTTTTTAGTGCCATTTTGCATGTTTTTTTTTACAGAATATGAATGTGCATTGTGTTCTGCGTCCTGATTGGCTGAGGGACTGTAGACCATTGTCCATCAGTCTCCTCCGTGTCTCCAGTACAGAATGTGTCAGACAAATTTACATAAATGTTGGATCAGTGTGACTCTGAAGTGCTGTATGTTTGCAAGTTTTCTCCCCGACAAAACCCACAATGTCGATGAAACGTTCTGCACCGACAAAGGCACCGACGAAGGTTTGAACTTTGAGAGAGTTTAAACGAGAGAGAAATGTGAGAAAATGTTAATGCCTGTGTGAGAAAAGTGTATAAAGTGTGAGGTGAGGGGTTTTACAGCAAAACATATAGAATAATTATAGAAAATAAAGCTGATATTTCACAGATTTGCGGGTTATTTTTAGAACATAACCTCCGAGATAAACGAGGTAACACTGTAGTTCTACTTTATAACTCGACTACTGTAAAAAGTGTAGCGAGAGGAGGTAAAATAGCTTAAAAATGGTTGATGGTTGGATTCCTGCGCTAGCCCAAAATCAAGCGCCGAGACTATGGAACAGCGCCCTCTGCCTGTCAGACCCTCTTCTCCCTGGCATTTAACACAAGCTCCACAGGATATCTTGACGTTTTATTGTTCTTTCTTTATATTTCTTTTCACGTGAAGCATTTTTGGGTCGTTTTTAAACTCGTTTTACAGATCAAATTGAACTGCTGGCTCATAAAACACGCCGCAAAACCCCAATATCGCGATTATCACATTACTCCCGCTGTAATTACCCGCCCATAATGACTCAAAACATTCGTACATACTTCTGCTTTTCAGTTTAAATTCTTTTCATACCCAGATCCCTCGCTCCACCTAGGTACGGGTAAGCGAGTTCAGCCTCCGCATAGCTCCAGCGCTCGTCGGTATGTCAGCTATGCGCACGGCTGTGACTGTACTTGAACAATGGAGCGTTGACAGCGGAGATGATGAGTGACAGTACGTACCTGGAAGAGGGTTCTTGCCTGGCTCATTGTTACTGGGACTTCCTGACTGCTGAGAGTCTGCACACACACACGACAGGACACAACACGGGGTTAGGATCACACAGCGTAAGGAAAAGCAGGACAAAGTAACGTGGAAGTCCAGTAAGGCTTGGAAAGGTCAAGGAGGCGCAGTTATTTCTGTTCGTTTCAGGTTATAAATGCGTCGCTATGGCGGTTTTTGTTCAGTTTTGATCGTAAAAACGGATCATTTGGACATTAAATCGCCCAAATTACGCTATTTAAAAAAAAATCTATGTCATAATTTCGTTTCCTCGTCACAAACAGACCTGGAGTTGTGTTTTTTTTGTTTCATTTACACATGTTTAACACACAAACCTGCAGATTTAATGTTCATGTTCTTCAATCTCCAAATTTTCATCAAGATTTTACATGAAAATAAATTCGAAAAATGCTCCTAAAATTAAAAAAGACGAGATTGAACGGGCAAACGGACGTGATAACTGCGATGTGGGAACTGTGTCACTTTTCTGCTCATCTCCATGGGGACGTCATTGCTTTTTATTGTCCGAAAAGTTCCACACAAAGGCATTAAACGAGTTCATCTTGCATTCACTTCATTCAATGTGCAAAAATAATGTTGTATAATGTTGTTTCCTCATCAAAAACGTAGCTGGAGTTGTGTTTTGTTTCATTCACACATGTTTAACGCACAAAACCTGCAGATTTAAGCTGAGTTCTTCAAAAAACGCTCTGTTCCACCTTGTGATGTCATCATGTGGTGATACAGGAAGTGCTCCGCGGTGTTTTTAAACTCCACACACCTTCATTTCTTGAATAATTTGGATGATTTCAGCCAATCTTCTGCGAAACTAAAGGTAAAATGTAGCTGCTAACCTGAAAACTACCACGTCATGACATCACAAGGTGGAACAGAGCGTTTTGAGTGTTGATCAAACATGTGTGAACGCAACAAAACACGACTCCAGGTTTGTTTTTGAGGAGGAAACAGCTTTAGAACATGGCTTTAACGTCACCAGAGTCCATTTTGCTTCATATTAGACCTTTAATGTTTCATTTGCATATGCTAATTTTTGTCTGAAATAATGAGTTCTAATGTTTTCCACCGTTCGCACGCACCTCTGCTCCACGTTCTGTCTTTAATTAAACATCTCGCTTGACGTCTTAATGCTTTTCTTATCTGTTTACACACTATTATCATGAATGGAAGAGTAAACTTTGCAGAAGGCGTAGTTCTGTCTGACACAGGATATGATGAAACCCACTGGCCTCATGAGCTGTATATGTGTCACTTTTTAAACACTCTGCTGCTGCTGCTGCTGCTGCTGCTGCTGCTGCTGCTGCTGCCGGGGGAGTGTCCAGGGGGGCAGGAGAAAATGTGCTCCGTCCTGCTGTGCAAGGTACGAGCGCAGAACAAAAAAACTGACGGGAGGACAGGAGGGGAGAGAGCGGCCAGGGAACACGAGTCCTGTTCTTTCCACCGGCTTTGGGCCATGAACGTTAAGTCTGGAGTGAGCGCTGTACCTGACCGAGGAAGAAAAGTTCAAGAGCTCGTGTTACGCTATTATCTATGTTATAATGTTATTTCCTCATCGCAAACAGACCAGGAGTTGTGTTTTGTTTCATTCGCACATGATTTAAGCTGAGAAAACGCTCTGTTCCACCTTGTGATGTCATAAAGTGGTGATACAGAAAGTGCGTGACTGTGTTTTTAACTCCACACACCTTCACTAGAATCATTTGGATCATTTCAGTCTGTTGAATTGCCAATCTAGACTGAACTAAAGGTAAAAAACAGCTGTTAAAGCTTGAAAACTACCACTTGATGACATCACAAGGTGCAACAGAGCGTTTTGAGCTTTGCAGATGTAGACAGACTAATAATGAAGATGTGCGAATGAAAAAACACAACTCCAGGTCTGTTTTTGAGGAGATATAACATGATTTAAAGCTCACAAGAGTCAATTTTGTGTAACATAAGACCTTTAATCAATATTTACCATGGGACTTTTTCTTATAAAGCTTCAAATATAGTGATTTTTTAAAAGATTTGTGCTGATTTTGTTCAACAGAAACAATATAATCGTTCCTTTCCAGCTGTTTTTATCAGTATATTTTTATTTGCTCAAATTATGAATGTGCAAAAATAAACCCTCAGCCTTTTCAGCAGGTCTCAAAGTATAAGAAAAAATACTTTTACTTTACAGTACAGCTCAAAAATGTAGTGGAGTAGAAAATACAGACACTGCTCTCAAATGTAGTGAAGTAAAAGTAAAAATCCAGCTAAAATGTTACGTTCCACTGCTGAAAAAACATATGTCAATCCTTAAAATGAACGTCCACACTTGTTAACATCTTTTTGCCAGTATTTTAAATCAAGTCATGGCTGTTTTGGAGGAAAATCCTTCAAAAAAACAAAAACATACAAGGCGCTCGAGTCTGGTGGACCTCCAGCGTGATTGAAACCAGTCTGAGCCACACACACGCCCCAACGAGAACCAGCAGTCCGATTATCATCTCCGCCTTAAAACACAGACCAGAGACAGTGAACTGAGATACCCCCTGCTCCCATCAGCCCCCTGCTCTACCCCGAGTCGTGTTACAGCGGAGGAGAAAAAACACAGGGAGTTGTAGACGTAAAATAAAAAAAATGGCGTAAAGATTTATTCCTTTCTTCTTTCCTTTGCAGTGTCTCTGTTGCCTGCTCCCCCCGCTCCTAATTTTGACTATTAAACAGCGCTGCAAAAAACAGAATGTTCTTGGCCGCAGCTCAACGATGACAAAGTAGGGAGGGAGCAGGGCCATACGTTAAGAAAAGGAAAAAAAAAAAAATCCCCCTTTTTTTGTAAGTGTAGCCCTAAAGCGAAGATATATGCAAGCGTTATAATGTACGTCGGCCCCGCTTCCGGATAGCATAAAAAACATAGCTCAAGTTTTAGTAGGCTGCTGTAGAAAAAAGATTTGAAATTATTTATGTGCGTCTATTCATTTGTATGGTCTCAGCAAAACAGTTCCCACTGCTTTGCTTGCAGTAAGGCGCGAGTCTCCGCACACACACACACACACACACACACACACACACACACACATTAGGGTTGTAAAGCGGCTTTTGTGGGCAGGCCGAGTTTTGTGTGGACTTGGCACAGTACATGTCTATAAAGTGATTGCGGGGAGCTCGGGCGGCCTTGTCTCTCTGTCTTCCCCCCCGCCCCCCCATGCCACTTTCAGAGTCATCCATCAGTCTAGTTACAACTGCCAACTCCACGCCCGCTGCAAAGACACAGAGCCGCAGAGAAAGGAGAGAGAGCGGGGGGAGAGGAAGAGGAAGGTGAAAGTAGTGAGAAGAAGAGGGCTACAGTATACGACGGGGAGGGAGGGGGGCGAGCGGCTTTAAGTCCGATCAGAGTTTGTGTTTTTGTTTTGCGTTTTTTCCCGACTTCAAGGGCTGAACAGGCAACCATGACAAAAAGAGCAGATGGTCGTAGCAATTAGAGATCCCAGGCAGCATCCTCCAGCATGAGGCCCCGTGTAGCACCAGGAGAGACCACCTGGACGACTCAAGGTGGAGCCGGCATATGGCACATCTGCCAAGGCTGCGCCCGAGCGCTGTACACCTCCCCTATTGCATTACATTTTACCTTTGACCCAGGAAGGGCAGCGCCGGTACCACCACCTCCGGGCAAATACACTAAGAGCTAAAATTAGGATTTAAAGGTTGGGCGGACACCGTGTGACCTTATAGTAAAGTTACAATAAAGAGCAGCTATTATTTTGTACATCAACAGGTCTTTAGCAGAGATGCGCTCGCGAGCTGAACGTTTACATTCTAACGGAAAATGAGGACGAGTGTGTTGAAGAATAGGACCTACAGGGCGTGAGGCCTCGGCCTGTGTCTGAAAGGTGTTCTGTGCAGAAGCCGGGCCAATCCGATAGTGTTCAAATAAACACTGGAGTAACCTGTAAATAAACAGTTGTGGTGGAGGAGGCCGGCTCTGCCCTGGGAGCTTGGCAGGGCTGGAGGAGTCTGACACACACACGCCACACGTACACCCACGGCCCTTTCCAAAAACAACATTTCTTGGCACCCTCTGTCCCTACCACTTGTTTAATAAACAAACCGTTTCATGAAGGAAGCACGTATGAATCAGATTATCTACTGTTACTCAGCAAAAGGGAAAAAACAGCAGAGGAGGCTGGTGGCTATTGGACGTGTCCATGAGTTCTTACACCTTCTTGTCCGGTGGGACACTTATCATACCACTGTAACCATTAAGCCAATTAGGGCTAATGGCAACAGAAATCTGGCTCTGCAAGAAAGTTGCTCAGTTCTTGTGAGGTTTTTCCACGCCCATGTGTGCTACCCGCCTGGATTTTATAATCACTAAAACACTCCACCAGCCCACCCCTCTCATTTTTGGCATGATACCCGCTCGGGTCCCCTAAATACTGGGATACACATGCACATACACAACACAGTGTGGATCAAATTAGCCACAGTTTAGGAAAGTATAGTTCTTTACATTGATGCACGGCCCCATCCCACAAACACATGCAGACACGTACAAGTATCCCACAAAATAAGAGTGCGCACGCGCGGCGCGCACAGCCTGCAGATGCATACCGCTGTCGACATTTCAGGAGAAGAAGCCTGTCTGGCAGCCATTTTATGCCGAGCGGGGTTCTGTGCACATGTACAGCACTGTGGCTGCCAGAGGCATGGGTCCTGAGCCAAGACGCATTTCAGCAGCCTGGGGAGGCAGGAGGGAGGGAGGGCTCCAGGAGAAGCAGGAACAGAGAGAGGGGCAGAAATATCGACCTCATTACAGCACAGCTCTGATGCGTAATGTTTCGACAATACAGCTGCTCCTGAGTAAATATTTGATGTGGCCAAGCCGACTTTATGCTCAGTGTCCTCCTCCTCTGAGCTGCCTCTTCAAGTAAAACAAACCAAGAGTTTGTTTGGAGGCCGAGACGGAGCTGAGTGTGAGCAGAGTGTGAGCAGAGTGTGAGCAGTGTGAGCTGAGTGTGAGCTGTGTGTGAGCTGTGTGTGAGCTGAGTGTGAGCTGTGTGTGAGCTGTGTGTGAGCTGTGTGTGAGCTGTGTGTGAGCTGTGTGTGAGCTGTGTGTGAGCTGTGTGTGAGCGGAGTGTGAGCTGTGTGTGAGTTGTGTGTGAGCTGTGTGTGAGCTGTGAGCTGTGTGAGCTGTGTGTGAGCTGTGTGTGAGCTGTGTGTGAGCTGTGTGTGAGCTGTGTGAGTTGTGTGTGAGCTGTGTGAGAGTTGTGTGTGAGCTGTGTGTGAGCTGAGTGTGAGTTGAGTGTGAGCTGTGTGAGCTGTGTGTGAGCTGTGTGAGTGTGTGTGTGAGCTGTGTGAGCTGTGTGTGAGCTGTGTGAGCTGTGTGTAAGCTGTGTGTGAGCTGTGTGTGAGCTGTGTGAGTTGTGTGTGAGCTGTGTGAGCTGTGTGTAAGCTGTGTGTGAGCTGTGTGAGAGTGTGTGTGTGAGCTGTGTGTGAGCTGAGTGTGAGTTGAGTGTGAGCTGTGTGTGAGCTGTGTGTGAGCTGTGTGTGAGCTGTGTGTGAGTTGAGTGTGAGCTGTGTGTGAGTTGAGTGTGAGCTGTGTGAGCTGTGTGTGAGCTGTGTGTGAGCTGTGTGTGAGCTGTGTGTGAGCTGTGTGTGAGCTGTGTGTGTGAGCTGTGTGTGAGCTGTGTGTGAGCTGTGTGTGAGCTGTGTGTGAGCTGTGTGTGAGCTGTGTGTGAGCTGTGAGCTGTGTGTGCTGTGTGTGAGCTGTGTGTGTGTGTGTGTGCTGTGTGAGCTGTGTGTGCTGTTGAGTGTGTGTGTGTGTGAGCTGTGTGTGAGAGTGTGTGTGCTGTGTGTGAGCTGCTGTGTGTGAGCTGTGTGTGAGCTTGTGTGTGAGCTGTGTGTGAGCTGTGTGTGTGAGTGTGTGAGCTGTGTGTGAGTGAGCTGTGTGAGCAGAGTGTGAGCTGTGTGTGAGCTGTGTGTGAGCTGTGTGTGTGCTGTGTGTGAGCTGTGTGAGTGTGTGAGCTGTGTGAGTTGTGTGTGAGCTGTGTGTGAGCAGAGTGTGAGCTGTGTGTGAGCTGAGTGTGAGCTGTGTGTGTGCTGTGTGTGAGCTGTGTGAGCTGTGTGTGAGCTGTGTGAGTTGTGTGTGAGCAGAGTGTGAGCAGAGTGTGAGCTGTGTGTGAGCTGAGTGTGAGCTGTGTGTGTGTGCTGTGTGTGAGCTGTGTGTGAGCTGTGTGTGAGCTGTGTGTGTGAGCTGTGTGAGCTGTGTGTGTGAGCTGTGTGAGCTGTGTGAGCTGTGTGTGAGCTGTGTGAGCTGTGTGTGAGTTGTGTTTGGGTTGTGTGTGAGCTGTGTGTGAGCTGTGTGAACTGTGTGAGCTGTGTGTGAGCTGCGTGTGAGCTGTGTGAGCTGTGTGAGCTGTGTGAGAGTTGTGTTTGAGTTGTGCGCTCGTGAGGTGTCCTGCTCTGCTCCTGGATTCTATCATTGGCAGTTTGCAGATGACCTCACGACGCTCGGGCTGCTTTCCAACCGCTGCCAGATCCTGCTCTATTCTCCAAATCTCTTTCTTTTTTGCTCACTATCGGCCTATCTATGTCCCGCTGCCTGACACACAATCCTGACTCCATTGTGCGACTTGTGTGTAGATGTGTTATTGGGTATCTGTGACAATATCGCCTTATACAGTTAAAACTATATCTTCAGGCCTCCTTGTTCCCATATGTCTCCATTGACTCCTCCGCTGCACCTCTCCATCTGCGATCTCCTTTTTGCCGCCTTTTTCGCCGGCCTCTCTCTCCTGTCCTTTCTCTTTGTCTCTCTATCTCTCCCTCCCTCGCGCTTTGTTGTCTAAACAAAGTGGCCTTTATCAGGATGAGCCGCAACCCAAACAAGCCAAACAAAAGATACGGGCGAGGAAATGTGCCCGCTGACGAGGGGAGGATCGTTCTGTGCCAACCATTGTGTGCCAGCCTGCCAACTGCCGATGCCCCCCGCCGCCGCCTGCCCCACCCCTCCCGATAACCACAGACACCGCATTTTGGCATAGAAGCCCCGCGGCCGACTTGTGCGTGGTATCCCGCTAGAGGTTGGCACTCGGCTTGGGCCACATGACACTGATATGAATGGTAAGGGTCAGCAGGAGACGGGGGCGGCCATCTTGGACTGGCATCGGTGACTAATGAGAGAAGGTTGCCAGTGTATATGTTATGTAAAAGCCAAATGCGACGATCTTATGTCAGAGCGTGGGACAATTAGCTAAAACGACGCAAGTCTGGCTGCTTTAAAAGTTCAAACGTGAAGTTAAAGTGAAGTATTTGAAAGTACAATCTGATTTTTTACAATCTAGTTCAACTCGTTCGCAGCGTTCCCAAGTTATTCCTCACTTTCATTATGCATTCCTAGCATATGTACGAGGGCAAAACTGGGACATTTTATTTTATTACATAGACAGAAGAGATTAGTCTACGAGAACTACATATTAAAAACCATTCTGACATAATCCATCACACATTTTATCAGTTTTAATTAACCTTGAAAAATGTACTTCATTAAACGTCTGGAGTAAAAGTATCCAGTTACTGTCCAGCTCTACCTCATATCCCCCCGTCTAACTCCCCCCGCGGTCGGTGCCGTCTATTTCCCGGGTGACACTGTAATGATTATCTCATAATTGGGACAAGGCGAGTATTTCTTATTGACTTGGCGGAGCACCTGGTAATCCGGATAGCCTCCCCTATCAGATGTCGGGCCGGTGACGGGGGAATGCAGGTATACGGCGAGGATGAGTTACACCGAGCGCACAAAAACACACACACACACTCACACAATCGTATGAAAAAGAAAAAGGCAAAAGGCCAAGAGAAAGTGACAGGGGCCAAAGTTGAAGCGTCTGAAAGAACAATGGCGTTTGGGCTGGTTTTGTGAAGGACAGACAGCGCAGACGTATTCAGGACGAGGAGGAGGAGGGATCGTTCTGGGCTCAGGTCCCACTTCGGCCGTAAGTCTCACGTACAACAAACAAGAAAATATCCTGTACAGTGCGCAATAATAATGTCACTATTTGCTTTTTAGCGAAGCGGCGTCGGTCTTAAATCTCCAGCAGAGGTCGATATTTTGTTTGGCCCGACCAGCTGCTGAAATATGCACGTAAAAATATGCATAAAGCTTTATTTGAACACTTTAGTCCAAAGAGGGGACTGCAAAATGAGACTACACTGCTGCTCTATCCAGTGTGTAGTAAAGCAAGATTGTGCATGAGTAGATTTGGGAAAAGTAATCAAAATTGGTCTGACAGATAGCTAGCTTTTCAGACATCGGTTGCTATGGATTCGAGATAATCGGTCATGAAAAAATGCACAACGACCTCGATCAATCTCCGAGTTTTCATCAAGGTTTCACATGAAAATAAACTTCAAAATGCTCCTAAAATTAAAAAAAGATGAGACTAGATTGGCAAATGGACGTGATAACTATGATGTGGGAACTATGTCACTTTTCTAGTGGACAGTCGGCCATCTGCTCATCTCCACGGACACGTTATTGCGTTTTATTGCCTGAAAAGTTCCACATTATGGCATTAAACGAGTCCATCTTGCATTTAGTTCATCGCAAGTGTTTTTAATGCTCAAAAATAATGTTGTATAATGTTGTTTCCTCATCACGAAACAGACCTGGAGTTGTGTTTTGTTTCATTCACACATGTTTAACACACAAACCTGCATATTTAGGCTGAGAAAACGCTCTGTTCCACCTTGTGATGTCATCATGTGGTGATACAGGAAGTGCTTCACTGTGTTTTTAGACTCCACGCACCTTCACTAGATTAATTTGGATCATTTCAGCTCTGGAATTGCCGATCTAATACTGAACTAAAGATAAAACATAGCTGTTAACATGAAAACTCCCACTTCATGACATCACAAGGTGGAACAGAGCGTTTTGACTAATAATAAAGTGTTACTTAAACATGTGAATGAAACAAAACACAACTGCAGGTCTGTTTTTGAGGAGGTAACAGCTTTATAACATGATTTAAAGCTCACAAGACTCATTTTTGTGTAATACAGCATCTTTAACATCAATGACATGTCAAAGGAGATGCCAAAAATGTTACATAGTGAAGCTTTAAGGGCAGTGCCACAGGGTTGAATGGGCAGCAGATTCCACAGCCAAACAGAGACAGTCAACTAGCGTCATAAGTAAAGTCAATTTTGTAATACTAATTGTGTCAGACTTAGTTGGCACAAATCCCACGTCACCAAAGTTAAACAAACTTTTGCTTTATAACCGATCCAACAAAACTCTACACAGCATGCCCACAACAAACCGACGAGTGCAAGTCCCCAGGATCCTCACAGGCGGGCGCACGCACACACAAACATGGGCACAGACCCAGCGCCCCGCCGAGAGCTGATCTGCGGCGTACATGAGCGGCAGAGTCGTCGGCCGAGCAGCAGACAAACCACATGACACACCGCAACACAGTACCTCATCTGTCCCATGACAAATGAGCAGGCTCGCCCCTGCTCCTGTCCCACTTACAGCTCCCAAACGCCCCCCTTCCCCAGCACTACTCCAGTTTACCCTGTTCTCACACTTTCGAAGCGAGACTAAAATAAAAAACTGCTTTTCGGCTTTGTCTAAAAATGTTGACTTTAATTAGATGTTGCTATGATACCGCAAAAAAGTCATTGTAGCTGTAAATGTAGTTATCAACCTGGGTTTAAATGGTAGATGGCTGCATTTTTTTAAGCGCTTTTCCACTTTCAAGGATCTTATTGTGCTTTACAACAAGGAAACTCTCAAACATTCAAACACCGGTGTGCACAGACACTGGGGCGAGGTGGGTTAAGTGTCTTGCCCAAGGACAAAACGACGATATTCATGTGTAGGAGCTGGAATCGCATCGTCAACCTGTGGCTCAGTGGACAAATACTCGTCCAACCAAACAGGAAAAGTTCAGGAGGCGACATTGAAGATACTAATAAGACAAAATCATGCAGTGCTTTCAAAACTGATTCGACGCCAACCAAGTTTGAGCCATTTTCGCTAATTACTCACATCGCTTAATATGCAAACGCCAAATGATTTCAGTTTCTCAAGTACGCCGTTTGCAGATTTTATCAAATTATTTTTAGGAAGCTAAGTCTGCCCACTGGATTTGAGCTAAACATGGAAGCTGCATCGGCAAGTTTGTCCAGAGCAGGTTTTATCGACATTTTTTCCCAACAATTAACGAAAAAAGCAGATAAAAAGCCCGTTTGAATGTGAGAAAGCGTCTCGGTGGATGAAACGCCAACATTGTTTACAGTTATAAAAGCAGCGTGGATTAACTGATTTTGTGAAAGTGTGGTCTCATCATTCACAACCTTAATCAGCGTCAAGTCTCGTCTGTGAGAAAAAGCGAGTTTGCATCTGCGTTGAAACAATGGCCCCCATCAATGGCCGGGCTCGGCATCTTTTGGGTACGCACCAAACAAACAATTAGCTTTGTTTTGGCGTAATTGACTGGCAGGACCGGGTGGCATTCACATTCGCCCGCTGTTGCCACCCTGCCATTCGGAGAGCCTGGAGAAGAAAGGGAAGGTTCATACCAGGGTGGAAGGTTGGCCACATCTCTCTGGTTTGAAGACACTAGATTTTTTTCACACAGTGGCAAACTTCCAAGCAGGTTTTTTTTAAGTAGCGGAGGCTAGCAATGAGGACGAGACTATAGACTTAATTATGCATGCGTGTTTTCTCATTCATTGTAGTGGTGGGAAGGGGAGAGAGGCTAAGGGTCTATGGTGGGAGGGTTTTTTTTGGGGAAGGAGGGGGGCCAATGGCATTCCGTTGTTGTATTCGTCCCACACACAAATACACAGACGCACACACACAAGGAGCAGTCTGGGAGCGAGCCGCTATAGGCTAATGAGGTGACACTCACCGTCTGGAGACTAGCCAAAACAGTCCATTAACTCCTAGCCAGTAGTTAAGAGGAGAAGAAGGAGAAAGGTGGCGGCGGCGGAGGGGAGGGAGGGGCCAGGCGGGTTTGTGGGCGGAGCTTGTTAGAGTGGCCCGCGGAGTTTCGAGTCTTTCAGGATGTGAGGGTGGGGGGTATTTTCTGCAGTTTTGTAGTTGTGAATGAACCAGCGGGGGGGCTCGTACATGCGGAGGAGGGGGGCCCGTCCACGAGCGCCATTATACTTGGTGCGGGCCGCTCTTGAGGGACCGTCCCGAGTGTGTGCGAGAAGTGGCGCACACACGGCGGCGGCGGGGCGGTGGGTAGCGTACGAGGCAACAAGAGGGGACTGAGGAGATAGATCCAAAACCCCCCAGCCAGGCAGACAGACCTTTGACAGAGCAGCACTGTGATCGACCCTTTCATCTTCACAACCCCCCCGTCCACTCGGATAATTATGAGACAAATGCGTCGGACCCCTGCTGCTTGAGTGGCAATGGGCATGGGAGGCCGGCAACACAGAGGAGGGTTCAAACCTGCAAGCCTCAACTGGTCCGCTGAGAGAGAGCGACAGGGAGAGAGGAGAGGAGAGGGAGGGGATGGAATGAGAGATGGCGGGACGTTCAGGGATCTGGGAAATTCCCCGCTCTCCCCAGAGATGAGAGTCGGCCAACAGATCATAGTTCAGGGACAGCTCGGTGGCGATACTCACGAGCTTAACTGCTTTTAGCGCCCGACTCGCTTTGAACCTCGTCACACAAGCGCTCTCTGTTCCGCGCCGGCATTGTTGTGAAATCAAACGCACCTTTCGGAAAATTATCTAACAAACTCTTGCTTTGCAGCTTGCAGAGTTCGCGGAGTTCAGAACATGTTAAATTTTGTGCTCTGCTTCTGGTTGGGGCTGATAAGAAAGCAGACTTACAAATCCAGTGTTACCTACATGTTTATCTCACATGGAGCATGCCAATACCCCAAGAGCCCGTGCCCAGGAGCAAAACACATAAACGCAATTGTATTTGGCTTCAAACTCGTGAAAATCTGTTTAAAATGACTGGAATTAAAACTATTGATCAGGGAAAAGTTTCAAAAGTTACTCTATGATGTTGAAAAGGAGTAGTAATGAATATATTTGATTAATTTGCTTTATAATATACTTTTTTGATGCTTTAACTTTGAACTGTTTTGAACTTCTACTGCTGCTTTTACACAACATTTTAAGATGGGTTTAAGAACTAAAAAAACGTGAGAATAGCTTGAACGCCTTGAAAGAGTGGCCATGATTATTCGGTTCATTGATAACCGAGATCTGTCAGGTCAGCGCGGACAGTTTTACGAGCTAAAATAATTCATTTCAACTCAATACTCCAAAACAGTAAATGTAAAGTGTTCTTTTATCCGTCTATTAATGTCACATCAACTTAACTTTATCTGTCTGAGAGTTTGAGTTCGTAAAGCTGGTTGCTGGTGCACATTCTTGGTCAATACTGATTTACGAGATGAAGGGAATGAAAGAAGATTAAGGATTTCGTTTGTCTGGGATCTAGAAAACACAAACTTTACGAAATACTTTACGAAACATGGGTGTGATTGACAGATGGATAAGCCAATCGAGGACACACATGGTTCGGCGATTTTGCAAAGAATAAAGAGAAAAACTTGATCGCAGGGGCTGAAAACTGAGTGAAGCCCAAACTCTGTTCATTTGAGGTCAGAGAAATGTGATTTTGTTTGTAAATCATGGGCAACCAATGAGCTTCTTTATTTCACGCTGAAATAAACAGATCTGATTGGACGATCACGTTTGACCAGACGCAACAGAGAACCAGACTGGCTTCAATCTGTTTAAAAACTCCAGCGAGAGTTCATTCTAGTCTAGGATTTTGTAGTATCAGTGATTCTGAAGAGTCATAACACTAACAATAGCCTCTGTGACGTGCCTAGTTATCTGTTTTGTCAACTGCGTTTTTGCAAGTCACATTCTTTCGCCCGCCGCCCGAGCGTTGCCAGTGATGTGTCAGTGATTGTCAGCACTTGTGGCAGTCGCGTCAGCCCCGCAGCCAAAGGGAGATCCTGCTGGCAAGGGCCTAAGTCCAGACCACGCAACACAGCCGGCCGTCTGACTGGGTGCTCCCTCCACAGGGCAAAATGGCTCCCCCCAGCTGGGCGAGAAGCCACCCGTCACCCGTGAGCCAAACAAGCACCCACCCACACACACCTAAAAAAAAACACCACGGGAAAAAAAAAAAAAGAAGGGAATTATCCGATTGTAGAATGCCACCACATCCAAGGACTCAGATGTTGGAGCGAAACAGACAAAAAGTCCACAGTCATTCCCAAAGATTTCCCTGGCACAGAGAGAAAGAGAGAGAAAGAGAGAGAGGAGGGAGGGAGAAAGACGGAGAGAGAGCTACTGGAATGGGACATAGGGGTTGGAGGAGGAGGGAGGGAAGCGAACCACAGAGTTTAATGTGTCATTACAAGCATAAAAACAGACTACTGACATTGCCAACAGATGTGAAGCCAGTTTATTTTTACCATTACAACTCCAGTAGGGAGCGGAGAGGCAGGTGCAGAACGAGCGGCTTTGGTCTTTACAATCCGAGGTTCCTGCAGCGTCATCACGTCCCCTGATCTGTTGCGCTCACTTGCATCATGTTTAGCTTCAATGTGGGTCAACGCGATATGTATTTTTAGGTGTAAACACAACCTTTTCACACCTAGAAAGACTCAATATGTTCGAGTTTATTACACGCATTTGTAATTGTCTCGGGGGTTCAGCTTCAGGTTCTTGTTTCGTGGGGCATTTTTAGGACTTTTTCCCCATTCAGAAGATACAAGATTTTGCTTTAATTTGTTAATCACTATGGTAACGGTTCTAATTTCTGATTGTTCTGACGCCTATGGATTGCAAGTAACGTCTTAGCTTTAATATTAGCTTGGCGTACTCGTTTTAGAAGGACAAAATTAGCTATAAAACAGGCAACATAATTATAAAAACACAGATAAAGCTGAGGACCGATTAAGAGCCATAGTCTGGTCGCCAACACAGTGAATACTTCAAATCTGTGTTATTATTACAAGTTAGACTGAACCTCTCGACCTTTATTCATGCTACATCCTCATCGGGACACATTAAATATTTGATATGGGCTTGTTAAAGTAGATTTTCAGAAATATACAGTAAAAAGTACAGTTTAAGGTGATATGGGCCAATTCACCTGGAAGCTTGAGGGCCAAGAAAAAATCATCTGAGGGCCGCATTTGGTCCCTGGGCCACAGTTTGGACATGCCTGATATAAAATCTGTGTTCTTCAATATCTTTACAAATGTATAACTGAATATACGGTTTTAGAAATGGCAAAACTTGTGCACATTTTCACATTTTTCCACCTTCGAGGCACTCACACATTCACACAAATACTGGGAACGAGGTGGGTTAAGTGTCTTGCCCAAGGACGCAACGACAGCATTCAACTGTGGGAGCTGGAACCACACAGTGACGTTTATGCCAAGAGCAGGATTCAAACCACCAACCTCCAACCTTCCGATCAGCAGACTCTACCAACCGAGCTACCGCCGCCCCCAACACTTCTTGAAGGTGTTGAGCAATCCTTTAGAACCCAATACCCATGAAATCTCTTCACTGCCCTCTAAACAGCATCATAAAGTTACTCAGGTGAGACAGTATGTTGTTCCTGGGGCGGTTGCTCGGGGGGGACCGGTTGGTGGTTGAAAGCCCAGTGCCTTGCCGCGTGGCCAGTAAAACCCCTGCCCTTGTTAATGAGGCTGCAGACGGGACCCACTCAAAGCTGGAGCCAATCAAAGCATCCGGGAACGTCTGAGATGTGGGGTAAATGGGTTTAACCGTTTCTGCAAGTCACATGAGTTTGACTAAAGCCGCTGTTCCTTAAGTAGAGTCAGTTTGTTCACTGATCCGAAGATTGGCAGGTCAAATCTCGCTTTTGACATAAACACGATTGATCGAGCAGCTGACCCACGATTCGATTCTAGCTCCCGGAGATGAATGCAATCGTTGCATCCTTGGGCAAGACACTTAATCCACCTCATTCCAGTGTACGAATGTGTTTTTATTTCCTTGATATGAAGCGATTTGAGTGTCTTAAAGGTGGAAAAAGGCTAAACCAGAGTTACACCAAGACTAAAATAAGTCTAAACCTGTAGAAACGCCAATAAACTTACACATTTGGCAGTGGGACTGAAAGTATATTAAGGATTTCAGTGTTGTCTGGTCATAATGTCAATAATTGTGAATAATCGTAAACTCGTGATGTAAACCAAGACCATATACGTTTAACTTCTCCCCATAGAGGTCCTGTAAATGAGCTATATATTGTACAGATGTGGGTATGGCAGCCATGCCTCTGCTGGCACGAGTCCAGCTCCCAAAGCCTTAACAAAAGAAGCTAGTGGGCCAATTGCATAAAACGCCAAATAAGGAAGCAACTACAGTATAGATGGCGTTTTTTTGTGTGTGTTTTTTTTCATATTCTCATGCAGTAGTGTATTAAAAAAATAACAGGATCATAAAACTGATTCTCACATAACTCAAGAGGGAGTGACAACGGCTGTGCCCACCGCAAGGTCAGAGAGCTGGCATCGTCCAAATGTATCCCCTCTTTCCTCAAGGGCCCTCCACAGCGTCTGGAGATAGAAGCTATAACATCAGCGGAGGTGTGCCATCTATTCAGTACTGTGGTCCCGCAT